>JAJOZX010005147.1:217500-262500 GCA_023014485.1 Bathynomus jamesi
TTTCGGATAACGATCCAAAACTTCATAATCATTCGCTTCATTCTTTTTTTATTTTTCGAATAAATTTTTGGAAACCTTTTGTAGCTGTTTTTTTGCTCCGGAAATACCATAGTACGATTATTATAGTCTTTGTTTTTGTACAGTACTACTGGAATTCACGTAGATATGGTAGACTGTCCCGTTTTAGTCTGTTATTTTAAAGCCGGATCAATGCCTACATACACTCTCGTAGTCCGCCTCCGTCATTGTATTACTTTCGTGGAAATTTAGTAATAATCAATTTTTTACTGGATTTGTTAATGAAATGCAAACCAATTAACGATGCAATTAACTGTAATTACGCGTAGGTAGGTCAGAAATAATGTCACGCGATATAATATAGTGTTCTAAATATAGTGTATACTGTACCTATAAACTGAACTCGCATTACGCACTGTCCATTTACACACTCTGAATTCAAAATAAATGTTTTATTACCCAAAATTTTTCCCCATTTTTGTAGCATTTTAAATGTTTAATATTTCGCTATTTCGTTATACGTTTTGTTAGTATTAATTACTTATTTCAAAAGCAAAACTTGTCACATTTCTTCATACAAAACTGATTTATTGTTTATAAAATTTGAACAAATTCTACGTTTCAAGTATTTAATTCACATACTATGAAATGTCGAAATATTAACTATTCGAAATTTAAAAACACGTAACAAAATTTCGTTTGACCAATCTTTTAGTTCAGTTTTTTATATAAAACATCAATATTCCGGTTACTTAGTACCGCAGAGAAACTGTAGAGGCGAAATGGAATTCGGCCTTTAACAATGCTTTGTTGACCATTGTCTGATACGCCTTTTTCTATCTGTATGTACAGTATTATTTCTTTTTGTATCGAACGTCATTTTACGTAAGTAATTTCGTAATCCGTCACTGTACCTCATGGATTTCTACTTGACAACATTTACCATTTTTATCAACTCATATCCATTTATGTCTGGATTTCTCCCACCAAAAACGACTTGTTGATCACATCCAAAGGAAATTAAAGGCAAAATAAATGACATCCACGTAACAGGTCGAAATATGTTTTTCAAAGTTCAAAGTTGAAGATTACTAATTAAAACCGAAACTTGACCCATTTAATCTCACTGCATCGTGGCCCAGATTTCCATGAAATTAAAATAAGGAAATTTCACCCATCCACCACACACACACACACACACACACACACACACACATATAATATATATATATATGCTTGCATGTGACACTGTATACAGTGAAAAGAATAAAGATTTTATTCTCCTGTATAATGATAAGTAAGGAACATTGAGTATATTTACTGAATAAATAAATTCAATGAGTTTGTCTGAATGTTTTTTATAAAATTTTTATTACCGACATTTCGTTTGAAAAATGAACTAATAAATAAGGTACAAATCCTGAAAATATGTTAATATTGTTCGTCTATACTTTAAAGATAATTATATATAGAACATATTTCGGTTAATTTTTCAACTAGAACCGCAATTAGTATCATTGAATTCCTTTTTCTGTTGCTGATTTAGTGAACCTCATTGGCAGATTCAATTGTTTCAACCATCTAACATTCTTTAATATTTTTCTCGAGTGGTTTAGAAACACTTCAAACAGAATTTATCTTCATAAACTATGTTAATAATTCCTTTGTCAAGTGTTAACAAAAGAAGCAATATTGTAAAACGAACTTGCATGGTTATCGAATACCTTGTTAAGTATGCAAATAAACCCTGTTTGACCCTTTTCCGATGTACCGAAGCGATTAGACTAAATTGAGCCTAGGATGGCCACCATCTTTTCAAAAATAAAGTCATTAAAAGCCTTCAAGGTTGAACAAGACCAATAAAACAACAGTACAAAACATCTCAAAACCCGCGAACACTCAGCCCCATTTTGGCGAACAAAAGGCGCAGCGTCGAACCACTCCAGAAGAGAAGGGCCAAAGTTAAGGGAACGAGATCGCGTCTCTCCATTGTCCGAAACGACTCGCTGATGTAATCTCGAGCCAAGCTGATCCGATGAAGGGAGCTCTTATTCGAGAATCAATTCGGAGAGCTTTTAAAAGCGAGAAATATCACATCTTCTATCTCCTTGTTTGCGATTTGTTATGGAAGATGTTCACAGCCAAATGAGCCGTTTCAATTCATCCCTCACCAGAATGAACTTAAAACCGACTAATCTGTACGATAGTAAACCCAAAGACGTTCTTTAATCCGATCATGCTAAATTAGTCGCCTGTTAACATTTATCGTCAAATATGTAACATATATATATATATATATATATATATATATATATATATTATATTCAGAATTGATCAGTTAAGATATATAATTGCACAGTGTGTATATTATATATATATATATATATATATATATATATATATATATATATATATATGTGTGTATATATATATAAGCATTTTCAGAAGGTATGTCAAGTAAGACGGAAAATAATGGCATGGTATATTTCCTGTGGCGATAAACCTATATATATGCTGATGGTCTGTGGGTCTATCAATTATCCTCTTCATTTTCATTGATTAAATGCGTGTAATCTTTAATGATTTCTCGGTCCTCCTGATACGCTGAGGCCGTTCTTACACACAAAGTTATCCCTTGACGAGGCTGGAAGACAATTCTGGCTATCTAGTGAGCGTTGTTCGTTGATAAGAGTAGAATGACAAGACTCCTAATGGACAAATCTTGTAAGGGTGTATATAAGGACTGAGCGCGGAGAAAGAAAAAAATATTATACTCGATACGTTTCGAAAAATTCACATCAATTAAAGTTAAGGAGTCGAGTTTAGAAAACGAGTGTCTATATAATTATTGATCTGTGTAGAATACGTGTAACATTTACGTAGACATGATTTAAATTATCAATTGAAGATACTGAAGTGTAGGAGTGGGTATACGCGAGCTTAATAATATGCAACGCCGCTCACCAAAATCAAATCAACCTCTATATATATATATATATATATATATATATATATATATATATATATATATATATACATATATATATATATATATAACAAAAGTGTCCTCATTTTTTAGCGTTTAGTGGCTTACGTGTATATATAATATATATATATATATATGATCCTTGTCCAAGCCTCGAAAGTCACTGGAACTATTTACATTTGTTAGTACCTCAAAATATTACGCTTTGGGGTATATTATGTAACATAACATCTTACTATTACATACACTTCCTACATATATAAATACACAGAGAGAGAGAGAGATAGAGATAGAGATAGAGAGATAGAGATAGAGAGAGAGAGAGAGAGTTACAAGGAGTTACAAGGAAAAGAAGAGAAGAGAGAGAGGGGCTCTTTCTATAAGAACAAACAAGCGTACAGTTCTCAACCCGCAATATAAAAGACTCAAGTCATGTGTCATACGACGAATGAGAGATTTTCCTCCCCCCCAAAAGCGTTCCACAACTCCTAAAACGGCATCCGAAATTTGTCGGTCTCATTCGCGTCTCTTATCGGCGGCTCGCGTTGCACAGTGTTCCTCCGCCTCTCTTTGGGGGTGAGTGGACCCCCTTGTGTCAGCGCCGCGTCCGAGATGGTTCGACTGCTCTGCCTCCCAGATAACAAAATCTTGTTGACGATAGCAAAAAATTTTGCTACATTACTTTCGGGTTTCTTTTAAATGAATAAATTATTTGAGTTCGTTTTTATTTACTTTTCTTTTACATTCTGTTATACGAATACGCTCCTTATCTATTATGTACCCTACACATTTACTCTTATATATATATATATATATATATATATATATATATGTCGTTTACATCAATCTATGAATTATTATAATGCCATAAAATGACAGAGGAAGAAAAAAATTCTCTAAATTCTTTTCAAAATAATATATATATATATATATATATATATATATATATATATATATACCCTGGGTGGCCTAGTGGTTAAGACGCTGGGCTGCTGGTGGGGCGTGGTTCGGATTCCATGTTAAACTATAGGTCTAAGGTGGAGTGAAAAACTTGACCTTCGTCAGAATGAACAATTCGGGCGGAAGCAAACCAAAGGTTACCAAGGGTGGGTGTGTGTGTATGTGTATGTATATATATATATATATATATATATATATATATATATATATATATATATATATATATATATATATATATATATAATTCTACGTAGTCCAAATACCAGATTTGGATGCGAAAGGTATAATAATACTGACCAAAGACAGTTCACTTACCCTTATGAGTTAATGCTATTGCTTTTTTGAGCTTAAAACAAAAGCCTCGAATATAGTGACGTAAATCTTCAAACATCTTTTGTACAATTCCGTTTTAGTAAACAAATTTATCGCTATGAGAAGCTACAAACTGCACAGTTGCGCGATTGGTTGATTCTTTATACGTGAAGACTGGCCAAAAAATTAACTTCTCCGAATGAACTTCAGGTCCGAAGTTGATCAGATTATACGCAATTATTTGTAAATAAATGTTTTGAATCGCGTTGTTTTTTCGCGAAGTTATATAAGCAGAATTTCAAAGTATTTAATAATATCAACATTAATAGCTAATTGCAACGGCATATTAAGATTCCGTATGGAGAAGAATGCAACAGAAAAATACAAATTCAGACAAAATCGTATTTAGGAATGCGTCACGGCTTTAAACCCTAATCGAGCATCCATCCCCTTAATCTTTTTACGAGAATTTGAAACAAACTGGATAATTTTTCCAAGACCGGAGTATAGAAATTGGGTTCAGACTATCAAATATTTTGCAGCGGCGGTCCAGTACCTATTCATAGCAAGGGAACTAGACACGAATCCAAGACTTTTTATCGTAATTTTTTTTTATTGTAAGAGTATTTGTAAAGGAGATTAAAAGCATAAATTGTGGTTCTTCGAATTACTGAGGATGATGTATTGTTTTTGGCAACTAATCAAGGAAGTTCTTCATTCATTGCAATGCAACCAATCTACCAAAAAAAGGTTAGACGCTGTTCGATCGGAGAAGGAAATGCGAAAAGAGTATTGAGGTTAAGGGCAATGAACTTTATGAGAGAATCATACTTTCCAAACAATACACATATGAGATAAGGAATTTCACATACGAGATAAGAGATGAGATAAGGAATTTCACATATGAGATAAGAGATGAGATAAGGAGTTTTACATATGAGATAAGAGATGAGATAAGGAGTTTCACGTATGAGATAAGAAATGAGATAAAGAATTTCACATATGAGATAAGATGTTCGACTATTTCATTAATTTATAACGCTTGTTAAGAAAAATGTTCACGTAAGTAACACACGATATAGAAGAGAGATCCTTTTGTGTTTTACGCATTATTATAAAAGAAACAATGATAAATATTTATTTAAATATTTATTAAAGTGACCACTTCATTTATATTTCGTATATTTTTTCCAGTGCGATTTAATCTTTCATCAAAGTTTCAAAAGGACGGGGATGAGAGTCGAGCCCGGTGGCGAAGTCACTTCGATTCTCAATTGAAACTAGGTACCGAATATTTCTCCGAACCGGAATCGGAATTGAAGTTTTTTCATATTTATTAAAAAAAAAATATATGCACGAAAGTATAATATGAGAATGGAATTGGCAATAGGCTAAAGGCAATAGACTAAAGTGGTCTGAAAAAATTACCATATATATATATATATATACAGTATATAAGCGAAACTCTCTCGACTTAAAAAAAATTTCTAAATTCACGTTTTATATATAAAAAAAAAAAAATCCACAATAAATGTCAGTCTGAATTGGAATCTTTGCATGAAATTCATTGTTCATTTTTCTCAAATTTTTTTTTTTGGGCATTTTTATATTTTAACTTTTAATTCGTTGTTAAATGGAAAATAATTGTCGATTAACAATGAAATTAAATCAGAAATTATTAATAATTAAATTCCAACTTTGATCATTATTGCAGCAAGAACATCTTATGTTTAAAATGTATTACTCTCAGTTCATTTTACCTCA
Organism: Bathynomus jamesi; assembly: GCA_023014485.1. Classification (NCBI taxonomy): domain Eukaryota; kingdom Metazoa; phylum Arthropoda; class Malacostraca; order Isopoda; family Cirolanidae; genus Bathynomus; species Bathynomus jamesi. Next base: position 223,541 of record JAJOZX010005147.1, read on the forward strand.
TATATATATATATATATATATAATATATATATATATATATATATATACAGAGTATATGGAGTATATATATATATATATATATATATATATATATATATATAATTATTTAGGGCATAATCTTTTGATCTATATAAATGTCAGTAAATTTAACGGTGTGTGGGTTTTTAGAATGTTATAGAGGTGACTTTTCACTTGACTGATAAAGACAGTGATACTTCATAAATATGGCTGTTTATGAGATGAGTGAATGGCATTATAGAAACAGGTGACTACAACGGGTTGAATTTTATCATATATCCAAAATGGAGAGATTAATTTCGAAAGAAATAAGTCTTATCATATACCTCATGGTCACTGTATATATATATTTTTAAGACACTAAAATAGACCGTGTATATATTATTTTCTGCGAAGCGAGAGAGAAAAATACGTTTCGATTTGGTGCCTTTTGACATCATCGTTTTAAAATAATGAAAATTAAAATTTACGCATTCGGAATTTCCTTCATTGTTTTTTTCCTTTAAGTTTTAGAAAGTTTTCATTCTTTATTAATTACTATCTAATACAGGGTGTTCAAAAAGAACGCAACCCCAATAGAAAAGGACTAGGTTACAATAATATATGTATTCTCCATTGAGTCGCGTTTCTTTTTGTATACCCTGTATATTAGTGGGCGTATTTATTAAGAGGCGAATACTTTCAGGTAAGGCCAGTTATACTCATATGCTTCAAATTTCTTGGTTTCATTTATGGGGTATCGGTGATTGCTTTCATACACTGTCCGCGAATGCATACTTCGTAGAGTGTCACTCTTTTTACCTTCTTTATGACGTTTAAGAATGCGACATTCGATGAATCTTAAGCAGGTGTTCCCATAGAATGAACCTCTACATCATCTTTATCCTCATCATAGTTCATATCACAACTAAATACGCGGGCATGGCACGCTCTCGTTCTTCCTTCCTATATTAAATACATAAAAAATTCCTTTCTAATAATCTAATATATTTATTTAAACTATAAATATTTTAAAAATTATATTTTAAGATGGATGCTCATTTTTAGGGAAGAAAACCTTTAAAACTGTTTTTTTAAAGGTATTTTATCATAAAAAAAATTGATTTAAAAATGTAGATTTATCTTTTTTTTTTCTTCTTTTAATTTCTCTCTTTGTTTTTACTAAAAAAAAAAACCATTTAGTAATTTTTTAACTTTTTGGTTCAAATAATTTATTATAATATTTTAATGGGCTCACATTAATATTTAATCCCATTATTTAGGCTTGACGTTAATTCACGTAAGACATAATCCTATATTTAATATTTCTTTATAATAATAATAATAATACCCGATGCATTTGTGTGCAACGTTAGGCATATTTGTAAAATGTAAATGTTAATTGCGATCTTACGAGCGGTTACATGCCCGAAATACTTTGCAAAAGGTTTTGTTCTCGGTGTGCATTTAATAAGTAAAATGGCCCCACGAAGAGACCAAAAGAAAGAGGCGCGATAGATCCAACGTGTCTGTCTATCGTGAGGCCGACGCCACGCAGCGCCTGAGAATACTTGTGATAGGGACGCAGATAGAGACAGCGGGAGATGTTGTCTACGTCAATGTTTAGAAGTTATAGGCCTTCCTCCCCTCACATTTCAATTTAGGATTTCTCGTATTCTATTTTACGACTGGGAATTCAATGTCCTTTTGACTCATTCTTCGTTTAAATAAAACGCACTTTCAGGTTTAGGTATATATCATACGCGTGAAGGCTTCTTTCTCTATACTCTTATACGCCTCTCGCCAAGGTGAATTCGCCTTACTTTTTTTGTCATTCACAAGCGCTCGTTTAGTCAATTGCCAACTTATTATTTCTTTCTTCTATCATTACACACACACACACACACGTGATATATATAATATATATATATATATATATATTATATATATATATATATATATATATATATATTATATATATATATATATATAAAGTGGCTATACTTCTTTACATCTATAATTAAGTGACATATTTTCCGAACTGCCATTAGGAACGCATATAAACATTTCCAACCTCGTAAATGACGATAGGAATCGTTCTTCTTCCAGATTTATCGTCTTATAGCTGAGAACGTCTGATTAATGCATGCTCTTACATATGCCTCGCATAGACCGAAGCCCAAACTCCACAAAATTTGCCAACCTCATAATTTCCTCCTATAATTGTTACTTACGATCTATCAAATAAAAATTTAGATCAGAATGATAACAAACATAATGGATAGAAATTTTATGGCAAAACGCTAATCTGGACACATGTGATCTTCTCTCCTTGTGTTCCAACCGTATTTCAAAATTAGCCTTTCAGTACTTCATCCTTACTCATATATATATATATATATATATATATATATATATATATATATAATAATATATATATATATATATAATATATATATATATATATATATATTTTTTTTTCCAATTGATTATTTTTACGTATTTGTTTAGTTTTATGACAGCTGTAAATAGTTAATCAGTGAATACACACACACACACACACATACTATATATATATATATATATATATATATTATATTATATATATGCATATATGCTCTGTGTTCACAGTTAAAACCGGAATTTAAAATAGAATTTAGGTGGATACCTAAAATTAATTAGATATTTATTTTTAATTACAAATAAGTTAATGTTTTGAATGAGTAAAGCAACATTATTATATATTGGTTTTCATCGGTTTGTGATAGCAGATATGTAGGTACATTAAATGTTTTAAAATTTTAATTCATTATTTCGCTGAAAGTGTAATCATAATAAAATCAGCTAAAGTAATGATTTTGAATTTAAATAAAGTATCCTAACTAATAATTAAATCTCGTATACATAAGTTTTTTTTGAAGGGGAACTAAAATATCTAATAATTTCGTACCGAGGAACCCGTTGTATACAAGCTCGTTTGAATATTTATACATAAATATTATATTTTCTTTGATTCTATAAATACGTAATTATAAGTATTTAGGAAAATTTATATATACATACATTACATGCATATTCTAAAACGGGTTTATATTTATTTCTTTTTGGAAAATGAACAATAAAAGCATAAACTGAAGTCATTTATAATTTCATTTCATTTGTTATGTGTCTTCCAGACCCCTCCACGATGGTTTGTTGTGAGCCAAATTTGCACTCAAGATTAACAATGGTTTTAAATTTTTCGAAGCCATCTTTAAGACCCTTAACTAATATCAAAGACTATCTATAAGACTCTAACTAAGAGCAAAGACTATCTTGGGGCAACGAGATGTGCCCTAAGTCAACAAAATGTCCAGATAAAGAAACAGCGTGATTGGCGTGCTGCGTTCCTCTCTCCTGGCTAGTTTATGCATGACACTCCTAATGGAACCACAGGAGACAAACTAAGCCCCTTTCTCAGTTTGTGTTTGTTTTTCACTCCATTTCCATCGCTGAGCTTAGTTTTGGCAATTATCTTTTATTTCCACCTACTATAGACACTTATTTTAGGAAAAACTTAAAACATGTGTTAATATTTCCGCTTACAAATACCTTAACAAGGTTCTAATCGGGAAAATATGTTTTGCGTATGATGCAATTCTAAAGGCAATGACATATAAACAAAATGCCATTCCAGTCGACATCGCAAAAGAACAGTCATGTTCCGCCCTCAGGGGGTAGCCATTCAAAAGTGACGTCACCGTTTGTGATAAATCGCTTCGTATTTAGTTTGCATACAGGTTGTCAGACAGATTTGATGAAACTGGAACACTGGAATGAAGAAACACAATCATCTATCCCAAATTCGCCCTCTAATAAGCATGAACTAAGGCGACCTCCAATTTTGGGTCTCCTTTGGCTATGGCAACGCAATAAGCATCTCCACTCTAAAACAAACCATGAGACAACGATATACGAAAGGGAAGAATTGCCGTGCGGCGAGAAGTTGAATCTGATGGCGGGGGTCCAAGGAGGATGAGGATGGCCTCAGTTGGAGGCTTGGACCTACAATGACAAATTCGGCCACCTCCTGCAGCGTCTTTTCCTTCGACATCTTCAGACACACACGGACGCTCCTGAGAGAAGTCGTTCTCAGGCTCAAAGGTATCATTGTCCTCCCCCATCCGATTCTCGTGTCTCGCTCGCATTGTCCGCGACCGATCGGCAAATCTGGATCAGCGATGCCTATCGCTCCTTCGCTAATAAATGGCACGTGAGAGACCGGGAGCCGCGCCACTAATCATACGGACGGGCCCCGAAGTTCCTTGTTCTGTGACGTCAAAACTCATGAATCACGACGTGCCAAAACAAAATTTAAATTCTCGTCATGCAACGAAAAAAAAATCTATTCTAAACACGAGCATAATTAGTAGAGAGAGACCAATTCTCAGTGCTTAAATAAGATATTTAATCGTTCACATATAATCAAGATAGAGTAAAAATTATTGAAAACAAAGGAAAACTATGTTTCCTAATTGTTATCTGTCATATCTTAAATATCGGCGCACCAAACATATCAATCATTGTAAAGAGGAATGCTCTTTATATAATGTATGACACCCGCTCTCATTTGGCGTCTAAATGTCAAAACGCGCAAGATTACAATCACAACAACTCTCATATTTTATACATTTTCTTTAACGACACACACACATATATATATATATATATATATATATATACATTTACATTGTAGCATGTGTCAGCTTTTAATTAAACGTCTTAAAAATGTTTTTTTTTTTTTGATCCACCGAAGAAATCTTCAGAATAATCTTGAGTAAATTAAAAAAGTGCTTTCATTTTTAACCTTTTTATCAATTGGAGAACGTTCATTAAGAAGTGTTTAACGTTTTCATTTAATCTGACTCACTGATGATAATAATAATAATAATAATAATAATAATAATAATAATTAAAGTAGAAAATATTACCATTCTTCCGTTAATGTTTGCATTCAGTTCAACTTTTCCCTTCTGGACACGATGAATCTATTTATTTAAACAATTAGCGTTTTAATTCTATATTCTTTGTTTAATTTCGGATGAAGAAGGGGCAAATTGGAGCCGAAACGTACCTAATATTTTATTAATGTTCATTTAAAGGGGTTATTATGTAGCGAAGTGTGTGTGTGTGTGTGTGTGTGTGTGTGTGTGTGTGTGTGTGTGTGTGGAGATCACGAAGCACTTTGTCCCAGAACATCTAAACCTTCCGAACAAACTCGAGTCGACCCGTATCCGTTTATAAAATTCATTAAAATTCTGTATAAGTTGGCAGACGAGCGGTGATGCCCATATTACCCTTGGAGATCTCCGGGCCCCTCTCAATGGCCCCCGAGGTGCTGGGTCACGACAGGTCGCTCCCTACAGTGACACACAATAATATCAACCGGTCCCCCGCTTCCTCTGAACAGGTCACAATGGGGTTGTGTTTGTTTTGGAATTGTGAAAGGAGACTTCTTTGCCTCATTCCATTCTAAACCCACATACAAACCATACAAATTATATGTATGTATATATATATATATTATATATAATATATATATATATATATATATATATATATGTGTGTGTGTGTGTGTGTGTGTGCGCGCGCGCGCGCACACAGGGTGAGTCAAAAGTCTGGGAACATAGGAACTATGCTTTTCAATGCAAATATAACTTACTGTCTATGTATATTTGCATTGAAAAGCATATTTCCTATGTTTCCAGACTTTTGACTCACCCATATATATATATATATATATATATATATATATATATATATATATATATATATATATATATATATTATATTATATATAATATGTGATACTTTCTGTTACAATTAAGAACGTAAACTAACAATGTTTAATTAAAAGCATTCCTCATTAAGTATTTTATACTCGAGAACACCGATGTCAAAGTGAAACAAATCGTTTCGCGGTTATTTTGAAATGGCGCAGAATTTTGCTTCAAACACAGTATATCTCCTGTTATCTGAACTTTAGCATTAATGTAGCAATTTTTCACCTTCCTTTATTTATATATATATGTATATATATATATATTCTTTTTTTTACTTATACCTGTATACATAGAATCTACGTTCATTCATTGTTTGCAAACTGTAAACGAATCTCCTTTTTTTAAACCAATAAAAACTCCATGTTTGTGTAATTTTTATTCCCGTTTCACTTAATTTATGTAGATTTATTAATAAATTTTTTGCTCAGTGTAATAATGAATGCGCCACTTACTCATAAATTTTTAAAATGAGTGCCAAATGAGAGCCATTCCTTTGACATTCTAAAAATTATTTATGCTTTAGTGTCATTTACTGTATCTTGTGTTTACATTCCTCGTAATCCATTTCTTTAATGACACGCGAATGAGTGAGGTCGAAAAGCGATTTTTCTTAAATTGGAGGGGAAGCCTCGGTCGTGGAGGGAAGTCTTACCTCTCCTTTACCGCCGCCGTGGATAACTAATACTAAATTTATAGGAAACAAAATGTTTTTCGGCGTTCACTGATATTACTTCTCTAAACTGCTTTAATTCTGTGGGTTATTTTCTTTAGTACAACTCGCGTTTCCTATATACATTTTTATCGGTACTTACGTATTAACGGGGGCCACCACATATTAATGATTGATTAGGTTAAATTGTAATATTTTCGTTAGTTAAAAATTTCCAAAAAAAATGTTAATGTTTTTCAGAAAATTGTCTAAAAAAATATTTAAAAAAATATTGCTTTTTAAAAAATATGATGTATTAGAAATTTTCAACTAACGAAAATATTACAACTTAACCTAACCAGTCATCAATATGTGGTGGCCCCCCCGTTAATACGTAAGTACCTTTTTATCTTAGTTTACGTTTATCCAAGTATTCAAAATCCCATTTCATAACTCTGCAGGTTTTTATTGTAGTTTTTCCATTAATTAATTATTATTTAACTATTTAAAATATATTAGGATACCTTATTTCCGCAACAAAGTCCTTTCTGCGTTCATATGTTAACGACATTCTCAGCACTGCGTCATCAATTTTTACTTGATCAGTCTTTTGTATATAAAAAATATCGAAAACTATCATCATTTTGCCTTTATATGAACCAAAACGATATTTGTTAACGCGACGCGAGTGTGAATCTGAAATGTTATCATTCATTTAATTTACACCCTAAACATTTACAAATTCTCCACATCGAATCCAATTTGTGGTGACTTTCGATTCTTCATTTTCAGAAGCAAGAGACTAGTTTGAATGGCTTTTTTCCTTAAATGTTGTTTGTCTCGCAGTTATTAATTACGTTTCAACGATTATGCAAATACATCTTCATATAACAATTATATCCAATACAAGATGCAAATTATCATGTCTGTTATCATTTTTGTTACGACATCGAACAAAAATCGTAGCTGTTATTGATAATTACTTGATAACTACTAATCATTATCAGAACACAAAATGTTTCTCAAAATCCGTCGTCGCTAAATTTGTCATGAATAGTATACCATTCATTGTTATATTTATTGTTATTACTATTTAATTGGGTTAATGCTTTCACTATATATACAGGGTGGGTGAAAAAAGTGACCCCTAGAGTAAAATGTCATTTAAAAAAAGTAAGGGACTAAAGCTTCCAACTTCATAGATGCTTATCTTAGCATATTTTTCGTCTTAATTGAGAAGTTGCTCGATGTGACCCCCTTCCTGCTCAACACAGGCCTCCAAACGTGGACGCCACTGATCAATACACCTGTTTATATATCATTGAGACACCTTCTCCCAGCCGAGCAGAATTCTTTCGCGTAGTTCATCTATGTCTCTTATATTGGTACCAGGGATGTAAACTTTGGACTTTAGGGTTTCCCAAACACCATAATTTAGTGGTGAAAGATGGGGGCTACTAGGCAGCCACATATTAGGTTCGATAAAATCCGGTGTTTCGTTCTCAAGGAATGTGACAGATTGGCGTGCTCTGTGAGCAGGGTCTCCATCTTGTTGGAAAGTATATCTTGTACTCTATCTAACTGATATTCGACGAATTAGTGGTGAAAGATTTACTTTCCAACAAGATGGAGGCCCTGCTCACAGAGCACACCAATCTGTCACATTCCTTGAGAACGAAACATCGGATTTTATCGAACCCAATATGTGGCCGCCTAGTAGCCCCCATCTTTCACCACTAAATTATGGTGATTGGGAAGCCTGAAGTCCAAAGTTTACATCCCTGGTACCAATATAAGAGACATAGATGAACTACGCGAAAGAATTCTGCTCGGCTGGGAGAAGGTGTCTCAGCGATATGTAAACAGGTGTATTGATCAGTGGCGTCCACGTTTGGAAGCCTGCGTTGAGCAGGAAGGGGGTCACATCGAGCAACTTCTCAATTAAGACGAACAACATGCTAAGGTAAGCATCTATGAAGTTTGGAAGTTCTAGTTCCCTTACTTTTTTTAATATGACAGTTTACTTCTAAAGGGTCACTTTTTTTTACCCACGATGTGTATATATATATATATATATATATATATATATATATATATATATATATATATATATATATAAAACTGATCAAAATCAGGCAAACCTAAACTATGGACTAGTAATTATTTTGGCCAAAATAGCTTGTACAAAATATACAGGTATCTGAAATCCTGTAAAGAATTCAAAACGTAGTTAATCCACGTAACTTGTAAGCTGGTTAATCCACATAGATTATATTGGTTATAGTTTTATGAGACGCCTGGCAAAAGTAATGCGGCTTTTATTTATTTAATTATTTACTTTCAGAGACATCGATATACTAAAGAAAGCAGATCAATAGATTCATTCAGTTTTACTTTGAAACTTTTGAATTTTTTAACTCCTCAAAACCTTATTAGTCATTTAACCCTATATGGACATAATTCTTATTTTTGTCTTAAATTTTTTTTACCTATATTAAACATTCATTTAGAGTACTTTGAACATAAATATGTGATTTTTAATGTAATATATATATATAATATATATATATATATAATATATATATAATAATATATATAATAATATATATATATATAAATAATATATATATTAATATATATAATAATATATACAATATATATAATGTAATATATATAATACAAATTGGACAACCTTATACCACGTGGCAAAGAAGGCATGGATGTCAGAGCCATCAATATTGTTACGTTTCAATAAAATATTCTAGTGCTCAGTTTATCAGAATTGTTTTATATTACTTCAGCCACTCTAACAACATATATTGAGCAATAAAAAATTATTCAACTTACCTTTAATCAAATAAAGTGATAAAAAATAAAAAACGAACTGCGTAACCACACACTTTTACTTCTACTGACGCACTAACTTTTTTTTCATTAAAGCTCGGTTTTCTGCAGTAGGAGTTGCCAATTCGTGATATAAACTCCTTGAACCGTTACAAATTTGACGATATCGTCATTTAAGTTAAAATGTACTTGTTTCGGTAAATATATAGTAAATTTTGAAGCGTTTACAGATCTGTCGCAGATGTCTATATAGGGTTAAGTATCAAGTCCGATTCAGTCACCTGTTCAGATAACTTCTTTTCGTTCAGGAGGGAGAGATAATAATAATAATAATAATAATAATAATAACTCAGCAAACTCAGTAATGAATGAGGAGGGCCAGAAACTGACACAGCTCTCAGGTCATCAAGTTAGACCAGTGAGGCCCATTGCACTAATCCCCGGGATTACGAACATCTGATCGACTTGGCATTCTATCTACAAGTATATTGTGAGTTAGATTAAGTTAAGTTAGGTTAGGTTAAGTTAGTTTATTAGAGTGACGATGTTTAGCTCCGAATCCTCGACTTCAGTGTCTTTACTTTGCTTATGGGAAACGGTGTTACACACTGAGTCAGTGAGTGAGTCACGGGCGCTGGCAGGAAAGAGGGATTGTCAAATAAGTATATTTGCATCAAATGACACTAGCCACCTTATCTGGGTCTTCAATCGTCTTGTAGTTTATAATATTATTTCACTTATACTGTATTTAAAATCAATGATCATACTTGTTTTTCAGTTTTAAAACCGTTTAAATGACTGATTTGAATGTGAGGCGCAATCTGTTGAAGGAAATGTCAATTTATCCCTCTTTAGTTAATCGCTTTTTACAGTGTTATTACATGCACTTTAATTCTTATATGTTAGTTTACAACATATGAATAGCAACAAAAGCTGTAAGACTAAATAAATAGGAGCAAGTGTAGTTTACGTCCCCCTGTGGTGCCTAGTGCAGTTTACGTTCCCCAACTTTGTCCGCGTATACCCAATCAAATAAAACGTTAAAACTAACGAAAATATTACGACTTAACCTAACCAATCGTCAATTTATATATATATATATATATATATATATATATATATGCAAACAAACACATGGAAAAGGAAAAGTAAACACGAAATCCAAGTGCTTTCGTGATATATTCACATCTTCAGGGACAAGAACGAAATTTTTTTCTTGTCCCTGAAGATGTGAATATATCACGAAAGCGCTCGGATTTCGTGTTTACTTTTCCTTTTCCCTGTAGTAGTTTGCTTATTAAAAAGATCACGTGTTTTTCTGTGATTTTACTGCATATATATATATATATATATATATATATATATTTGGGATGAATTTCACAATTAAACACGTGAAATGAATGAATGATGCAAACCCACAAGGAAAAAGAAAAATGGAAATGATTCCAAGGCCTTTCGTGTATTCAGAAGTACACCTCGTCAGGGAATGAAGGGAGAAGGCGAGGTGACAAAAATATGATATATACAACATGACAGAAAAACAAAAAGATTTGCAGATGATTAACAAGAGTTGATTAGAGGCAAAAGGTATTTTAACAGGATATTGTCAATTTTATACATTCCCGCACTGTTATTGAAATTATTTTTAAAATGGATAAATGCACATTCTAGAAAATTTCTTTCAATTATATCTCTGTTTTTAACGAGCGCTTTAGAACTATCCCACTTGATACTATGATTACATCTATACATATGGTTAAGCAATGCATTAGAATTATTTGCTGTTCTACACGCATATTTATGCTGTTTTACCCTAATATCTAACGTTTTACCCGTTTGGCTTATATATACTGAGTTACATTGTGTACATCTGATCGAATACACACAACCAACCACTACGAGGGAAGGAGGAGAGCGGAAACGAATTTCCTCCTCCACAAAATCCCGCAAATGAGACGAGATGCTACAGAGGGGTCGACCTGGCAGGTCGATCCGTCGTTCGAAACCATCTAAAGCATCGGAAGGTGTGTATATATATATATATATATATATATATATATATATATATATATATTATTTTTGTTGAGTTTGAACGACGGTTCAGGATCGACCTACGGTCGACCCCTGTGCAGCATTCCGCCTCATTTTCGGGATTTGGTGAAGGAGGGAATTGCTGTCTGATCTCCTCCTGCCCTCGTGGCCAGCCACGCATGGCTGGTCAGGGACTTTGCAAAGGAATCTGTCTAGCTGGTTCTTGAAGTTATTCAGGTCGGTGTGCTGGAGATTCCTCACTTCTTTTGGAAGGACATTGAAAAGCTTTGAGCCCCGTATTCTGAGGGTATTTTCTATCCTCGTTTTCATGGCCCCTTGTCCCACAGCAGCTGAGACCGTACAAAATCTGCCTCTTCTCTCATTCCAGTTTGTTTCTATTTCATTTCTAAGGTTAGGGACAGAGACCTCAAGTATTTTCCATATGTATATTACCGCTCGCGCCTTCTTTCGAGAGAGTAGAATTCCAGGGATTGTAGTCGAGACCAGTAGTCTTCACCTTCCGTTTCCTCTATCTTAGACGTAAATGTCCTTTGTATAGCTTCAATGTTCGCAATGTCTCGTTTTCTGTGTGGGCTTGTGAGTACTGAGCAATATTTAATTATTGGTAGGACTAGACTCTTCCATAATTTGAGTATGATGTTTGCTTTTCTCCTGCGGAAGCTCCTCCAGATGATTCCCATTATTTTTCTAGCCATTGTGATTTTGATTTTATAGTGCTCTCTGAATTCTGCATCCGACGACATTATTACTCCAAGATCCCTGACTTGTGGATTTGGTGTTATCTGTTTGGCTTGCATAGTTTTGTACCCTTTTTCTTGTAGCTCTTTGTTATTACCATAGCTTAGAAGTTGGAATTTTTCTTCGTTGAACTTCATATTGTTGTCTTCTGCCCACTGGAATAATGTTTCAATGTCGTTTTGTAACTTTCTTATGTCATCTTCGCTCAATATTTTCTTACATATCTTTGTGTCATCTGCGAAGCATGATACAATACTGTCCTTAATATCTGCATCAATATCTGCAATCATTATTATGAACAACAATGGAGTTAATACTGTCCCTTGTGGGACAGAGCTCACGATTTCTGAGACTTCTGATTTAACTCCGTTTGCCACCACTCTTTGCGTTCTTTGCGTCAAGAAATTAAATATCCAACTTCCTAGCTTTCCAGTAATTCCTGTATTCTTAAGTTTGTGTGCTGTGATTCCATGGTCATATTTATCGAAGGCTTTAGCAAAGTCCGTATATATTACACAATGTTTTGTCCTTGACACAATGTTTCTAATATTTTCTCCTGGTGGTCTAGTAGCTGTGACAGGCATGATCTTCCCGCCCTGAAGCCATGTTGCTTTGGGTTGTACAAGTCTTTTACTTGTAGGTGGTAGGTAGTTTTGCCCCTAATTATATGTTCAAAACACTTTATAAGGTGTGAGGTGAGAGCCACTGGCCGATAATTTTTTAGCATTGCTCTGTTACCACCTTTAAATAGGGGAGCAATGTTCGCGTTCTTTAAGGGGAGTGGAATTTGTCCTGTGTCGAGTGATTTTCTCCATCGTAAGTATAGCGGTTTTGCAATACTCTCTTTGCATTTCTTCAGAAATGTGGCACTCTATGTGTCTGGCCCTGGCGCTGAATTGTTTAGCATCTGTGATAAGGCCGTAATTACATCTCCTTCCGTGAACTCGAAGTCCATTAATAGGTTTGTGCCGGAATTTATTCTTGATTGATCTGTATCTATGTCGAAAAATTCGTCTGGGTTTTCCACTTCCATCTCGAACTTAGGGGTGCTAAGCAGTTCACTTATTTTTTCAGGTTATTTGTGTATTCGGCCTCCCCGTCTATCAACGGTCCAATAGGGCATATCATACTTTTCCGAGTCCTAATTTCACTCTGGCTAATATGTATTTTTATGTAAAATTTAATTCTAAGAGGGGTTTCTTTTCTGCAACTTTTCCCAAAAATCGCGTTATCATGTTCAAAATTGCGGTTTTCTGTTCTATGTTGAAATACCAAATATTCAATTGAACACAACCTCATATTTTTAACTCTTTGTCGTAATTTGTTGCCATTTAGACACATTAACTTTGCTTAACTCTTACACAGGTTTAATACATACATGCATAAGAAAAAAATCTACTCCATTTGAATCTTTGTAACCATTTGGACGCAGATGGCGAAGTTCAACATTCTCTCAATAGATGGCTCTGAGCAATTACGCCAGTTATAACTGTGAATTAGAAGTGAGTGGACGCCATTTTTTTCGGTAAGGCCGGTCATCTTTCCAAAGACAAGGCTTACTTGGCCATAGATGGCATGAAAGTCTGGAGGGCCAAGGAGGAAGTAATGGCCTCATCAGTTGAAGCTCTCACGCAGAGGTCAGAGGAGAAGATCTCTGGGATATTCTTTGATGGCAAGCAGGATAGGAACACAAAGGTGTTGAAATATGACGAAGTGACAAGAAGATTTTATCCTGGCAAAGTGATCGAGGAGCATTACACTATCACGTGGGAGCCTCAAGGAAAGTACCTCTTCCATTTCACTCCCGAGGAATCTGAGGAAGGAGAAAAGCCTGCTCATAAGATCGCTCAGGGCCTGCATGAGTGGCTTCTGGATCACGGAGCTGACGAGAGCCTTGTAATGATTGGAGGAGACTCTACCAACACCAACACGGGGTGGTCTGGAGGCGCCATAGCCCTATTGGAGAAGATGCTGGGTCGCAAGTGCTACTGGATGATCTGTCAGCTCCATGTGAACGAGCTCCCCCTGAGGCACTTAATCATCAAGCTGGACGGCCCTGTAACTCCCCGGTCAGGCTTCAGTGGGACTATTGGAAAACTTCTTGAGAAAGTGAATGAACTTGAGGTCAACTTCAACTTCAAACCAGTGGAAGGAACTGAAGATATCATAGACCTGCCAGTAGAGATAGTCAAATCTCTCTCCACAGACCAGCACAACTGCTATCTTCTGATCAAAGCCATCAAGTCTGGAAGTCTCAGTCCACAGTTGGCTGGTCTCAAGTGCGGACCTCTGAACCAATCCAGGTGGCTCACTACTGCACAGGCCATCTTGCTGTTGTGGATGAGGGAGCACGGACTGAAGGGGGCGGTGTTGAGGAGGCTCGAGGTCCTCGTGAAGTTCTGCCTTAACTTCTACTTCAAAATGTACTACGACATCAAAGTGAAGCACCACCTCAAATTTGGTCCTGCACACGTTTTTTCAAGCCTGAGGCTGCTGAGGAACCAGACTACCGAGGTCAGGAACATCATCTCTGCTGCAGTGATAAGAGGAGCTTACCACGCACATCCTGAGAACATCCTGGCTTCATTCCTGTGCAGTGAAGATGAGCATCAGAGAGCTTTTGCTGTGAGCCAGATAGAGAAGATCAGAGAAGGAAGAGACTTTTTGGTGATACGACAGTGAGGCCCATAAAAATCCCAAAGTCAATCTGCAAGCCACTTCACCTGAGGATCTCATCAACTGGGAATCTGAGAATATTTACGAGCCTATTTTCACCTGCAAGATGACCTTGACTGAGCTCGAGGATCTCAGGAAAACTCCACTCAAAGTGGACGCTTTCTCTGTTCATACTCAGTCCTGCGAGAAGCTGTACAGGAAGTCTCAACTGCTTCCCAAGCTGAGTACGGTCACGAGAGGAGAGATGGGTGGGTGAGAGCCAGGATAGACCATCGAGAAATGCTCCCAGTGTTCAGATCGAAGCAGGACATACATAAGAGCTTTTCAGGTTCGAGTGGCTGATGAAGAGGCTGAAGCCATCGTTAATGTTCATAAGAGCTGAAAGTCCTCATAAGATCATAATATAAGATCTTATGAGGCCACGCTTTTCAGGGATCCAGGAAGAACAGGCGTGTAAACCTACACGTGGAGGTGGCAAGTCTCCCGCTACTCGATCAGAGTAGAGCTGGTGAGCCGCGCCTATCCTTTGAAGAAAAACTTAAAATTCTTAAGTTTTACGTGAAATCTAAACATTTTTTCAGCACCCAGAGGTGTTGAAACACGCAAGAAAGCAAGGATGAGGTCAGAAAAGCAGCTTTTAGACTAAATCATATGCAGAACAGCTGCGCGCTTTGGTTTGGGTGCCCTAAGACTGTGTTAGGCAGCCTTCAAATCAGAAAATCGCGATTTTGACCATGAAAATGAGATTTTTCGGAAAAGTTGAAAATAATAAACCCATCCTAGAATGAATTTTTACATAGGAATACATATTAGCCACTTTGTTTTTCCAAAATTTCAACCCTGAACCCAGAGTATGATATGTCCTAACGGTCCAATTCTCTCCTTACACTGCATTTTCCTTTTCGCAAACGTGTAGAAGCATTTTGGGTTATTTTTTGTTTTCTGCTACCTTGTTTTCCTCCTCGTTTGTCTTATGTATGAATGTTTGCTTTAGATCCATTTCTATTTCGCCAAGTTTCCTCTCTAGTTTGAGTCTCTTTGCATCAGTTCTGCATCTGTGGAGATGTTTTACGGTTTGTCTTCGTTGCCTGAATAGTGTCCTGATTTTTCGCTCGAGCTTTCTACGTTTTCTTTCTTATCTCTCTAGAATATGTTTCAGTATTATAGGTTTGGTTTCAGTCTCTATTATATATAGTATTTCTTGTGGAGTCTTCTCGTGAAGTAGCAATTCCCAATTTACCTCCTTTAAACCTTGATTTACGTTTTCCCAATTTACTTTCTCTGAATTTTTGTTTAAGCCTTCAAATATTCCATTTGCCTCTCAAGGGTGCGTTTTCGGACCTCTGGGTGCTAACTTCAATTGTATATCGATGAGGTTATGGTCGGAGAACTTTGTGTGCGTTACTTTTTCATTTATTATTATCTCGTTGTTATTTGTCCAGATCAAATCCAAAACGTTCTCCTTTCTCGTGGCTTCACAGATTTTATGGGTAAGGGAGTAATGTTCCATAATATCTAATAGCATTGTTGCTTGGGTTCTATCGTCTTTAGTAATGTTGCCATGAAACTTCTCAACATATATAACTTCGTCATTTTTCTCCTATGATATGAATGGGAAATTAAAATCTCCAAAAATTAGAATATTTGTTGCTGGAGTTTCAAGTAATTTTAATGTTTTCTATTTCATTTGTGGCAAATTGGAATTCACTTTTTGTGGTGTTTGGTGGTCTGTAGATGTTCATAATGGTTAGGTCCAGTTCTTTCACTTCTAATATAATAACTTCAACTGTGCTGTTTGATTTGTTTACCTTCACTTCACATGTGTATGTGTTTTTCACGTAGATACAACACCCTCCCCCTCGTCTAGCCACTCTATCTGCTCTGTATATGTCGTAGTCCAGCAATGCTATTTCAGTATTCTCGATGCAGTTTTCACAGCCTTTTTCGCACTTATGTAAGTGTGTTTCCGTTAGGCATATGATATCTATGTTGGTTTCCGTAGCTAAAGTTTGCAAGGATTGTAATTTGCAGTCTGCATGGTCCGTATAGAGGCCTTGTATATTTGTGCATAATACATTTACCGGGTTTCTAATCTTCGTGTTCGATTTTCCTACATGATGGTCGTTTCCTGGTCGATGTCGGTTCCTGTTGGTGTTATTGGTTGGTCCGCTGCATTCGGGAGTATTGGGGCTGCGGCCCGTGATACCACTGTGGTTGTTGTATTATTGGTGGGTGGTGTTGGTGTTGAATAGGAGGGTGATGTGCGTAATGTTGTGGTGTATATGTTTGCGGCGTTCTGTCTTTCCTTGTTAGCAGGGCGAGCTGTGCTTTTATTATCCTCATTTCTTCTAAAAAAATATGTTTCATTACTCTTGTTATTACTTCTATGTCGAATATGATCTGTTCTTTCCCGTTACCTCACATAGCCAGGTACGCCAGGCTCATCGAGAATTGTTCTGAGCCACGCGTCTAGTCTTCTTTTGAAGATGTCCACTGCAACTCCCTTCGTGTTTCTTAGGTCTTTGGGCAACTGATTAAACAGTTTTGGTCCTCTCACTACAAAACTATTTTCTTTCAGGGTTAAGGATGTTCCCTGTCTCGCCTTTAGTTTGGGAATACGACACAGTCTACCGTTTCTACTTTCCACCGTTGTTTGGGAAGTTATAGGGTTCAAGTAAGATTAGGGACTAGTTTCTCCATTATTTTCCAATTGTAAATAATGGTGTATCTCTCTCTTCTCCTTTCCAGTGAATATAGGTTTAATTCGCGTAACCTTTCCCAGTCATTTAGTTCTTTGCACCCGTTGATCTTGGCTGTGAAGCTTCTCTGGATCCCTTCCAGCTGTCTACTGTCTTCTTTTTTATATGGGGATGTTAGGACCAAGCAGTATTCCAATTTGGGTATGATCAGGGTTTTCAGTAGAGGAATCATTACATTCCTATCCCTTCGTTTAAAGGTTCTCAATATCTGCCCAGTTATTCTCTTTGCTCTGTTTACTGCTATCTTATTTTGTGTTTCAAATTTCGCACCATCTGTCATTACAACCCCTAAATCTTTTGCTCTGGAATTTCTCTGAATTTCCTGTCCATTTGGGGAATAATATTCCATGGATTTTAGGTCTTTTCTTTTTCCGTACCGTAACAGCTGAAATTTCTCGGTGTTAAACTTCATATTGTTGTCTTCCATCCACTTGTAGAGTCTGTTTATGTCGGTTTGTAGAGATCCTATATCTTCTGGGTTTCTTATTTTTCTATTGATCTTTGTGTCATCGACAAAGGATGTTACTGTGCTGTCTGGTAACGTCCTCATCTATGTCAGTTAGCATGATTATGAAGAGTAGTGGAGCTAATACTGTTCCTTGTGGTACTGAGCTGAGGACCTCTGATTCTGATGAAGAGACTCCTTGTACTGCAACGACTTGCAGCCGCTCACTAAGGAAATTATATATCCATTTCCCTACTTTTCCTGTTATTCTCATATATTTCAGTTTATGTATTATGATTCCGTGGTCACACTTGTCGAACGCTTTAGCAAAGTCTGTGTATAGTACATCATAGGTTCATTACTTTCAAGTACATCAATAATGGTGTTGTAGTGTTCCATTAGTTGCGATAGGCATGATCTACCTGACCGAAACACGTGTTGGTTATCATTGAATTTTTTCCGAGTTTGCAAAAAGTCAGATTTTCTACCTAACTATTCTTTCAAATATTTTAGTGACATGAGATGTAAGCGACACTGGCCTACTTTATATATATATATATTATATATATATATATATATATATATATATATTATATATATATATATATATAATATTATATATATATACACACACTGCTCGAATATTTCCCGAATTATTAATTAAAAAAAAATTAACCAGCTGAAAATAGCTTACTTAAAATTCGGAGAACTAAAGTTGTGTTTTTTAAGCGAAAAAGTAAAGAATCGAATGTATTGGAGTTGAACAAATAATTTTCTTTAGTTAATATTAGATGATCCCTTAACTCTTGTTAATTATATTTTAATACCAAGTTTACTTTTTTAAACCGCTATTAACCACTTTTCAGTCACAATAAAACCTAGAACGAAGGAAAGTATTTCTTATTTTTTTCAAATGCTTAACGTTTGCTGTCACTATATGTAGTGTATTACAACGTGGCCAAATCTTTCATGTGTTCAACGATGGAAGAGTCTCGAGTTAATTATTTTATTTAAAAATGTTTAAAACAAAATTGCAAATTATTTTACAAAAACAGTAATTAGGTAATTATAATAAGTTAATACATTAAGTTAAATTGCATTAAATTATATACTTTTGTTGTATTTATACGTACATTTCTTTTTTTTATTATTTACCGGTAACTAATTTATTTTTGGTATGTTATTTTATGCAATTAAAAAGGTGATTTATTTGGATTTAATAGAATAGTTTGCATAGTTTTAATCACAAATCACTATTTTCAACATTCTATATGCGCACGCGCGCGCGCGCACACACACACACACACACACACACACACATATATATATATATATATATATTAAGTTTCATGGAGACCAGCTTTTTTTAAATTGTTGCAAAGATCTTGATTAGCCAAAATTGGTCACGTGGGAAATAACTAACCAATCTAAAATGACCACCTGTCCTAATGTAATCTGTGAAATTATATATATTAAGTCCCCAGTAATCCGACCCCACGTTATTCCGACGCTCTGACTCTCCCTTATTCCGACCTCTTGAAACATTTTTAGTGACAGTAATTGTATTTCTTTATAAAAAAAAATTGTGTAAATATGTATATTAGGGTTATGACTTTTTAATTTTTTGTCATAAATATTGTTTCCTGTATCATCAATCGATGAACATTTGCTTGAAAACAATAAAAAAGTGCCTAATTCCTCAGAATTAAAAAAAAATGTCACCCCGAAAGCAAATATAGTAAAGGGTGTCAGGAAATTATTGCCCCCCCTGTAGAGCAAAAACTAGAAGAGATAGATAAAAACCGGCGAGACCACTTGAAAGAGCGTTAAAATCTGAATAAAAACCATTATATTCTATTCCTGTGATTTTAATTCTTACCATTTTTTTCCCCACAGAAACCATGGCATCATCTATTTTGAACGATTCAGAGGACACTTGAGACACTTCTGAGATCATACCCCCGTCGATTAATGGCCGTCAGAGCTGCAAATGGGGGCAACACCCGATATTAAAACAAGTGTTTTTTATTCAAAATTAAACGCTCTTTCGCGTGGTTTTGTCTGTTTTTTTCTATTCCTTTCAGTTTCTTCTGTACAGGGGGGGGGCAATCATTTCCTGACACCCTTACTATATTGCTTTCGGGGTGACATTTTTTTTAATTCTGAGGAATTAGGCCCTTTTTTATTGTTTTCAAGCAAATGTTCATCGATTGATGATACAGGAAACAATATTTATGACAAAAAATTAAAAAGTCATAACCCTAAATTGTATATATAGAGTAGGCTACTGTAATTAAGTACTATGAACTGCCGAAGGGCATGGAGGGCAGGGGGAGATTCCTGTGCAAAGTCCTTGACCAGCCATGCGTGGCTGGCTACGAGGGCAGGAGGAGATCAGAGACCAATTCCCACTCTCATCAAATCCCGCAAATGAGGCGGGATGCTGCATAGGGGTCGATCGCAGTTCGATCGATCCTGAACGGTCGTTCATACTCATATAAAGTAAGATAAAGTAAAGTATGCTGATCCCTTGATCGTTGCAAGACTGACTACACGGATAACCTCGTGAGTTGTTTATATTTACATGAAATGGACTTATTTTTTACTTATTTCTATTTTGTTATAAAAATAATATTACATAATTTAGAATCAAAATATCAGTAACTTTATACCAAAGAACGAGTATTAAAAAAAATAGGATTTTCGTAATAAGCTGAAAAAACTCATGGTAGCTTAGGGAAGAGCCCACTATTCCGACTTTTCTGCTATTCCGACCCTCCGACCGCCGTTGTTTAGTACACAACATTAGGTATCATTATGCGTATGCGCGGCGCCATCTTATATCATGTGATTACTTTGCGGCCAGTCACGCTCCTTCATTTTGATTGACGTCACGTCTTTCCAAAGGGCGCCATTAAGTCAACCAATAGCGCACCTTTAACCCAGAATACAGCGAATACGTGATATAGATCATAAGCGAATTTATTGTCACTCACAATAATTCTTATTATAAATATTCATTAATAAATTAATAGTCTTTTTCAGGTAAATAAACAATGTAAAACAGGTATATTTAATTATAAATTTCAGAATAGAAGACTTAAGATGTTTTCCTAAGTTTAGATACTCGCAGTGAAGTGAATAAAGAAATCTGATTGATTGCGACATGACAACTTGAAAGGATTGCGACATGACAACTTGAAAGAATAGGCTCCAGGCAAATACAAAAGGTCACAACGAAGAAAAGAAAAACTATTCGATAGAAAGAGAGAATTCAATTTCAGTATTCGCAGCTAGTCACTCACAGTCCTTCGTCCATTCATTTGCAATCAGATTTAAACAACTTTAGTTCTTAAAGTAGGCCTTCGGCAAAGGGGTGGGGTCCTTCATCATGAAATTAAGTATCTGAAGGTATTCAATTTTTCTCCAAGACGAAGAAATATTCTAGCTTAGTCCCTTGACCACGTTTGTCATTATATAAGGTAATTTAACATTTTAATCTGTGAACATAAAAGTAAAAGTGTTGGGAGTGTGACAATTATATACACACACACACACACACACACACACACACACACACACACCTTTACCTTTCAACCTTTCAGATGTTCCATGCGATGATTCCTCATTTCACGGAGGTCTGGCTTGTTGCCCTTCCCCTTGAGTTGGCCTGCTGAAGTAAAGAGTTCGTTTCTTGCGCTCTCCACTTCACATACCCAGGTACTTCGGCTCATCTGGAATTGTTCTGAGCCAGAAGACAATTAGTCTTCTTTTGAAGATATCCACAGTTACACCACTCGTGTTCCTTAGTTTCTTGCGAAGCTGATTGAACAGTCTTTGGTCTTTTCACAACAAAACTATTTTCCTTAAGGTTGAGGATGTTCCCTGTCTAGGCTTTAATTTGGGAACACAACACATTCTTCCTTCCCTACTTTCCACTCTTGTTTGAGTGGTTATAGGGTTCAAAGTAAGTTTAAGGACCAGTTCCTCCATTATTTTTCAAGTGTAAATAATGCTCTACCTCTCTCTTCTTCTTTCCAGCGTAAATTTAATTTATCATAGTACCCTTTCTCAGTAACTTAGTTCTTTGCACCCATTGATCTTGGCTGTGAAGCTTCTCTGAATCCCTTCTAGTTGTCTAATGTCTTCTTTATATATGGGGGATGTTAAGTCCGAGCAATACTCCAACTTCGGTATGATCAGTGTTTTCAACAAAGAAATCATATATTCCTATCTCTTCTTTCAAAGGTTCTCAGTATCTGTCCAATTATTCTTTTGGTTCTGTTTACTGTTATTTTACTTTGTGTTTCAAATTTCGCGCCAGCAATCATTACAACTCCTAAATTTTTTGCTTTAGAGTTTCTCTGAATTTCCTATCCATTTAAAGTGTAGTATTCCATGGACTTTACGTCTTCCCTTCTTCCGTACTTTATTAGTTGAAATTTCTCATTATAATTTCATATTATTGCTTTCAGACCAATTGTACATTCTGTTCATCTCTGTTTGTATAGATTCTATATCCTCTCGGTTTCTTATTTTTCTAATTTTTGTGTCATCGGCAAAGGATGTTACTGTGCTGTCAATGGTAACTTTCTCATCTCTATCACTTAGCATGATTATGAAGAGTAATGGAGCTAATACTGTTCCTTGTGGTACTGACTTAAGAACCTCTGACTCTGTTGAAGACATTTCCTGAACTGCAACGACTTGCTGCCCCTCACTAAGGAAATTATATACCCATTTTCCTACTTTTCCTGTTATTCCCATATTTTTCAGTTTATGTGCTATGATTCCATGATCACACTTGTCGAACGCCTTGGCAAAGTCTGTGTATAACACAGCATAGTTTTCACTGTTTACGAGTGCATCAATAATGTTGTTGTTGTGTTCCATTAGTTATGATGGGCATAATTTTCCTGACTGGAATCCATGTTGGTTATCATTTAATTTTTTCCGAGTTTCCAAAAAAGTCAATTTTTTCTGTAACTATTCTTTCAAATATTTGGTGAAATGAGATGTAAGCGATACTGGCCTATAGTTTTTAGCTTCGGATCGATCTCCTCCTTTATATATTGCAACTATGCACGTTCTCTTCAGGTTGCTCGGTATTTCTAGTCTAGTCTAGTCCGTGTCTAGTGATCGTCTCCATATCCAATATAGGCAATATAGGGACTTAGCGATTTCATTCTTGCAGTTTTTGAGTAGTGTGGCATTCCATTTGTCCGGGCCTGCTAATTAATAATAAATTGAACATAAGCTAAATTTTGTTAAAAATTAGGAAAAATGTGTTCATTTTAATTAATGACGTCACGCGTTCCATCTTTATCCGCGCACCTCGGGCAGGATTACGGGGCCTCACCTCTGTACAAGAGACGTTACGTGATTGCATCATACCTCAGTACGTAACATTCACGCATGCGCGACGCCATCTTATATCATGTGATTCTTGTGTGACCATTCGCGCGCTTTTATTTTTATTGATATAATTTTTCTTCATTGGACACCATTATTTTGACCAATGACGTAACTTTATATCAGAATACAGTATACGTGCGATATAGACCAAATATAATTATTCATTAATGAAAATAATAGGCCCATTTAGGTAGATAATGTAAAAACGGTATATTTAGTTATAAATTTTGGTATAGGAAACTTAGAATGTTTTCCTAAGTTATAGGTACTCGTACTGAAGGGAATAGAGAAAAGCTGGTTGATTGCAACATGACAACTTTGGAGAAATGTTCTCGAAGCAACTACAAAAGGCGCGACGCAGATTCCGAAAGGAGAGATTAAGAGATTGAGAGAGAATTCAATTTCGGCATTCGCAGCTTGTCTTCCTTCCATTCATTCAATTCAGATTGAGACAATTTTAGTTTTAAAGTAGACCGTGAGCAAGGAGACCTTCCATCCATGGAAGTCCGCAACGGGGGTCAAGAGGGAGCACTCCCCCCCCCCCCTAGAATTTCAGAAGAAAATTTGAAAACTCAAAATTCATGGTATGGTATGGCATTTTAATAGGCATTCATATTAAATATCATATTACTCATATAACATGGTATGACATTTAAATAAATGTAAGGATGGGGTTGTTTAACCTCCTTCTCAACATCTAAGGTCATATGACGGAGGGGACCTACAACTTTACGTGGGATCGAACTACGGGTCGCTACATTGTCTGAACGCAGCGAATTACTATCCAACTACTATCCGACCCATTGTCGCTTAATTTTGACGATCAACGGGAAGCGGTGTTACGACATTGGCTACGACTTAGACCTGGCATTTAAATATTATTAAAAAATTATTATTATTAAGAATTAAATACTTTAATGAAAAAATAGTAAAATTAGTTGTCTTTATGCCAGTTTCGTTCTCATTGAGATTGGTAGTATCCTGGTCAGACTATTTTCGTTTCATAAAGAATTTCCTAACACCCATGTTGTTTACGTCCTGAAAAAAGGAGGTAAAATATTAAACAATGAAGGATAACACACGTTAACACAAATACTAAAAAACTAACCTAAATTAAGAATCAGATATAAATATGGAATTAGATCTCAATGTTAAAAGGCTAAGTACATTTTAATTGTAGTCTCTGGCTTTATTCACACAAGCTCGAAGAATGGAAGCTCTTTGTAACTGAGAAACAATATCCGGCAATACAACAAAACTACATATTCCCAAATATAAACGTACACAAACTCATTAAAAATACAAATGACACCCGTAAATCTTTATTTGGAGGACTTGAGAGGTGATGCCAGGGATTGATTTTAAAATTTTAATTAAACCGAATTTACTAGTTAATTAATTAAATTTCTTAACTTCTCAAATTACTTAAACTTTTAGGGAAAGGCGATAATTATTGTGTCATTATAACTAATTATTGCCATCGTTCGGTTCATTTCCACGTGCTAATAAGATTCAAAATGCCAAAGAATAGCGTTTGCAGGCATCTGATTTTCAAAATTTTCTGGGGAAAACACCCCGCAAAAAACGATGCTTCTCGCGTTCGCAGGTTGTGTTTTACTCCCCCTCCTGGAAAAAATCCTGCGGACGCCCA
Source organism: Bathynomus jamesi (assembly GCA_023014485.1). NCBI lineage: Eukaryota > Metazoa > Arthropoda > Malacostraca > Isopoda > Cirolanidae > Bathynomus > Bathynomus jamesi. Next base: position 248,589 of record JAJOZX010005147.1, read on the forward strand.
TGCTTTCATCATAAATTTAATTAGTAGTTAAAGTTAATCAGTTCATTTCCTCTAGGCCAGTGGTTCCCAAACTTTTTGAGCCATTACCCATTTTCACATGGATACCTTCATAATGACCCCCACCCTACCTGTAACCCACGTAAAGCCAGACCCAGTGTTGCCATGTTGTTTATTTATGCACTTTCTGTACTTTAGAAGTACTTGCAGAGTACCAAATTAACCCACTGAAAAAGCCAAATTACCCCCAATTGGGTAATTTACCCATAGTTTGGGAAACGCTGCTCTAGGGGAAGAGACATTCTAGCTTAGTTCCTTGAATCTCTCTAGGCAAAGAGAAATTTTAGCTTCGTCCCTTGGCCATGTTTGTCATTATATAACGTAATTTAACAATATAATTAATCTGTGAACTAACGAGTAAAAGTGCAAACACTGACTTCTTTATTTAATTACATGGTATTCGTGTGTAGGCCTAGCCTACTGTGGTGTTCAGTGAGACTTCATATGGTGAAGTTAATGTGATAAAGAAATGACATTAAAAGTGACAGTGACATTTAGTACTTAATACTTAACACTTAGTTCTCGGACCATAACTTAGTACTGATAACTCAATTTTGAGTTTATACATACATACCACCACTTTGTTCATTTTCGGCCACGTTACCACCTTGTTAGTCGGCGCACTACCACCACTACCATGTAACCATTTTGGTTCACCTTCGTCGCCACATTTCACCGTGGTTTCTTTCTTGGTTCCCCAAATTTCGGCTTCTTTCAAAGTATAAAATGTATAGTGTTTTTGGTTCATCAGTGACTTATTTATTTGGTTATATGGTATCCGTGTGTAGGCCTAACCTGCTGTGGTACTCAATGAGACTTTATATGGTGAATTTAATGTGATACTAAACGTGACAGTGACACTTAGTACTATACTTAATATTTACATTTCACAGACAAATTTCTTAGTTCTTTGGTCTCGTACTGCAAAAAGTTTTGCAAACTGAAAGATTTCCATAAAATACCTAATCTAATATTAACACAGAACTGCAAAAAAACACTTATTTAGTACTTACTTTTTGGTCTGTAACTTAATACTTAACACTCATTACTTATAATTTAACACGCTACCAAAGTGTTTTTGGTCACGTTACACGAATTCCTTCGTGACGGAATTACACACAACAACCCGTTTTGATCATTTTCTAGCCATGCTATTATTAGAAAATGTTGAAATTAGTTATTTAATAGTTATTTTCTAGATCTCTCTAGCCATACCTTTACTAACGAATAGAAAAAGGAAGATATTATAAGCATATTTCTTTTCTAGATGATGAAACAATGTATGTGACGGAATTACTTGCCTCTGACAAATGTTTTTACGCAGTTGCAGTAGTTTTGTGGGATATCTCCCAATTGGCAGTTTCTCGTGATTCATTTCTGGTGGAAAAAAGTAAACAGAGGTCGAGTATGGTTGATTGTAGGTGTATATAAATTCTGTCTACGCAATGCTATTTTAAGCTTGGGCTAGTCAATTATCGTGCCAGAATTACTTTTTTTTGGGGGGCGACAGAATTACCTTTCTGGTAATTCTGTAACAAGACAGAAAAATATATAAATATCTTGTGCAAAATATCCTTTATTCTTCACAAACGAGAAGAATCGACTTCCCCTCAATAGAATAATATATTCGTATAAGTTGACAAGATTTTTCAAACTTTTAAAAATAGCTTTATTGTCACGATTCGCGTAGAATTTATGTTTTATAGTTTTTTTTGCTGAAAAATGGGTGGCTAACATGGTGTACATAAGCAAGTGATCTGTGATATTTAGTATAATTATACTCGAGATGCAGTCAAGCGTGGACCGCTCCCAAATCTGATCTACATAGTAGAGTCGAATTTCTAATGTCATTGTTGTGAAGTCGAGTTGCATTGTAATAACTAATGTAAAACCACTTGCAGTAATAATAATAATAATATAATAATAATAATAATAATAATCATAAATCAGGTAGGGCAGAAAATGTACAGTGTTCAGCCAACTAATGCAACCTATTGCTTTAACTATATTATTATTGTTATTACTAGCATTATCGGGATTCGAACCCCGACCTCAGTGTATTCACTTTGGATATATAGAAACTATGTCATCCACTGAGCTACAGACGCTGACTTGTTGATGTATCAATGTATCATTTATTACATACAATTCCTCCGAGCGCTTTCTTCCCGATAAGACAGTATTGTAGCATATTATTAACTCGTTTTAATATACAAAGAAAAATAATATTTTAAAAAATAACAAAACGTGTTTAGTTCACCATTATTAAAATATAAAAACTGTTTAAATTAGAGTCACCAAATGCATTTTGTTGCCTCCAATTTGTTGTGGAATTTTCTGTTAAATGCTAAGGTAAAAATTTGCTCCCCCAAGGGAGTGAGGGGTAGGGGCTCGAGCCTGGGCTGCATTAGTGAGTTAAATGGGGATAAATGCACATAGGTTATGCTCTTTTTTATATCAATAATGCTTTTCTTTCTGAAAAAAATCTTTTAATAAAGGAAATGACCCCAAATCCTTTAATTGTGAAAATGTTGTCAACTTCCTTCACAATTGATTTAGGTTTAAAAAGTTTGTTCCCTAAGGAACTACTGTAAGCTTTGTTGTTAATAATAATAATAATAATAATAATAATAATAATAATAATACTTTGAAGGGATTTTGGCACCTTCTTTCAAGGGTCTAATTTATAGCATTCCTTGTGGTGATTGTACAGTAGTTATATAAGTGAGAGACTAATTATAATATCAGACGAAGCTCATTCTGAGCTCTCGGGTGTTTTGAACAAGCAGAACACCTGGTTTTGGGCTACAGAAAATCCGCAGCTGTTACACCAACGACCTTTACACGGTGAACATGTAATAGTTTGGTGTGGTGTTTGTTGATCCGGAGTGACAGAGCCGTATTTTTTTTCTGATGCCATGGGTGCAATTTTCACAGTAACATCTGAATGATCCCAGGTAATGGTAAACAGCTTTCTTGCTCCAAAACTAGCAGAAATGGGATTTCATGATCAAATCTGGTTCCAGCAGGATGGGACAACTGCCCACACTGCTCGTGCATTATCGACACTGTTAAAAGAGCTGTTTCCACATCATCTCATTTCAGGGTTTGGAGATGTTCCATGACCAGCCAGAAGCCCGAATTTAACAGCGCTGAGCGCCTGACTTCTTGTTGGGGTTCCTGAAATCAACAGTCTACCAAACAAGGCCAGAGAACCTACAAGAGTTATGCAGACGTATTAAACAGGAAATCACTACGAATCTAGTTAGCACTTTACGGAAAGTCATGCGTAAAACAGTGATTAATATTATGGTATAGGATATTTGCGACAACATCCGCGTCTCAGTGGGTTTCCTTGTATAAGCGAAATAAAGACACCGAAGTCGGGTGTTCGACTCCCGATGGTACTGGTAAAATTAATACAAAGTTAGAGCAATGGGCGCAATAAGTCGGCCTGAGCGCTGTTTTTCGTTGATATTTGTAGTCATTTCTCTTCTCTTTTTAGAATCTGAACATCACTTCTGCCAAACTTCTCATACTGAGTTAAGAATTTGTATCTATACTAAGATACCTTTTGGCGAAAGATAACTTTATTTTGTATGAAAGATACAGTTTATCAGGTATACTACTCATTTCTGATATATAATATATATATCTATATATATATATATATTGTGTGTGTGTGTGTGTGTGTGTATGTATACTCATATATAGTGTGGTGTATATATGGGAATGAACTAAGAATGGTTCCCTGAGGTTTCTCATGATACACACAGACCGTGCATGGAACAAGGAACTCTTCTGGAAAATTAAATCCACTATAGTCCGAATAAGTAATGGTAAATGACAAACACTATAGTTTTTTCTTATTCATGATGTTAGCCCGACGTGGGCAACAGGTCACTCGCAAAGAGGCCCCAAAAATATAACTTCCCTCACCAGCTATCTGCAAAGCAGATAGGATCCAGCTTTGGGACAGAATCTAGAGTTTTAAGCAGCCTAGCCTCAATATAAGCAAAAGACTCGTTGCATTCACGTCAGATTGAATACATCAAAGAAAAAGGGGTAACTATTATATTTTTAGCCAAAAAACAAAACTTAAATCTCAACTGGCAGAATTGAGCGTCCACTTTTCAAGGCAAATAACATGTCCGTTTCATGATGGAATGAACTCAGAATGGTTCCCTGTTTTTTTATGATACACACAGACCGTGCATGGAACAAGGAACTCTTCTGGGAAAATTGACATCAAGAAAAACATCATGAAAAAGAAAAAACTATAGTGTTGTCATTTACCATTACTTATTCAGACTATAGTGGATTTAATTTCCCAGAAGAGTTCCTTGTTCCATGCACGGTCTGTGTGTATCATATATATATATATCTATATATATATATATTATATATATATATTATATATATATATATATATATATGTGGGGATCTACAGATCTACAGAAGCTAAGGCTAACAAGACCCTAAGATCCACTCTAAGGTTAACCCGAGAGAAAAGAAGAGAGTAGGGGGTTAAAAGAAGAGAATAAGGGGTTAAGTAAGTAGCAAAACCTATCATTCGTGGGTTAACATTCATTCAGAAAAAGAGAGAGAAAGACGCACCATCATCATCCGCCGGCCACTGCCGACAAGTCGGAAAAATAGTCAAAGAGAATAGGAAAGGGGTGAAAGATGAAAAGAAGTAAAATAAGAACACTTACAAACCATGCAAACACAGTCTTAACTCAAACACTGTCCTACCATGCAAACTACAGACATGCAAGTAAAGAGAGGATAAGAAAAGAGAAAAAAAAAGTATGAAGAGTAGAAGAAAAAGTGGGTTAGTTTACGCTACGAGTTACATCTAAGTTCGTGTTAGTCTAATTTTTTTTTTTTTAATAATATAAATTTAACGCTGGCATATCACACGCTGGCATGTCACAAGCTGACATCAATCGTCAACAGACTCAAACCTCGACCACCATCCCCAGAGCCCCTGTTGCTAATTGTTTTATTATTTTAAACGACGTTAATATTTTTAAAATGCCTATCTAAACAGTTTTTTAAACATATTAACGCTGATAGAGTTCACGACGGACGCGGGAAGATTATTCCATTTATCAATTACTTTAAACGTAAAAATGTTTTTAGCGATGTTAGTAATGAAACGTCTGTCACGTAATTTAAATCCGTTATTACGAGTATTGCTATTATCGAAAATGAACAATTTGTCAAAATTTACGTTATCGATTTTATTAACGATTTTGAAAACTTCAGTAAGCTTCCCCCTTAATCTCCTAGTTTCGAGTGAATGCAAGTCCAACTCTTTAATCCTATCTTCGTAAGACTTGTTGTGAAGTGACGGAATTAGTTTCGTGGCGCGTCGCTGAACCCTTTCCAACCTATCGATATCCTCACGCAAATACGGGCATCAAATACGGGCATGCAAATACGGGCATCAAAACTGAACGGCATATTCTAAGTGAGGCCTGACTAAGGACTTGTAAAGGAGAAATATAATATTCTTCGATTTAAATTCGAAATTACGCGCTATGAAGCCTAACATCCTATTAGCTTTTGCGCAAGATTCCAGACACTGATTCTTAACTTTTAAATCCTTAGATACACGTACGCCTAAATCTACTTCCTCGTCAACGGTCGCTAACTGTCTATCATCCATCGTGTACGTGTAATTGTTGTTACGAGAACCTATATGCAAAACTTTACATTTGTCTACGTTAAATTGCATCTGCTACTTATCCTTCCACTCCATAATCCTATTTACATCGTCTTGGAGCCTATTTCTATCGTCCACGTTAATAACATGGTTACTGCACGTAATGATGATGATGGCTAACTGTTCTCTATTCGTTTATACACTTCTAAACAGCTAGGGTAATCTGCACATTTAGTACGCACATTCAGGGAGAACCAGGTTAGGTTTTAGTAACACACCCGTCTCTAACAGTTTCCCCCAAAGTTGTGTTTCAGGGGCTTTTGTTGCGTAAGGCGCAGCGGGCGTTTCTAATATATATATATATATATATAATATAGATATATATATATATATATATATATATATATATATATTATATATATTATATATAATATATATATATATATATGCAAAGCTGAAAAAGTTATTTTTTTCAGTCTCTCTCTCTCTCTCTCTCTCTTATATATATATATATATATAGAGAGAGAGAGAGAGAGAGAGAGAGAAGAGAGAAATATAGGTAAAACATTATATTTCATTAAAACATCAATAATTATTCATGGATGTTTCCTAATTTTTAATATGTTGCATATAATGTGTGGAAATGCAGTAAGAATTTTTTACATCGTTAATTAATTAAAAATAAGATTGATAAAAAATACTTGAGATAATTTTTGTGGACTTTAACAGGTCCACCGACAAAAGTAAATTTTAATAAATTTGACTGTAAATTATTCTTCTTCCGCAGCCTTATTAGCCCACTTCTATGTGGGGTCGCTGTTGCAGATCCTTCTTCTCCATTCACTTCTGTCTTCAGCCACCTCTTCCTCCAGTCCCTTTTCAAGCATGTCTTTCTTCAGTCTATCCCACCACCCCATCTTCGGTCTACCTCTTCTCTTCGTACCTGGAATTTCCATCCTTAGCATCCGTCGTCCCACATACTCCTCCTCCCTCCTCTGGACATGCCCATACCATCTCAATCTCCTTTCCTGTGCCTTCTTGGAGATTTCCGTTACTTTTGTTGTTCCTCTTATTAAATCATTCCTCACTCTATCCCTCCTAGTCACTCCACACATCCATCGGAGCATCTTCATTTCTGCCACTTCCATTTTCTTTTCCAGGCTTCTTTTCATCGGCCATGTTTCTGCCCCATATAGTAGTGCTGGTCTTACTACTGTCTCGAACAGTTTTCCCTTCATCCTCACATTCATCTTCTTATCATACAATACTCCCGATACCTCTCTCCAATTTTTCCAGCCAGCTTGAATTCTCTTGTTTATTTCTCCTTCCAAGTCTTCCTTCTCCTCTATGATTGATCCCAGATACTTGAAACTTTTAACTTTCTTTATAATAAATTCCTGGACCATGACACTTCGTATTTGTTCGTCCCCAGGTGCACATTTCATATATTCGGTCTTTTCTCTGCTTATTTTTAGTCCTCTAGTTTGCAGAGCTACTCCCCACCTCTCTAATTTCTCTCGCACTCCCTCTCTTGTTTCTGAGCACAACACGATGTCATCAGCAAACATCATGGTCCATGGAGCCTCCTCTATCACGTCTTTGCTGATCACATCCATCACAATATCAAAAATCAGCGGACTCAGCGCTGATCCCTGGTGTAGACCAACTCGTACCTCAAATTTCTCGGCCTCTACCATACTACTTCGCACCTTCGTAACAGGTAGGTCCCCTCCGCCACCACGGAGGACATACACAATTACGAACACAGTTAGGTAGACCAGCCATGAGTGGATCCTAGGGTCTTTGTTGGTCTGAAACATTATAACATTATAACATTACATTATATCTTGGATCAGGCTGACATACTTCTCAGGTACCCGGCTGTCTCTTAAACATCTTCACACTTCCTGCCTTGGGACTCTATCATACGCTTATTCTAAGTCTACAAACACTAGATGTAACTCCTTTCTTCCTTCTCCGTACCTTTCCAATAATTGTCGAGGTGCAAATATTGCATCCGTTGTTCCTCTTCCTGGCATAAAACCAAACTGCTCATCAGAGATCGCTACTTCCTCTCTGTCTCGCTTCCACAATTCTTTCCCAGATCTTCATGGTATGAGATATAAGCGAGCGACCTGGCGTTGCCGAGTGGACGTTGAACGCTATATATATATATATATACAGTATATGCCCGGTTAGGTTAATTAGGTACAATTAATCTAACCGGGCATTCAATTAACCTACCCGGGCATTCAATTAATCTAATCGGGCATTCAGTTGACCTAACCGGGCATTTAATTAACCTAATCGGGAATTCAGTTGGCCTGGCCGGGCATTCAATTAACCTAACCGGGCATTCAGTTTACCTAACCGGATATATACTGTGTGTATATAAATATATATATAATATATATATATATATAATATATATATATTAATATATATATATATATATATATATATATACGTTCAACATCCACCCCGGCAACGCCGGGTTGCTCCGCCAGTTTTAATTATATGTGAAGCTCAAGATTTTTATGACTGTGTTATTTTCTGTAGTTTAATCGCGGTGCCTGGGCCTTCGAGCCCAGTAATTTTAATTATTTAATTTATTAACACCCAGGTGCACAACCTGGGGACCTAATCAATATGTGTGTGAAGTTTCATGTTTGTAACTGCTTCTATTTTGGAGTTATGGCTGGAACACACACACACACACACACACGTCCTTTTATTATTATTATTTGACTGTAAATAAATACATTAATTTCTCGTAATTTAATAACTAAAAGTTAGCGCATGACGAACTTTTTAAAATTAATTTTTTAAAAACCTTTGTGAGATGTCTGTGTTCAATGTGACCCGAATTTCTATCACAATGAGTGAATAGAGTTTATCGATATCAATGACTAAATATCAACCAACTCGTGTCGTCAGCGTTTTTGGATGAAAATCAAAACCGTCGAATTAATTATAAATATTTATTAATTATTAATAAATTCTGCGTTTGGTTCGCATTTTAAATAATTCGACGAAGAGCAAGCCTTTACTGACGATCCACTAAACTTTCGTTAATGAGGCTGTAATAAATAATTAAAAAAGACTAAATATTTTAAGAAGTTAAAAAATTAAAAACGCAAAGAACGATGAAGATTTTGTAACTTTTATAACAGAAAACTTACGTATAACGATCGAGAAAAAATCAGATGTTGCTGGTCGTGTTTGACCTCGGGGAGAATTCATAATTGTATACTTATTATACAGGGTGATTCAAAAGTTGCTTTATACTGTAGTTAGGATTTACGGAAAAAAAATATATAAGTTTGATAAAACGAGGAATAACGTTTATTTGTGTACAAGAATTTAATCTAAATTTGCTTACCTATTTTAACGAGAGAACTCAGCTTGGTTTCTTCATTTTCACAGCATTCGCGCTAACGCCTGACAGATTCCTAAGAATCCTGTCATCAGTTTCACCACTGGTGTGGTGAATAAATTTTTTCAAGGTCATGAAGGTCAAGAGGACTGGTTGCGTATAACTTCGTCTTCAGATAACCCAAGAGAAAGAAGTTACCTGGCGTGAACGTGAATGTGAACGAGACCCCCATGCACACGGGTCCCCCTTGGCCGATCCATCAATCTGAAAAAAGACAGTCGAGAAACTCAACGGATTGAAAATCGTCCTTTAACATCTGCAATCTTGTGCAGTTCTGACAGGGAGAATCCTTTAAGTATCTGTTGATAATTTTCTGAAAGATGAACTGCAGCTCTATCGCTGACTCGGATTCTGTCCAGGAGTCCTGCATCATTCTGAACTGATGAAGAAGAAGTCTCACACGCTTCAATTCGTGCGTCGTGGTCTTCAGCTTTTATCTTCTGAGTGACTTGAATCGTGTACTGGAAAATCTTGATGTCAATCCGAAACATCCTTAATTTGGTTGCCACCGTAATTAATGATGAGCTCGTGAAGCCCGTCCGATCCACTTACAAGACTTTGATGATCGCTCTTCCAAACGAAACCACTTTGGTTTGGTTTTTGTAAAAACTTTTGAATCACTCCTTATATTTAATATAATATAAGCTCGTAATTTAGGTACATTCAAAATAAAACCTTCTAAATTTAGAACTTATAACTTCTTTTTGACGGTACATTCAAAATAACACCTTCTAAATTTAGAACTTATAACTTCTTTTTGACGGTACATTCTAAAGAAGTTTTTCCTTCTTCTGGTTATCAAATCTTCTCATTAGATGATATAATAACTTATTTTAATGATACATAACTTCTTTAGGCAGGAGAAATGGTCTTCATAACTTCTCTTTTTTGTTATCTGAGACAATAGAAGATAATATTTGTGTATATATAGAAGGTTGCGTTAAGTCTATCTTCCGCGTAAGTGATTCTGTAAAATAAATACGTCATTAGAAAACTAAGCTTATAATTGAAATTTCTTACAACAAATGACTCGTAAATCGGATGATCAAAATAATTCTGTGAAAACAATATATAATTCTGTACCAATCGATCGCTTTTTATGATCGAAAAAAATTCACCATACTTCACCATACTTCACCATAATGACTGAGATTCTAGTTTCAGTAATTTTATGGGCTTAATAAATATTTTAATGAAGGAAAACTGTATTTATTAAGCGCTGAAAGTGTTTTAATTTTTTTTAAAACTGATCTTTACACGAGAAGTTTAACTATAAATTTTTGTTAATAAAATTACATAAAAACAACAAAATTTAAATTTAAATTTGAAATTAAGAATAAAGGAGATGAACGAACTAAAAACAGATAAATACATTTACGAACAGTATATTATTTACGAAGAAATAGAATGTCTTAAAAAGAGGTGTTTTATGGATAATACAAATATTTATTCGTATTAAAGGAAGTGAAGCTATTACGTACAAGAATACCCGCTGCGCCACGCGCGACAAATGACCCCCGAAACACAATCTAGGGGGAGGGAAACTGGGAAGGGTGGATGTGTTACTAAAACCTTACCTGGTTCTCCTTTAATGTGTATACTAAATTTGGTACAGATTACCCTAGCCTATAGCCGTTTAGGCGTGTATAAACGAACATAGAACACACAGACAGACGGATAGACAGACATTATCATCATCCCCTACATATATAAATAAGATAATAAACAATTTGGAAGGTAGGGGAAGGCAAAAGAAGCCAAAAATGAATCAAATGTTATTGACGGTTTTGTTTATTCAAAGAAATTCCATAAATCTCACCCAGATCAGATTTTCCATCTTCGTGAAGCTGCTCTCGAGATACGAGTAAAAAGTTCATCGAATCGATGAAATATTTTTTGTTAGAATTCACTGGTTAAAATATATCCATTCAAATGCCTTTATGGACAATTTATTTCTATAATATGTGTCTAAGTGGACATTAAAAACATGCCACTTGACATTGTAAGCCTTATGTCCCGATTGGGCAAGTTTTTATGAAATTGCCTTGTCCCATGAGAGAATTACACATTGTCGAGATTGACAAGGCATCGCATTGACATTTATTTATCTTGTGTCTGTTAATAAATTTACGGTTTCTCTGTGTTTATTCAAGTTTTATACATAATTGTATTGTTTTTTATCAAACATAGTGACTCATCCATTCATGAGTATCGTTATATACGAGTTAAATATGGTGTATACCATATTCATACAATGATACTCTCAATGGAGGAGTTGCTCTTTCCCTCCAAAACTGGACGCGTCTTTTAATATATATTAGACTGGTTGGTCGTTGTTCCGCTTTACGTCCTTCGTCCTACTGACGCTGCTGTGACGGGTAGTAACGCCACACCGAAACCGGGAAAAATAAGTTTCCTTCAAAGGGAACTGGGTCGGACCAAATATATTACGTGCAGCGGGCTCGTCACTGTACCCTCTTCACATCTCAGACTGCCATGAGACAGTTTTTAGCTGGGTTTAATATTATATTAGATTAACATAGCTGGGATGGGGTTGGAGAATAGAGAAAAAAAAATAAATTAAAATAGGAGTGTAAGAAAAGAGAAAAGATGTCTGGGCTCATTTGAGTAGGCTCGGCCAAGTTCCTTTAAATGAGTGGTCCGTAAACGTTTTCAGTCGCGACCCCCTCCATTAGGTAAAAAAAAATTACGCCCCCCCCCCCCGGTCTCCTGCTGTTGTTATGAAGACAGCCTAACGTAGGTTGATAGTTAGTGATGTAAAGTTAGTGGCGAGCGCGAGTAGTGATGGGAACCAGAATGATTCTTTTGAGATTAGAAGTGTAATTCCTTTCTTCGTGCCAATACTAATCTCGCTCCATTTGAAATGAGTAACATTTTATGAATTCAATAGCCCTTCGCCTACCCCTTGGGGCCACGCACTCTAGTTTGCGTACCACTGCTTTATAGATAAAAGCAATTTCTTCTTGTACGTTTGTAGATCCGGACTCTAGGGACTACTAATCCTCCAAATGAGTCCAGCATGCCCCCTAAAAACATGACAGTAGTTGTCAGTGACGACATGCCAACACTTCATCCACCTTTACGAGGCCAAGTGCCAAAACAAAAAAAAAAAAGGAGAGACTGGGGAACAAAAGCAAAAAATTAAACGCCGACTATACCTTGGCCCCTCCTTCCCGCGTAAAAAAAAAAAAAACGTTCCTCTAACTTTCCAATCGCGGTTTTGATAGTTTGTCTCGGATGATTAACGTTCAGATGACGTCCAAATCATCATCATCATTATTATGTATTATGATTATTATTATTATTATTATTATCATTATTATTATTATTTATTAGATATAATTTCAAAACATTTAAAGCAAAACTTGGAAATATTACTTAAATATAATATAGGATAGGACAAGATTAACAATTATTTTTGCAGTTATATTATACAGGAGGAGAAATTCTATGTAAAAAATATTTGCTTTTTAACACGGACTTTTAGTTTTAATAGAATTTACTTTATATATTTTTAATTAATTATAAATTACCATTTTTATTATAATTGTATTTGAAATTTTATGAAGACAAAAAAGGTATAATTTTAACACGTTTTGGACGTGCGAAATGTCGGATTTGGTCTGATAAAACCTGGTTCTCGTTAATAACATTAATTTAATCTAAAGGCGTTCACTCTAGTTTTACATTATGTCAGAAGCAGTTACATGTTCCTAAAAGTTAGCCTCAACCGGAGTTGTACAGTAGATCTCTCAACAAGAGCAAAACAAAATTATTAAAATGATATAACATTTATAACTGAAATATAGTATTGGCAGTGGTTCAGTGTAAACTTTCCATAATTACTGTTGTGGAATGAATAATTTGCGTGAATACGGTGTAACATTTCATCACAGTAAAGCGCGATGAACTATATTACATCATATGAGATGTAATGTATTTCATCATTCTGTCATAATGAATGCCATTTCGATACTCTGATGGAAACTCTTGTCTCAGTATTTTATATACTTTTTCATTTTTTATAGACCGGCATTTTCAAGTGAATTGACTTTGAAAACGGCGCATTGCTTCAAATGATCATATACCTTTATTTATAAATTATGTAAACCAACACGGTGTCACGTATTAAAACAATTTAGCTATTTTAACCTTAAAATAACTAAATTGCTAATAAAACTGTACTACATCAAAATTCAAAATTCAAATCGGCGAAACATATTTTCTAAATATTTATGTTTTAACTTTTACTTTTTAGTCCCTCTTGTATTATTCAGACAGCATAATACGTTACACTGTAAGGTACCTAATCCATTTTATCAAAGCGACTAACGAATAAAGGTTCCTCACTCGTTTTCAACCTTCTCCCGAAACTCTTACAAAACACTTTACCTTTCGCAAATATTACAAAACCGAATTTTACGCTATTTAATTTGATTCGTCATTATAAGTGCATCGATATTCTAACGAGAAACTTTATACATTTAACCTTAACTCCCCTCCCCTACTCCTCATCTCCCCCGATCTAAAAAGAAATATCTTTTCTTGTTTCGGTTTTTCATGTTGTCACATCAGATAATTAAAAAGAGGTTCGAGATCCTTCAATTGAGAATGTCGATAAGTGTCAGAGTTTTAAATTATTTTTCACGTAACACGAATGAAATGAGACGTGCAAATAGCTACATAATTAAATAACATAATATAAGCCATTACTTTATCGTAATGCG
>JAJOZX010005147.1:265000-315000 GCA_023014485.1 Bathynomus jamesi
TAGTGCAAAAAATACGAAAACAGAGTGTCTTTAGTTTCGCTTGCATAGAATCTAAAGTTCCTTATGCAGTAATCATGTTTATTTTAGCACAGTAACATTCATACAGTATTTATTCCTTATGTCTGAATCGTCAATCAAGGAGGGGGTGATAATTTGACTCGCATACTCACAGTATATTCTTGTACTTCTCTCTCTCTCTCTCTCCTCTCTCTCTCTCTCTCTCTCTCTCTCTCTATATATATATATATATATATATATATATATATATATATATATATATATACTGTATATATGAACGCAGGTGATGGCCCTAATTTTGTGTCTGAGTTTGACTGTTCCTATAAAAGGTCTTGTGCCTAATTAAAGCACAATAAAAGGCTCATTACTTTAAAAGCTCAATTTTTTTTCAGTAACTGAAAGGGTTAAAGTTTTACGAGTGTCTTTGACAATTTAAAACTATAAACTCATCAAATACTTATTGAGGAAGAAACTCAACACACGCTATAATGTTAATGTACTGTACTCTTACGTTAAGTAAATATCTATAAGTTGTCACACACACATATATATATATATATATATATATATATATATATATATATATATATATATATATATATTATATATATATATTAATGATAGTGAAAATGGTAGTGAGATATATTGAAAAAAGTTTGATTTATATTTTGTGGTTTAAAGTCTGATGTTGATTCATATAATTGAATTTAATTAGCGATTTCAACCATCCTCCACAAACGTATATTTATTACCGGTTATAAAGAAGATGCGCGAGGCACATACGGACTATTTTACCATTCAGATAGCTGGAATTTTCGCCTTAATGCGAGATTTATTAAGTTTTAATGGAGGGAGCATTTTTAATAATGTAAATCATTAAAACAAAAGAATTATTAAACGAGTTTTTTTTTGGAGGTTTATTGAAGTGTGAATTAAGTATTTAAAGTAATTAATTATGCATTTATTGCCCGAATTTTGATTAATCTTACAAAATTATTCAATATATTTGCTCTGATTTTGTCATCCGCTTTTGTTGTCTTTATAAATATTTTCATTATTTTTATTATTATTGGACAATAAAGATATTATTATTATTATTATTATTATTATTATCGTTGGAGTTTCGTGTGGTTAATTTATTTATTACATTTTTAATTGTAAATACATCTCTCTCTCTCTCTCTCTCTCTCTCTCTCTCTCTCTCTCTCTCGATTGCTTACATTTAAGTACGTGTTGGGGTCATCCGCCGAAGGCTTAACGCGGTGAGAACGAGATTTCGAAGGTTTAAGTAACAACTTCTTGAAGGAGATTTTGAGACGCTCTCATTTGTTCAAAAAAGTTCCTCTCCCTTTTACACCGATATACAATCTACAGTTACGCACACAACGGAATGACACATACACCGCAATTACACACACACACATACACACACACACACACACGTATGCCGTATTTACCCAAATTCTTATATAATAGACAGACAAAAATTGATTTACGTATGATTTGGAATAGCACATTCTGTGCTTATTTACAATGATTGATGCTGCGCCCCCCTCTCGAACTAACAGAACAGCAGTGTCGTTAACAAACACACACACACACACACACACACACACACATATATATATATATATATATACACACATGTGTGTGTGTGTGTGTGTGAAGAAGAGCAGAAAGGTGTATAGTTAGAGAGGAACCGTTGAGAGGAATGCTAAAAGGCTTAGAGGAGGGGCCTGGCAGTTTTCCTTACAAGCGGCTTGAGCACGCATTTCGCTCTTCATCTCGCCTTTATGGCTGTCTTCCTAATGAGCGGCAGAGAGAAGCATTTTTATTGGGTTTTCTCATTATACTTATATATTTACTGCGTGCAACGAGTATTTTTTAGAATAGAAATTGGGCGTGTTGTGTTCAATTAAAATACTTATTTCTATTAATGTTTTTATTTGGCATCATATACTTTAAATAATTAATTAATGCTATACTCGCGCACATCTTATCTCTCTCTCTCTCTCTCTCTCTCTCTCTCTCTCCTCTCTCTCTCTCTCTCTCTTCCTAAGTTTATTACCTGTACTCCTGTTTGTTTATTTGTTTCATTTCTATACCCATCCTTAGAGCTATGCACGGGCCTCGGTGGTGTAGTGGTTAGCGTCGCTGACTACGAATCCACCGGTCCCGGGATCGAGACCAGGTGACGGCAGGCGTCGCGCAGCAAAACCCAGCTGTTCATCCTTCCACACAATAAAGAAATTGGTACCATGGGTAGCCTAGTGGTTAAGACGCTAGGCTGCTGGTGGGGCGTGGTTTGGATTCCACGTTAAACTGTAGGTCTAAGGTGGAGTGAAAAGCTTGACTTTCGGCACAATGAATAATTCGGGCAAACCAAAGATATATGCACACCTTTTCAGAAAGAATTTCCTATATTTTCCTTTATATTTTGAAAAAAATCGCTATTTCTCCTCCTATGAAGCAGAGAACGCGAAAAGACCAAACAATTTGTTTAACCTACGATAAAAATCAACTGCTAAAGTTACATAAAGTGTTTATACCCGTACCTAACACGCATCAATTTAAAATAAAACAATGTACGTATTAGTAATACAAACAAATTTTTTAGACGAATAAGTATCATTATTTAATTAACTAACTTTTGTAAAATAAATATAGAAGTTGGAAGGCAAAAATGTCAAAAGAAGAAAGGCATATTTAACCTTTCTTTTTTGGTTATCTTCAAAGGAAAATATTTGTCGTTTTTTTATTACTTATCGTTACACTAATTTCTATACTTATTGCTATGCTTTGTGGAAAATTTATTTCTATACATATATCTATACTGGTGTGGCAGCCCTTATATATATATATATATATATATATATATATATATATATATATATATATATATATATATATATATTATATATATAGCCAGGTGTGTGTGTGTTATAATATATATATACGTGGCTGGCTACGAGGGCAGGAGGAAATCAGACAGCAATTCCTCCTTCACCAAAACCGCAAATGAGGCGGGATACTGCAAGAGGGGTCGACCGTAGGTCGATCCTGAACCGTCGTTTGAACTCACCTAAAGTAACCTAAAGTAAGTATATACAGTATATATATATATATAATATATATATATATATATATCTCTCCCTAAGGAGAAGTCAATAGCTTATATATATATATATATATATATATATATATATATATATATATATATGCACTAGAATCACAAAATAACACGTGACCTTATTAATAAGCAAACAACCACAAGGAAAAGGAAACACAAAGTCCGAATTTTTTGCTTGTCTATTTAACTCAAATACTTTGTAATCTCCGTCTATTTTCTGTTTCCTTGATAATGTGAATATATCACGAAAGCGCTCGGACTTTGTGTTTCCTTTTCCTTGTGGTTGTTTGCTTATATATATATATATATATAAGCTATTGACTTCTCCTTAGGGAGATATATAATATATATATGTTAAACACAGACCGTGCATGGAACAAGGAACTTCTGGGAAAATTAAATCCACTATAGTCCGAATAAGTAATGGTAAATGACAAATACCATAGTTTTTTTCCTTTTTCATGATTTTAGCCCGACGTGGGCAACGGGTCTCTCGCAAAGAGATCCCATAAATATAGCTTCCTCACCAGCTATCTGCAAAGCAGACAGGATCCAGCTTTGGGACGTGGATCTAGGGTTTAAAGCAAGCCTAGATCCCTACACTCAGAACCTCTATATAAGTAAAAGACTCGTTGCATTCACGTCGTGTTGAATAAATCAAAGAAAAAGGGGGTAACTATTGTATTTTTAGCCAAAAAAAACAAAACTTAAACCTCAACCGGGACATTGAGCGTCCACTTTTCAAGGCACGAAACACGTCCGTTTAGTATACACAAACTCAGAATGGTTCCCTGAGAACATTTATTCAACACGACGTGAATGCAACGAGTCTTTTACTTATATAGAGGTTCTGAGTGTAGGGATCTAGGCTTGCTTTAAACCCTAGATCCACGTCCCAAAGCTGGATCCTGTCTGCTTTGCAGATAGCTGGTGAGGGAAGCTATATTTATGGGATCTCTTTGCGAGAGACCCGTTGCCCACGTCGGGCTAAAATCATGAAAAAGGAAAAAAACTATGGTATTTGTCATTTACCATTACTTATTCGGACTATAGTGGATTTAATTTTCCCAGAAGAGTTCCTTGTTCCATGCACGGTCTGTGTTTAACATATAATGTTCCAGGGAACCATTCTGAGTTTGTGTATATATATATATATATATATATATACTGTATATACTTACTTTAGGTTACTTTAGGTGAGTTCAAACGACGGTTCAGGATCGACCTACGGTCGACCCCTCTTGCAGTATCCCGCCTCATTTGCGGTTTTGGTGAAGGAGGGAATTGCTGTCTGATTTCCTCCTGCCCTCGTAGCCAGCCACGTATATATATATATATATACACACACACCTGGCTATGTGCAGTGGAGAGCGCAAGAAAACAACTCGCTCTTCCACCAAGCCAGGCCTAGAGGCGGGCCACCAGCCTGACCTTCGTGTGAAGAAAGACCAACACACGGAAAATCAACGAAGTTAACGAGGTTATATACATATATTTTTATATAGGAAACCCTCTTTATTTCACGGTACGATATTTCATTTTCTAAATTACTCCCATAAACACTATTTGGCGTTTTATCAGCCGATATATCGCGATATATATATATAAAAAACGATATATCGCGAAAACGATATTTCGCGGTAATTCTTGGTCCCAGTCCCGCGAAATAACGAAGGTCTACTGTATATATAATTCCAATTACGTCAGAAAAAAAACATTTATACCCATTCTGAGAAATTATTCATTTTATATCTTGAATTTCTTATAGAAATATTTTGAAGAAATAATACCTTGTGAAAATATGAAATGAAAGTTTTGAGTTCGCGAGTAACGGAATTCTCGGGTGATGTTGATCCGATAATAAACCTTGAATTGAGTCGTCAATAAGATAGCGAAATTCCATTGCATAAATCTTGAAATTATATAAAGTGGTTTACATCTCGCGTCTTTAACTCTTAACCCTTTATGGCCGAACTTTTTGCGTAGGGTTGAGTCTAAATGCGTGTATTTGAAACGTTACGTATTCGACGCACAGTGCGGTAAAGGGTTAAGAAAAATTAGGTTTTCCCAACTTCTCAATATCAATTAAAGCACGTTTGGTATTACTTTGACCTTCATTTAAATTTAGTCCTTGCTTTATAACCCGCTTTATACTTCGTCCATTTGACACGAGACCTCGGACAATGTCGTAACTCGCCCATACTTTGAAGTTGAGTCACCAAGTTATTGTCACTAGTTCGAATACGAAATAGTTACAGTAATTTACCGATTTAATAACTAATATTAAATAGTTGCTAAAAATTTCTTTAATGCCACATTTATATCTTTAGTGCCACGCGTAAATATTTGAATTGGAGTGCAGTATAAAACTCAAAACACATTTCAGTGCCAATACAGGAAAGTTCCCCCATTTAAGATTCTAATTTTAATTTAATTTTTGATTCACCAATGTTATTCTCTGCATCAGGGCCGTTTCTAGCATTTTTGGGGCCCTAGACAAGATTTTTTTTGGGGGCCCCCAACCCCATTAACTGATCATTTGCCAGATATGCATCAAAACATCTGCATTATATACATATAATGTGTGATATATATATATATATATATATATATATTATATATATATATATATGTGTGTGTGTGTGTGTGTGTGTGTGGTGTGTGTGTGTGTGTGTGAGAGAGAGAGAGAGAGAGAGAGAGCGATAGGCATAAATAGGACAGAAAGCGAAATGGTTACTAACTTTTTAATTTATTTTAAAGAATATGCCTATAACTAGCATTACATACAATGAGCCAAATTTGCATTGCCAAAATGAAAATTTTCACTTGAAAGTGTTTCTTTTGTCGTAATTTTGAAACATAATTAACACTGCACACTTTGAACAAAAACATTTTTACATTTTTTTAAAAATTTCACACAATAAATACAAAGATTGTTTCGAATTCAATCCCTGTCGTATCCTTCAGAAATTTTGCGGGGCCCTAGGCAGTCGCCTATTTCGCCTGTTGGAGGAAACGGCCCTGCTCGACATAATGACATAATATAAAACTCTCTCTCTCTCTCTCTGAAAAAAAAAAATATATATATATACACACACACACACACACATATATATATATATTACATTATAACTGCAAACACGCAGTATAATTAACATAAAGAACGACGCTTTGTATAGGAGAATATCCCGCGCAAGATGAGAGCGAAAGAACGAAACAAATGAAAAAATGAGGTAACCACCCGGGAATCGAACCCGGGATCTTCCGATTGCCGATCAGATATGATAACCATTACACACGGGCCTCACTCAATCAAATGCCGTAATTCCTCTACATGCGCGCAGAAACCATATTCTCCTATACAAACCATATTCTCCTATACAAAGCGTCGTTCTTTACGTTAATTATACTGCGTGTTTGCAGTTATAATGTATATAATGTTACGGCATGCGGGAGGTGCCCCTTGGGGCATTGGTTTCTGCGCGCATGTAGAGGAATTACGGCATTTGATTGAGTGAGGGCCGTGGTGTAATGGTTATCATATCTGACCGGCAATCGGAAGATCCGGGTTCGATTCCCGGGTGGTTACCTCATTTTTTCATTTGTTTCGTTCTTTCGCTCTCATCTTGCGCGGAATATTCTCCTATACAAAGCGTCGTTCTTACGTTATATATATATATATATATATATATATATATATATATATCAGGGGCGACGCCAGGCTTTTGTGGATACTCAGGTTCAAACCTTTCAAGCATTATATATATATATATATATATATATATATATATATATATATATATATATATATACACTGTATAATTTGATACTTGTTTCACTGTGATATGTATTATGTATGATAATTAGAATATTTTTAACTGGCATAAATTTAGGAAATAAAACATCACCTTACCTTATTTATTTATACATGAACTTCAATCTTCTTGGTTTTAATGCAAATTCTTCAATTACTTTGTCGTGCAACATTTTATTCTTCTCTAGCGATATTACAATTTCTTCCTCTATGGCAGTTCTTGCTAAACTAGACAGCCTTTCCTCTGACATGGTATTCCGTAGGTACGTCTTTATTCTGTTAAGCGTTGAAAAACGTATTTCCGTTCACACACTGGTTACGGGGATTGTCAAAAGGAGCCGAATTAATTTGATCGTTTTAGGTAAGGCTGTTGTAAGTCCAAGGTCAAGACAAAGCTTTAAAATTTCGGACCTTTTCCAGTTTGTGTACCGTTTTTCATATAATTTATTTTTGCTTTATAAGGCTAACTAACGAAAATATCATGACCTAACCTAACCAATCGTCAAGGGCGTACAGTTAACCTAACGATTGGTTAGGTTAGGTCGTGATATTTTCGTTAGTTAGCCTTATAAGCCTAACTAAAGAGATTGATATTATCACTCATTTTTGATCTGAAAAGAAGCAAAAATAAATTATATGAAAAACGGTACACAAACTGGAAAAGGTTCAAAATTTCTTGTGCATGTTTGCACTGACAAAAATCGGAGTCCTGATAGATCTATTTCAATTCTGACGTTAAAGCTTTTACGTCAAATAAATTACTGTACTTATATTTAAGTGCTTCTATTAAGTTTTCGGGGAAATTTTCTTTATATACTGCAAAAATTAATGAATTCAACAGCTCAAAAAATGAGAACTCTTGAATGCATTCAAATCGTTCCTTCAAGGCTGTTACAGAGGTATTAAGAATGCTAAAATAAATTTCTTTAAAGTCTGTCACTTTTCCTCTGAGTCTCTAAGTAGAGGGAGGAATGGTCGGACAACTTACTATATCACGTGTCTTTTTAAGAATTTCATTATAACTTTTGTCATTGATTTTTCCTTTCAGAAAACTAATAAAATCATTAATTTTCTTTTTTGCAAATTCCATGTCCACTATCCTGAACTGTAAAACATCAAATAGGTTTTCAGCATTGCTAAGTAACTCTTCAAAGCAGCAAATATAAAACATAAATAAAAGTCATCTAGTTTTGCATAAAGGTTTTCAGCCTGGTTTAAACTATATTCATCCCACGAGATTTCATCATTCAAAATATCATACCACCTCGCATGCAACGTGTTAACGTCACCACGTGACGTCATACCAATAGCTCTGTTCGACGCAGATGTGACAGATTTTATATAAAATGAACACTTTCCATATGTTGTGTATTAAATTTCCTAAAATTTACTGTACTATGCAAAAGTAGAATATATAGAAATACCCGACTGCCACTATGATATGCAAATATTGTTTTTAAATGTTTAGTAATTCAAGATAATAACATATATTTGGCAAAGTAGCAAGTTGTAAGGCAGATGAGAATTTGCCTGACTTCGAACATTAAAAACTTGGTTATTCGGTGGATACAAAGTAATAAATCAATTAAAATACTAATTAACTTTACGTATAGTGAATATCCAAATGACTTTATAACATTATAAATAAATCATAAGATTTACATCATAACACGTTTCAAAGAGAGACGTCAGGCTTAAAATTGTTCACCTGACAAGACGTGGAATTGTGCATTTTTATGCGAGTTGTAAGATTTTGTTATTTGAGAAGATGCATAATAATACAGTAATAATTAACTTTATGTACAGTCACAGTGTATATGCAAATAGCTATATAACCTTATTTATAAATCATAACATGGTCATTATTACATGTTTTATAAGGTAAAGATATCTGACTCAAAATTTTTAGCCATATCTTCCCTCTCTTCCCGCGTCTCTCTCCCCAGTAGGGGTGGAAAGAGTACCAAAACGAGTACCAAAATGAGTACCAGTACGATTAAGAGTACCATATTTTTTGAGTGATCGAATACGGTTTTGTTAGTGTTCGAATATGAGTACGCGTGTAAGAGTGTGGTGTCATACTTTAACTGGTGCTTGGCTACAAGAGTACCCATTTATCTACCAACTACTTTCTTTATTGTGTGAAAGGATGAACAGCTGGGTTTTGCCGCGCGCCGGCTGCCGTCACCAGGTCTCGAACTCGGGGCCGATGGATTCGTATTCAGCGACGCTAACCACTCCACCACCGAGGCGCCTCTATATATATATATATACCTATACCTTGCCTATATATACCTATACCTATACCTATACCTTTCTTCACACGAAGGTCAAGCTGGTGGCCCCACCTCTAGTCCTGGCTTGGTGGAGGAACGAGTTGCTCTCTTGCGCTCTCCATCATACACACCCAGGTACACCCGGCTCATCTGGTACCGTCCTGAACCAGGCATCTAGTCTTCTCTTGAAGACTCCAACTTTGACCCCTATAGTGTTTCTGAAGTCCTTTGGAAGCTGAGTGAAAATTCTTGGCCCCCTGACAACCAAGCTATTTTCCTTCAGAGTTGAGGAGGTCCCTTGTCGGGCCCTTAATTTGGGAACACTACACGTTCTGCCTTTCCTATTTTCCAGCGTTGTCTGGATGGTAATTGGGTTTAGTTTGAGGTTTGGTACTAGTTTTTTGATAATTTTCCATATGTAGAATATGGTATACCTCTCTGTTCTTCTTTCCAGGGAGTACAGATTTAGTTTGCGTAGTCTTTCCCAGTAGTTGAGTGCTTTGCACCATCACTCTTGACTGTGAAATGTCTCTGCGTTTCTTCTAGTTTATTAATTTCTTCATTTTTATGGGGACGTCAAAACTGAGCAGTATTCAAGTTTTGAAATGATCAGTGTTCTCAGCAGGGGAATCATTACTGTCTTTTCTCTCCTTTTGAACGTTCTTAGTACCTGTCCCGCGACTCTTTTTGCTTTGTTTATTGCTATCTGATTTTGTGTCTCGAATTTGTCATCATCGGTTATTATTACCCCAAGTCGACCGCTTTCATGCTTCTCTGAATTTCTTGTCTATCTGGAGCATAATATGCAGTCTTTTTAAGTTCCTCATTTCTACCATATCTCAAGAGCTGAAATTTCTCTGTGTTAAATATCATATTGTTGTCTTCTGACCATTTGTATATTTTGTTTGTGTCTCTCTGCAAGACCTCTCCTTCGTTTGCATCGCTGATTTCTCTGCTGATCTTTGTATCGTCCGCAAATGATGTTACTATACTGTTGCTGTTTACTCCACTGTCTATGTCTGTTAGCATGATAATGAAAAGGAGTGGGGCCAGCACTGTACCTTGTGGTACTGAGCTGCATACTTCTGATTCTGATGATGATACATTTTGAATTTTGACCACCTGTAGTCGATTTCTGACGAAGTTGTAGATCTATTTTCCCACTTTGCCTGTTATTCCCATATGTTTCATTTTATGTGCTATTATACGATGATCGCATTTGTCGAAAGCGTTAGCAAAATCCATGTATATGACATCATAGTTTTTATTGCCTTCAAGTGCATCTAGGATATTGTTATAATGCTCTCTAAGTTGTGATAGGCATGATCTTCCTGATCGGAATCCGTGTTGATTTTCATTGAATCTTTCTAATTTCTCCAAAAGGCATAGATTTTCTCTCTGACTATTCTTTCAAAATTTTGGTGAGGTGGGACGTCAAGTACACTGGTCTACAGTTCTTTGCTTGAGATCTATCTCCTCCTTTATATATTGGGACGATGTTTGCTCTTTTCAAGATGCTCGGTATTTCTCCAGTGTCTAGGGATCTTCTCCATATCTAGTATAAGGGTGTAGCTATTTCATTTTTACAGTTTTTAATTAATAGTGCGTTCCATTTGTCCGGACCTGCAGCTGAATGTGATTTCATTTGTCCTATAGCTGTCGCTACATCTTCTGGGGTAAAATCAAAGTCTGTTATACATTCTCCTTGCAATTTCTCTTTGAAGAATGCATCTATGTCAGGTATCGCTTTGTCACTTTTTGGGGTACTGAAGACCGAGTCATACTGGGCTCTCAATGTTTCAGATATTTCTTTTAGATCGTCTGTTAGTTCATTACTTCCTTTCCTTAAGGGCCCGATAGTAGCGAGCGTTTTTGTTTTCCTTTTCGCATAGCTGTAGAAGTATTTTGGATTTTCTTTATTGCTTCTACCTCCTTTTCCTCTTCCCTCTCTGTATGGCTCTTTATCAGAGTTTGTATTTCCCAATCGATTCTCTCCAGTTTTTCTTGTATTTCTTTCCTGGCATTGTTGTCTCCGCAATTACCTAACTTCGTCGCTACTCTCTTTCTTTTGCGGAATATTCTTCTCTTTTGCCTCTCTAGCCAGTTCCTCTTTCCTTTTGGCTGTGCTTTCGGAGCATATTTTTCCAAAATTCTCAGCGTCTTTTCTTCCAAGGTTGTTAGCATTTCCTCAGTTGTTTTATTCCCGAAAACTGTTCTCCACTCTATTTGGGCCATGTGTGATCTGAGTTCTTCCCAATTTATGGTCTTGGAGTTTACGTTAAAAGCCCCAAATTTGCTTCTTCCTTCCGTATGTCTTTTAAAGTTATCGCCATATACCGTATGTTGATAACTCGATTATATTGTGGTCTGATATAATAGTTGGAGTTATTTTTATATCCGCAATCAAGTTCGTGTTATTTGTGAATACCAGATCTAGGCAGTTATTTTTCCTGATATTTTCTGTTATCTCCTGTGTCAGCATAAACTCGTTTGTGAGACCCCTCAGCATTCTTGCTTGCTCCTGGTCCTCTCTTGTGCCCCCCTTATCTTGCTGTATAAATATATTTCTACCCACCTTTTTGTATTTTATAAATGGGAAATTAAAATCGCCACAAAGTATTATATTAGGGGATAGAGAGTTTACAGACTTTATTAGGGTTCTGATATCCTCAATGGAATCCGAAAATTTTTCATTTGGAGAGTTTGGAGGTCTATAGATGACTATCAATACCACGTTTAGTTTCTCTGTTTTCACTGCAAGGGTTTCCACGAAACTGTTGGATTTACTTATTACCGTCTCTGTCATATGCCTTTCCTGTATATAAATAGCACAACCACCTTTACGTCTCGCTGTTCTATCCGCTCTTAGTAAGTTGAATCCATCGATATGCAATTCTTTCTTATCGATACAGTGTTCGCAGTTATTGCAGTTTCCTTAGCAGTCTTTAAGATGTGTTTCTGTGAGGCATGCGCTGTCTGCACTTGTTTCGTCCATAACACCTTTCAGGTACGGAAATTTGTTTAGTGAATTGTTCGGTTTTATTCCTTGAATATTTGCCAGACAATGTTTACGTTCTTTGTTTTGCATTGCCCCTTGTGCATTTTAAGTTCGTTGTCCTTTGATATCGCGTGTTTTGTAGCCTTGTGGTCCTCCGAGATGGATCCGTTCCTGCCTACCTGTTCTGGTAGCTCGTTGCCATGTAGCGGTCCGGCTCGAGGGTTCCCAGCTGTGTCAGCTGCATGTGCTGTATAAGACTTAACAGCTGTATTGTGTCCGAGATGTTGAAAAAATTTTGTGTGCTATTTGTGTTTTGTTTGCTCTTTAGGTACATATTTTTTCTCACATTCCTTCTGTTGTCATTTGAAACTTGTCCTTTGTCCTTTGAACTTGTCGGGAGATGATGGTAGTAGCATTTTCTCTCGTACTGGTAGGTTCCATATGTCGCGTAGGTCTTGCAGATGTCCGTATGGTAGAATTTGCATTTTCCACCAAATTTGCAGTGACCATTATTGTAGAAGTAGTTGCACACAGGAGGGTGTTCGTAAATACATTCTCCTCCCCTATATCTGCATATTCCTTTCACATAGTATTTACATATATTTTCTTCCCCATTTTTACTTGGGGCCTTTGTTTTTGGTGGTTTCAGTATGGTTTCTTTATTGTCTACTTGTTTTTTCCTATTGCTACTAATGCCCTTTGCTTGAAAACTTTGGATTTGGTTTTGTGCCTCTGTTTCCTCTATTGGTGCTTCTTTTATTTCTATTATTTCTGCTTTTGCTGTTTTCTTTTCCTGTTCGTTTATCGCAGTTTCCTCTCGTACTATCTTCGTTCCTTCTATTTCTTTTCTCTGTTCACTATTCATAAGCTCCTCTTTTGCCTTTTCCTCATAGTCTCGTTCTGCTTTAAAAACCGTAAACGAGTTTATTTCGATTATGCAGCTTTTGCAGAAGAACTTTATTCCGTTCACTTGTTTAGCGCCCGTTATAAGACAGATTTCTTCGTCGCTCCAATTCAGGCATTGAAATTCGACTAAGTTCTGGCAAAGATCACAGCGAATTGTTTTTGATTCATCTGTTTCTTTTTTACAGTATCCACAGGGTTGTATGAATTGATTTACCATTGCCATGTTTCTAATGGTATGTAAATGATTGTGCTCGAAATATTAACTCAAAATGGTAATTTATTAAGTGAGGTATTTGACTCGACTTTAGAAATGAGGGAGGGAAAGTTTTTCCGTTATTCCGTGGGGTGGGGGATGGGGGATGTGGCACGCTGTAGGTTCTCACTGATTGGTGCCCTGGAGTGTACGCGGGGGATACCTGAGGGATATTGCCTTTCGATGGGCAGTTAGATTTCCTCCGAGAGAAAACACTCGGAATAGATAGATATATATATATATATATATATATATATATATATATATATATATATAATATATATATATATATATATATGAAAATTATTTCACGAAAGTAACACGTGAAAAATATTTATGATGAATAAAACCACGAAGAAAAGGAAACACAGAATGGTGCTCAAGCGCTTTCGTCTAATGACATCCTCAGGAACACTGAAGTAAATAAAGAGTTCAAGACTTGGTTGTATTCATCATATATATATATATATATATATATATATATAATTATCCTTGATATACGTTGCAATTTCGGAACTGCAGACACAGTCTGGTTAATGTAGAGCAAGCTCAGAATGACTTTAAAGATGTCTAAAATGTCATACTGTAGAGTTGTTTTGAGGAAATTATAAAGTCAGATTTTGGAAAAGTTCATTAATACCCAGTTTGCTTGAAAAGTGATAATGCAAATGTAGGAATTAAAGTTTGATTTATTTGTATACAGTGAAAATGTTTAAATAAATGTCGCATCATGTGATGGAATTGTGTGTGTGTGTGTGTGTGTGTGTGTGTGTGTGTTGTTTCAATGACATATGTAAAGAAAAATCACAAAATGTTATATTTAAAGTACATAATTATATATTATAACTTGAAATTAGACTGGAACTTATTCTTAATTAAAAAGATGATGCAAATACCCATAAAAGCTTGGTAATTTCCAGCCATTACATCGGAATTTTGTTGAATAGATTTAAAGCTATAAATAAATTTAGCAGCGATGCAACAAATTTAATTCTAAATCAATTTCTAGAAATAAATTTTAAAAAAGAGGATCTGTCCTTATTCTAAAATTAATCGCTGCATTTCCAAAAGGTTTACATCTGCCTCAGAAGTAAAGTCTTCACGCCATTTATACATGAAATCTGCCACGCGTGATTCTTCATCCGTAGCAAGCTACAATCTTCATATTTTTAAGCGGATATCTAATATCAGTATAGATAAAACTCTTAATATTAATAAGAATTAAAATAATCAAATTACAACTTATTTAAAATAAGCTAAAGCGAATTTTATTGAAAGAAAGTCTGCGGAAATCTAATATTCAATTTAATCAATTGACGATTTTTGCACTTTCTGGCATGGAAATCACGAACGCTTTTTGTTGCATGAATATGATTAAGAATTTTCATGCAACCAAGCTCAACAATGCCTGTTACAAATTAAGATTGTCTTCTTTTACCCAACCTAAATGACTGACAGTTGTCGATCACGTGATTCATATCCGAGCCTATTAAGGTATGCCTATTTAAAAATAATACTATTTGCACATACTTCATATATATATATATATATATATATATATATATATATATATATATCTAATACAAGCTAACCCCTACCACGTTTCGAACTTAAAACCTCTGAGTAGGAGTCGCAGGCCCAAACCACTAAGACAATAAGACAATTATTATTATTATTATTATTATTATTATATTTCGTATCATTGCTATTTAATTAAATGAATTAATAATGATGATACCAACTTAAATTACATAAATATGGAAGCGCATCGAATATCTCAACAGTTGATGAAAATTCTGTGAAGATTGGTTGAATTATGCAAGCGAAGCGTCAGACATGAAAACAACAAAAGAAGTTCATTTATTAACAAAACTCAGCAAAAAATCGTCCTACATTTTCGATAATTGATCAGTGTAGAATTATCTATTCCGTTTTTGTGAGTTCGCTTTAATGGATCTCAATGGAATTTTATAGTCTTCTTTCAGTCTCAAGACTTCACAAAATCAGGATTGTTTGAAACAAACTGAATAAATCAACTTGACTGAAATTTAATCTACGAAAGTTTAATATGAATTACTACTACTACTAAACCTACTACTACTACTACTACTACTAAACCTACTACTACTACTACTACTACTACTACTGCCACAAATATTTAAGAGAGAATAAAATTTTTACGTTAATATTTTTAAGACAATAAAAAAGCTAAGCTAATCGAAAAGGCTTTAAAAACTCAAAATGTTATTGAAGATATTTAGGCTAAATAATTATGAAAGAAAAATCTGAATATAAAATGAAAAACTAAATTTTGGTCATCACCTGAAAACGAGTAGTGGTCCTTTTGCTGATCTACCGAAAACGCACTAAAATAATATTATTATTTCATGATAACCTTTCAGAATCGAACCCTGACCCAGTGGGCGAAATGCGAAGCAATACCACTGAACTACGAAGAGCGTATATAGTGATGACCCATTCAATAAAGATATTTTAACTTACTTGCTAAAGGGCATCAGATGGAATTTTATTTATTTATGTATTTATTTCTATATTATTGTTCTAATTATTATTGTTATCATTATGATACATCCAAATAGGAAGCATCCGTATGGTTGACGTTGGTATTTGAGTTACGAGGGGTGTCAATTTGCGGAAACATTCTTTAAAAAATAAGCTACCAGATGGAATGAAATGTAAATTAAGGAAAAGAACAACAATATCTCCTTTATCCCTCGAAGTATTTCCCACTGGCATCGACGCACTTCTGCCATCCGACGGGCAGCGAGTGTATCGCCGTGTGGTAGAAGTCCGTGCTCTGCTGACAAAGCCATGTTATAGTAGCATTTTGGAGATCTTCATCTGAGGTAAAATGCACTCCTCGAAGTTGGTCTTTCAGGGGGCAGAAGAGTTGATAGTATGAGGGAGCAAAGTCCGGGCTGTACAGTAAATGGGTGGCAACTATCCACTGAAAGTTGGGATGTGGCGAAAGATGTGTGTGAGAGAGCGTTGTCGTGAAGAAGGCAAACGTTCCGGTCCCTTAGTTGTGGTTTTAGTTTCTGTAGTGACTCGCACTGCCCGTTGGCGTTCACAGTAGTGTTCAGCTCCAGAAAATCCAACAACAAAGGCCCTTTGTAGTCCAAAATAACCGTCACCATGATCTTCTTCACGGATCTCTGTTCCCTAAACTTCATCGGGGGAAAAATGGAATGGCGTCATTCCTTGAACTGTTCTTTGTTCTCCGGCTGAAAGAATAGGAGCCATGACTCATTACCAGTGACCATGTAGTCCAGAAATACATCGCCACACTATGTGTGCTGTTACAAGTCCTACCATGTTTGCACTCGACAGGTTTTTTGCTCTTCAGATCAATTCTTCGGAATCCACTTGGCAACAATCTTATGTGAGCAATTCCCCAATAGTGTCTTTAGTCACATTAAGCTGAGCTGCAACCTCACAAATTACGATGCGTCTATCTGTTTTTCCAAACGCTAATAAAATAGCGAAAATCCCCACGGTAAAAGTCGATGCAATAATAGATAAATTGCTACTGCGGGTAAAATCAGGAAAGACGGCTGCAAGGCCAACGACAGCGTCGGACTTGGAGTCAGTAAAAGTTGGAACCGAATTTATATGGAGGGAAGCACGATCCAAAAAAATGGGGAAGACGAGAGTGGCGTTAGTAAAGGGGAAACAACGGTGAGTGGGTCCGGAAGCCGCTGGACTCAGTACCAGCACCAAACGCTCAACGACTGGCAAGACAGTTCCAGAGGAGGCTCCCGGGCGTCATTCAGAAGACGCGGGATAGGAGGGGACCTAAACTCCCCCGTCGCCAAGCAGATACTGGCGTCATGGACCGCATCTAAACCACAAACCCAAGCAGGTATTGCCAAGAAATAAACCAAGCTTTGACGTAACAAGGAACCGATACAAGCGAAGAACAGCGGTTCGATCAGTCAAAACCCGCAGTGTGTTCACCGCTCAGAGGTAGGAAACCTTAAGGGACTGGAAATGAGAAAACAAGATGAGCCTCTTACCAAACACCAGCCCGAGGAATTATGTCTCATCAACGCATGGAATCTGGCGACCATGCAGGAAAAGGTTTGTGTCAAGGTGAACTCCTTGATTTTGAAAACTGAAAGCCATGCAAAATATGCCCACCGAGACACCCAGCTTAGAGAAATCTGCGGGCGACGCTCAACTACTGACATTCTGGTAGCGCTAAAAGAGATCGAAAAGCCGTCCACATATAGCGTGCTCGAGACCCAAGTGGGAAACAATATTGTTAATGACAATGGCAAAGAGATTGACACTTAGGACACTTCCCTCCAGAATTCCTTCCACCTGAGGACGGAAACGGAAATCATGTGGTCTGAGAAAATGCCCGAAAACGCCAGCGAAGCCCAAAGGCATGAAGCTGTTTTAAAATGTCATGCCTCCAAGCAGTATCGTAGGCTTTCTCTAATGTCGAAAAAGACAAACACAATACTGCTTCGAGGCAAAAGCCTCACAAATGGACGACTTCAACTGAATCAGGATGTTAATGATAGAGGGCAACCTCCGAAAACCACACTAAGAAGGTGAGATAAACTTTTACCTTTTTAGATACCAGACCACCCCAACGTTTGTGATCATCTCCAAAAGCTTGCACAGGCACGAGGTCAAATCTATGGGACGATAGTTCAATGAATGCTAGTAATCCTTCCCTGGCTTGGGAAAGGGAAGGACGGTAGCTAACCTCCAAACCAAGGGAGGGACATCTTCCCGCCCAGCTTGTTAAGAAGATCAAGTAAAAATTCCAGGGACTTTTCACAGATATGGTGAAGCATCGTATATGAAATAGCGTTCGGGCCAGGAGACGTGTCGCCACAGGAAGAGAGCGCAAACCTAAACTGCCGTAGGAAGAAGGGAAGATTGTAACTCTCCCATCCACCGCGACTCTTCCACTCAACAGTGTCCGTCAAACTAGAAGGAAACTCCAGTCCCGCTCGATACACCCATATAGGAGGAGACGAACACGTCTGCCACAACACTGATCTCAGCAGCAAAGACACCATTCCATTCACCTACAAATCAGGTAGACGGTTTGGAGTAAACTTATCAAAAACTTTGCGAACTCGATTTCAAATGGTGAACACAGAGTCCGAGAATATGTCGTCACAAAAAATTACAACCAAGACCGACGACGAGCCTCCCTTATCACTCGACGGGCACGAACCCTCCGCTTGAAGAAAGAAGACCAGATAATGATCACATTTGCGGCGACGATAACGTGTGTTCGCAGCCCTCAGCATCCGGCGAGCCATACGACAGTCATCTAACTACCATGGCCCTGGTGGTCATCCAAATGATCCAGTAGCTCGAGGTACAAATTGAAGATCCGCTGCGAGAAGAATGAAAGAAAAACATTCCACAACTTCATCAACAGACTGGTATTCCTCCACAGCTGAGGGCACTGTCGCGAGGTCCTTAAAAGGCGATCAGTCAGCGTCATCTAGTCGCCAACAAATGCCACAAAAATGGCTCCTAGCCGAAGAGAGACAAATGGAAAAGTGTTCTCTGTCGTGAAGGTCCTCGGCCATTTCCAAGTAAAATCCAAATGAGCGTCAGAGTGAGCCACCCTTAGCTGTGCGGGATGTGCTCTCCTTTGTAAAACTGAAAACAGCGGGAAGCGCTGCACCCGGCGAATCAGAGGCAGAAGCGCCGTCCCCACGGACATTCGTGTCAGAATTCGTCGGGATAGCAACATCAGTTGAAAAGACCAATGCTGAGGCTGAGGCTGAGCCTGAGGCCGAATTCTGCTCAAAGGAGACCGGGATAGGAAGACACCCCAGGAACCCTGGTGGAAGTGTATTTAGCGGGAGATTCCTCGGAGTCGAGAGACTCGGATGAACCGAGGAACGTCTTTAAAGATGGTGTATCTTTTTTATTTATGCCAGAAACGCGGTATGAACTCGTGAAAGGAGCCACACTGGAAAATGGGCAAGAAGAAAATGCAACCAGGGCGGAAGATCGAGGTGGCTGAATGCGGGAGAGGACAGAGGCAAAGGAGACGCCAGGTCAGACAAAGAAGGAGAACACACTCTTCTTTGCCGCTGCAAAATTAACCTTCTTTGCTGCCTGATGTGCCGACACTTCTTTTTCAAATAGGTAATGGCCACACAGCTCAGTCAGCAGACTCTCCTCCGAGTATCGAAGGAGGTCTTGGGAGAAAACAATTTCGTGAAACTGGTTGAAGGAGGGATGAACAGAGCTATTGGCAGAAGCACCCGCAACCGAAGAGAAAGCACGAAGGCGAAAACTTTTCTTCAAGAAAGACGTCTTTACCAAGAGACCCCAATCCAGAAGCCAGCAACCCGGGGAGTGGTGCCGCGAGCGACAACTATAGCCCAATGACTATCAAAAAGGTTCCGTTTAGTGACAGCAGTGTCATCCACCCAACCGATTACCAGGAACCCTAGAAGGAGACAGGTTCAAAAACGCCGCCCAAGCGTCCAACAGTACTTTAGGAGTGGAGTTTTGCCAATGTCGATCTCGTTGACGGGGTTCAAAAGACTGGCAAGCTAAAGAAATAACGCCTTTGTGGGAATCATAGTCGCATTTTGATCCCCGAAGAAAGTGGGGTGCAAACGTTTGGAATGTACCATGATAAGAAATATTAACTTCAGGTCCCCGTTTCCCCGTCATTACCACGGAGCCCAATAAGGGGAGGGCTTTTGCTTGAAGCGTAGGGGTCCCAACGACCCCAGGGGTAACGGGGGAAATACACAGATAACCAGTAGACCGTCTCATGACAGCCCAGGACTGAAAGGAGTGTCGACACTTCTAATGCCAACTTCAGCTTAGACTATGCTTAGACTTGCTGACTAAGCAAGACCACACTGAACCTCCCGTTGCCTACCAAGGAGCCGCAGTTCCAAGGCAGACTCAACTTCCAGATGAAGGGAAACGGGGTGTATACAGGTCTCTATGCACGGCAAACACATGGGAAGCTAAATCCGAGGGGCAAGGACAGCACTTAGTCTGGTTCCTCCGTCATGTACTCTTGGCATGAGTAACCCTAACCCAACCTTGTACGGCACGCATCATTGGGGAACGCAACCTTCCCCACCACAGAATGGTGACTGTCCGCGGGGAACGACAATGAAAAAACAGAAAAAGGTAACCTGACATAACTTTCATAAATGCGCAAGATCTAATTGTATGATTAAAACATCATTTCTCGTAAGCAGATGAACGTATTGCGTAAACATTACACTCTTTACATATAATCATATGATCATTATCTAATGTTTTCTATTTCCACCTTTACATCATCTCAACATCACACGTACTTAGTAATACCCAATAACAGTGTATCACAAAAGTGATTGTGTTAGTGTGTCACAATAGTACTGTCCAAAAGTTTGGAAATACCACTGGTGTATATGAGTATTTTATAGTCATCATTGATCGTACACGTACATTTTGGATGAGGCACTAGTGTATAAAACGTGTACGAATATATTATTATTATTATTTTAATAAAAATTACATAACCCTGTCAGTATTTAGTGTGTTCCCCTTTTGCCCTTATAACAACTTGGAATCTGTTAACAATACTGTTAGTGTTGTATTTCTTCACCGATGATGACGAGTATTCATTCAAATATTCTGCAGGTCTTTCCACAGTTGTTCAATATTAGATGGCTTCAATTTATCCTTCTCAGCGTCTACATACATTGGCTTCATCTCGGGTTTTGAGATGGCTACTCCGTAATTTTTAGTTCTCCAGCGTCCTTCTTCCTCTTTAGATGTTTTTACAATCTGTGCCAAGTGTTTGGGGTCATTATCTTGGGGTTTTTTTATGTAGAAAGGAGAGGCCAAGGGCGGGTGCCAGCAAAAATGCCACCCTTTATAAGAAAGAGAGCCAAAATTAAGGTCTCCGATGTTCAAAATGTATGCATGTGTAGTGAAAAATAGAAGGAGAAGTGTGTGTTTGAGAGCATGCTGGACTGCTCACAGGATAGATGAGACACAGAAAAAGATCAACTAAGGAGGACAGTGACAGGAGAAAGGGGAGTTCCAGCACTCCCTATCTCCTGCCTAATATCCCCCAAGGAGTACCTCCCTGATCGATTGGTGTCTACAATCTCCTTCTACAAATGAACCCTTCTCCAATCAAACGCTTTCCATCTGGTACGGCATGCAGTTGAAGCATTCGCTTGTACTTCTCTTTAGTTAGAGTACCATCGATTTTCACAATTAGGAGAAAACTCCATATGAATTTATGGACTCGCAAACATTGATAGACCGCCCCCACCACCATGTTTTACTATTGGTTGTAAGCACATATTATTACACTTTTCACCCTGTCGCCATCGTTCTTTTAGAACCAAACATTTCAGATTTTGACGCATCTCTCCATAGAAGATCGCCCAGTCGGTCGACGCTCAATTAATATGATCTTGTACGGTTTTTTGACAGTAACTCTTCTGTGCAAACCTACCTCCTGCAATTGGCGTTGATTTGTTACGGTCGAAACGTTAGTGTCCTATAAGGAACTAAAGTCCTCCTGCAAACTACGACTCGATTGTCTTCTATCTCTTAGACATGTAACCTTTAAGTACTAGTCTTGAGATTTTGTCATCTTCCTTGGCCTTCCTTTTCGTTGTTTGTCTTTAATTGACACATTTTCAAGATGGCCTTTGATAATGTCCCACAGCCCTGTTAAAAAATTACCATTTTTTTAGCAATTTCTCTAATAGTATATCTTTCTTCTCGTAAAGTCACGATTTTTATGCGAATACCTTCTGGTATCTGCCGTACTGGAGCCATTGCATGTGAAAAAATCAGTTTATTTTAATACATGATGCAAAAAACTAGGAATGTTTATGAAACACATTATAGAGCACTGTTTCATTGGAAAGGAAAAGCCAAAACGCCGATTGCTTTCCTCAAACTTGCCCACACATCCTGGCTCCACCGATTCAGTGGAATAATGTACAAATAGCATCCAAGTTGTGGACATTTCAAATCTTTTCAAATAAAAATGCCAATTAATTATTATATATTATTATATAAAACAATAATTGACAAATTACATTTCATTAAATTGTTATCTCGTTACATTTGTATTGTGTTTTTCATAACGGAAGAGTAACTAAATGATTTTTACACACACACACACACACACACACACACACACACACACACACACACACACACATATATATATATATATATATATATATATATATATATATATATATATATATATATATATATATATATATATATATATATATATATATATATCAGTGGTATTCATAAGTATTGTACAGAGAAGTATTTCAGTTATATTCGTCCTTATCTTTTGTACCATGCATAGGGTAGTTATCAAAAGTTTACCGTTCGTTTGAAAAATTTAACAAATACAAAAATTAGTTTAACTCCAATATAGAATGTAAAACGTCAAAGAATTTGAAGAAAATGAAAAAGTTAAAATGTAAAATTTTTGTACATTTATTTACAAAATTATTTAATACTTTGTGTGTCCACCTTAGGATTGAAGAGTTTAAACTTTTTATCAGTAGTTGGCTGTTTATTGATCAGAGACTGTTGGCAATTCTGAATTCCAGAATCTTCTCTTTGAATCTTCATGGAAGAAGGATAACTGTACAAGCCATTAGTAAGCAATGGGTCGTCGTGGTAAACAGCTGTCTACAGATCTTAGGAGATCTGTTACTGCTGCACATGAGTCTGGAAAGAGTTATAGGAAGATAGGAGAAGAACTTCGAATTCCGTTTACGACGGTTGTTGCAGTTATAAAGAAATGGAAAGGCTTTGGAACAATCAAAACTGTACTAAGGTATGGACGGCCTTGCAACCTTTCTGAACGTACAGCTAGATGGACTGAAAGAATAGCTGCTACGAATCCACGAGTGTCTGCGGGTGATATTTGCCAAACATTAAGATTGTCTAAGATCGATGTCCATCCCTGTACGTCGTACATTGAGAAAGAATGGTCTGTATGGAAGAGTTGCGCGAAGGAAACTTCTGCTACGAAAAGCGCACAAAGAAGCTCGTTTAAAGTACGCCAAGAATCATCAAAATGATGGATTTGCATTCTGGAAGAAAATTCTCTGGACAGACGAGACCAAAATTGGATTATTCGGGAACAACGAGCAACGGTATGTTTGGCGGAAATCAAATACTGCGTTTGAGGAAAAAAAACCAGCCTCTCTACGGTTAAACAATGGTGGTAGTAGTTCGCTTCTTTGGGGATGCTTTAGTGCTTCTGGTCCAGGAAAGCTTGTTGTCATTAGTGGAATCTTGAATTCGAAGAAATATCAGGAAATTTTAAAAGAAAATGTATTGCCTTCTGTTCGGGAGTCGCGAATGGTTTGCAAATGGGTACTGCAACAAGATAATGGTCCAAAACATAAAATAAGAGCAATAAGAGCAAATGACTTCAACAAAAGAATCTTAAGCTTCTCGAGTGGCCCAGTCGAAGGCCAGGTCTCAATTTAATTGAGAAGTTATAGTTTGATTTGAAAAGAATGTCTGCAAGAGAAACCCTTCGAAAAGAATGAACTGCAGCAATTTCTTTAGAAGTAGGCTACGTGCTAAAATTTCTACTGAAAGAAAATACAGAAAAATATAGA
Organism: Bathynomus jamesi; assembly: GCA_023014485.1. Lineage (NCBI taxonomy): Eukaryota > Metazoa > Arthropoda > Malacostraca > Isopoda > Cirolanidae > Bathynomus > Bathynomus jamesi. Next base: position 289,042 of record JAJOZX010005147.1, read on the forward strand.
AAATTGTAGAAAAATACCCAAAACGAATCATTGAAGGATTAGATAATTTTGTAAGTAAATGTACGAAAACTTTTGCATTTTAACTTTTTTTTATTTTCCTTAAATTCTTTGATATTTCACATTATATGATGGAGTTGAACTAGTTTTTTATTTGTTAAATTTTTCCGAGCGAATGATAAACTTTTCGGATCACCTGAAGATCCGTCATCCCAGTTTTTTTAGTTAGCTTTATAAGGCTAACTAACGAAAATATCACGACCTAACCTAACCAATCGTCAAGGGCGTACAGTTGACCTAACGATTGGTTAGGTTAGGTCGTGATATTTTCGTTAGTTAGCCTTATAAATCTAACTAAAAAAGGCTGGGGTGACGGATCTTCAGGTGATCCAACTTTTCATAACTATCTTATGCATGGTACAAAAGATAAGAATGAATATAACTGAAATATTTCTCTGTACTAATACTTATGAGCGCCACTGTATATATTACTCAGCCAAGCCCAGCTGATAATGACATAACCACTTTTTCATGAAACTTAGTTGGGGTGGAGTTGGGGTGTTTCACCTAACTCCGGGGAGCAACCATAAAAACTGTCTTCCAGAGGAGGAGCTTCCGACCGAAACGCCAAAACTTAGTTGTATGTAAATATAACCTGGTTTAAATACCATATCTCTGTTGAAGTTGGTCAACATGACTAACTTTGGATTAATTTTTAATTCCTTTAAATTTCGCTGCAAAATCATAAACACGAATTAACTTATTTATTGCTGAAACCAAGAAAATGTACTGCTAAAACCCATGAAAAAATGAAGTACGCTTTCGTTTAAATTAACCATAAACAAAAGAAACTGTTTCAACTCGTTGCTTTATAGCTACAGCATATATATATATATATATATATATATATATAAGTGCTTTAAAAGGAACCTTTATTTACTGTCATTTAAAAAAAAAAAAAAAGGAACTTGGACATATTTTCAATTGTGAGATTGAAGATAAAGTGTGCGTCGAAGGTAAAGAGTCAAACTGTGCCAAATGTTGAACACGTTTTGAGGTGTCGAAGGGACCTTTTGTGAGACAAAATTTTTAATCGACGGAACAAATTCTCGATGAAAATAGTTGGACCTACACTAACAACGACGCCGAAACAAAGTGATCTACGCCGCCATCTAATCTAACCTAAACAAATTTGATCTAATTTAACCTAACGTTAACTAACTTAGCGCAACCTAACCTATCTTAACCTAATCTAACCTACATTTACAATGACTGTTACTAGAAAATTGCTAGAAAGTGCAAAATCGAATAAAATATCTCTCAACAAATTTCAAAAAAATTCTAGCCTAGTTTTTTTCTCTTTTAAAGTGTGATATTTTCCCCTCGACAGAAACTGCTTGGTCTATCGTTGGATGTAAATTCCCTTCAGATGATACGTAGAGCCTCAGTTCAATGAACAAATCCTGATGACCATTTTAATGTAAATAAAGACTTATACCTATCGGATCAACAACACTATAACATCGACACTCTAGAAAAACTAACAACCTAATCTACCGTAATCTAACCTATGCTAATTTAACCTAACCTAACTTAAGCTAACTCACAATATACTTTTCGCCAGAATGTCAAGTCGATCAGATGTTTTAATCCTGGTAAATAATAAATAAGATGATAAAAAAAGGAAGAGAAAGAAATGAGAAAGAAGAAGGAGGAAGAAAGGAAGAGGAGGGGGAGAAGGAGGAGGAGGAGGAGAGGGAGAAGGAGGAGGAAAGAAGATTAACATGACTGAGAAGCTCGTCGAAAGAATTTTTCAACTAGTGTATTTGTTCATTTATGTATTTCAAATTAATTAATACTTCTTATGCATGATTGATATTAATCATAACTCTCTATGAAGCGATGTTTTAGCTTTAATTAAGAGCCCAGTAAAGCCTAAACTTAAGAGCCAAATTAAATTAAATAAATAGTCCAATTTCACAGATAGTACAGTATATGTTAAAATTATGTTAAAATTATTGTAATAACAAAAATTGTAAAATTATAAAGATTTATTTTATGAATAACGAATTATCATTCATTCATTCATTCATTCATTCATTCAACGTTTCTTAGTCGGTCAACCTGACACTTATCATAACAGTCTTATAGACGTTAAAAGTTGTCATGCTTTATATGATCTGTTCATAATAGCCTTTTTAACTTTTGGTAAAGTCAAAGAAAACGGGATTACCTGCTCAGATCAGGAAGAAATTTTGTAGTTATCTGGAAAATTTAGGCAATCAAAAGATTTTGAACAGCTACAAACGTGTCTTCTTCACTTATGATTGTTTTAATATGCAGAAAGGAGGGGATAAGGACGAACACCTGCAAAAATGCTGCTCCCCGCCCCATATAGAAGGAAAAGAAGAGAGCTGAAATCAAGGTTCAGAGTTTTCGAAATGCCTGGACACTGCGTTTGAAAGATTTTGACTTTCATTTTCTGTATTGCAGCTAGACACCTGTTTAAGGCTTGGCTTTTTTTAAAGATTAAAGGTTTTAGAAATTAAAAAGTTAAAGACTGGTTCTTCTTCAGGGATAGATGACCTATCGAATGGGCACTTAAAATATGCCATTGCGATAGTGTATTTGCATATTTCATTGTTCTTCTTAGCCATGCTTGTTCATAGTTATATCCCTGCAGAGTTTATGAGGGGTGTATATATATCTTGCCACTTATCAAAATAAGTATGGAGACATTCTCTCCAGCAATAATTATAGGCCTATTGCTGTCGCCTCCTGCTTCTCGAAATGATAAGTGAAATGATCTTGTTACGCCGATTAAATGATTACTTACGGACATCTCATAATCATTTTGGCTTTAAAAGATCCCACTCAACTGCTCTGTGTATCTATGTATTGAAGGAAATTATATTTAAGTACACTGACAGTAATTCAAATATTTATAGCTGTTTCCTAGCTATAAGTAAGACATACAGTATGTTAGGGTGTCACAATATTTTATTTAGAAAACTAGAGGACAGGAAAGTTCCCATGTACATATTAAATTTATTGGAATTTTGCTATACCCCCAATCTTTTACGTTTAGGTGGGGGCAATGTACTATCCGAATGTTTTGGTTCCTCTTGCGGGATGAGGCAAGGCTCCTTGCTCTCTCATCTGCTGTTTAATGTGTATAATGATGGATTAATTGCTTCACTTAATGAGGCAATAATTGGATGTTGTATAGATAACACGAGGATAAATAACTTAGTCTATGCCAATCATATGGTGTTAATCAGTCCCTCTGTTAAAGGTCTGGATTGCCTGCTAAACGTCTGCTAATTATATTCGCAGAAATATGATATTCTGTTTAATGTTACAAAAACTAAGTTTATGAAATTCCATCCCCAAAACTCTAATCAGCCAGCTGATATTAGTTTCAAGATGAGCGGTGAAACAATAGAGGAAGTACAAGAATTTAAGTATTTGGGTCAAACTATTACCAGCTCCTTGAGTGACGACTCAGATATAAGAAAATACCTTCGAAGCCTCTGTGCTAAAACGAATATGACTATAAAAATTTCGGTTCTGTACAAGTGAACCTAAAGACATTCTCTTTCGTACCTTCTGCACTAGTATATACGGACAGCAACGCTGGGTGTATTATAAAAAAGATTCTGGCAGAACTCTATATTTGTTATACAACAGATTTTTCAGACATCTACATAAATTACCCCCGAGATGCTCAGTTCGCAAATGTTTGCTACCCACAATGTCTCGAGCTTCCCGAAGGTAACAAGACGTGTTCAATACAGTCTAATGCAAAGAATTAAAAAATCAACCAACTCCATTATCCAAGCTATTCATCAGTCCTATGGAATCATGGTATGGAAACGTTTGTCTGTAGCTCCACTTAACTTCGACATTAGGCCTACTATTTTTCATTAATTGCATTTTTATCTTCAGTATTTAAATTTTCATTGTATTCTATTGACAATTTATATTATTAATATTTGTTATATAGACTAATGGTCTGCCAGTAAACATTTTAATTTTTCATTTTATCTTCATTTCATTTTCAATTCCTGTCATAACACCCAGAATACAACTGTTGGGGGGGGGGAGCGTGGAGTCCCGAACAACGTTCCCATTAGCATTTCAGTAGCTAGGAGGCGACTCACTACTTTCCACCTTATCAATATTTTTATACTAATCTGCTCTGCTTTATTTGCATATAGTATTATATTTGATGATAAAAATTTTTGAAACAATATTTGTTAATAAATTTCATTATTTATATTAATTTATATCCCTCTTTAATTAACCTTAGCTACGGTATCCCAGGCTCAGGCCCTTATCCCCCCACTCCCTTGGTGGATATGGGACATGGATTTTACTTTCACCTTTTATTTATTTATTTATTACTCTCTTAACGTTAACTGTAACGGTGTATTAATATGAATGTGTAACTGTTAACTGTAACAGCATAGTAATAATAAATGTAACATTGTTCCTTTAATATTTTCACCGCCATATTGGTCACATGGCTTTGTTGTAGCATACGTATGAAATATACGCGGCAGTCAAAATGTTAACCGTCTTTTTGTTAGCATTGTTCAGGAGCGGATCCAGAACCTGAAAGTGACCGGTTTGCTGGCCGGGGGTCTGGGGCCACTTAGGCGCCCAGTAGGGTTCAGGGGCAGCGCCTCTGATCGGGCCTCATGGGGCGGGGCCCCCGGAAACTCCTGAGTTTTAAGCGTTTCAGGGGTATGTTTTGGGGATATATGGGACTAAAAACATACATTGCAGTATGTTACCTCATTTAATACATACTTTAATAAATTTAATATACTCGTGTGTGTGTGTAAATATATATATATATATATATATATATATATATATATATATATTATATATATATATATATATATATATTGCAGACAATTCAAATTGCTGTTTTGTTTAGAAAATGAATGTTGATGTGGTTTCCTTTTGCCTGATGCTAATTTAAGATGTCCTTTTTATACTTTTTTAACGCTATATAACGTTTAAACGCGACAAAGATTTTCTTTCATTCCACCGGCGCTTCCTACCGATGTTTACTTAAACAAACCTAAAGCTTCATACTTTGCAAATTCTGACCGTTTTGTGCAAAACGCTCCAAACCGGTATGAATCTGCGCCTACTGTTAATCCTCCAAATCCTAGGTCCCAGACCCCAGACCCCAGACCTCTAGGAGTTCGTTAATCAAACTTAATATTTGGGGTCCTTGTAATTATAAAGGTTGAGAAATTCTACTCTGGGCTTCATGATATTAAATTGTTTTCCTGTAGAGACGCTTAACATCGGCCCATGTGAAAACGTTTAGAAAGATTGGGGCTCCAACTCCGACGAGCTATATCTTTATATTTGTAAAATTAATCCATTAATGACTAATTTTTGGTGTATAAGAACAAATAACTCAGTTAATTTTTAGTAATATATTATTTCTTGAAATAAAAATTATCATCACGATCTTTATTGTTAATTAAAGACCTCATTAACATTATTGAAATACTTTGATAACAAAAGTGTGAGCCAGTTTTCCCTTTGCACTGATTCTCTATAGGTTTTCATCTCCGAGAATTGAATAATTGATACTAAATATACTTTAATTAATTAAAGGTGAGTCGCTATATAATTTTCATGCACGGACGAACTTGAAGGTTTGTCTCAAATAATTTTATGAAAAGAGAGAGAGAGAGAGAGAGAGACAGAGAGAGAGACAGAGAGAGAGAGAGAGAGAGAGATAGAGAGAGAGAGATAGATGTTATATAAAAAAAATATTTCTTCACAGCGTTTTGTTATGCCTGATTCATTCATGTCATATTAAGGGACACATTTTTCTTATTAAAATATATTATTTATGGCCTTCTTCGCATTATGAAGACTTTATTTTATTTAATCCATTTCATTTTACAAATCTTATTCCGCAATTATTATTTTATTTTTATTTTAAATAAAACTTAAATTAATGACAAAGATTTTTTTTTTTTGTTCCATAAACGTTGAACTCCCGATTCGTAAATATACAGTAGAAGGTGTCCACAACAGAATTATACAAATTCCATACGAAATAAGCTAAATTTTGTACGATTCTTCTGTGGACACCCTGTATTTTATCATCCCTTTCAACGAAAACCGTTGCTCAAAGGGCAAAATCGACAATATCGTTACGAGTCGTCCGTGAGACGGTATTTGCCGATATATTAGCGCACATCAAGTAGGCTACTGTCCCGCAATATTAGAGCTTATTATTTCTAAATCATTTTCTCATTTGAAGATTTAACTCTCGTTAATAATTAAAAATGAGAACTAAACCAAAACATAGTAATTCGCAACTTCATTCATTCATTACACTTATTTGTTAAGCGCAATTAATACATGTTTTTTAAAGAAAATATAATCAAATTTAACACGTATTAACAGTATCTGTAAGCAAATATTCGGAGCAGTTTAAATTTATGGCATAAAAAATAGGCATTTGTTGTCGCCTTATTTCCTTTGATCTTCTCCCTCTCGGTATATCGTTCGGGCAGAGAAGACGCGGCTCCTTAAGTCTTCACGTTTTATAAAATTATCAGTACCCATCATGAATAAACTGTGCAAAAATCTTACGTTATATTTTTTAAAACGATACATGCTCTCTCGTTTATATAATTCTTTAACATTGAAAAAGCTCCAGTTTCATTGAAATTTACCAGGTATATATATATATATGTGTGTGTGTGTGTGTGTGTGTGTGTGTGTGTGTGTGTGTGTGTGTGTGCTGTACGTATGTATAATACCACGGTTGAAATAGTATAGTGTTCAGTCTAAAGAAAATAAGACAATATTGTGTTTAGTGGAACTGAACTATGAAATAGAATCACAAGGTTTTAAGAAGCGTTTCGTGTGTTTGGAGAGACAACAGGAGCTGTGATTGAGACGAAGAGACTCAACTTCTCCTTCTCTTTCGAGATATCTCTTCGTTGAAAGATTTCTTACTTCGTGCTTTGTTTAAAGGATGCCGGAAAGAATTACGCAAACTGGTATAGTTTATTTCTATATACTGGACCTTTCATACGAATGTGTACCCTGTATGACACCCTTAAATACTTATATGCACTCACACACACACACACACACACACACACAAGGATCTCAGTTTATTTAATAGGCATTTATTCTGAGTAATCAACGTTGTATCCGTAAAAGTATATTATTTAAACAGTTCTCATTTGAGTCTCGTCTATTTTCATTCACGTTTGATAAATGACTGTTTACACGGGGTGCGATAATGCTGACAACAGGCGAGTTTGTTCTTAGTGTTTATGCGTGTATAAAGTAGTATGACTCTGTTGTTACTCTGTTGTTAGGAAGTAGTTGCATTTGATAAATAATTTCTATAAGAGAGAATTTACATAAGTATGTAATGCTCGTTGGTGGACAGGACCTACTAATAAAAAGGCTCAAATCCTTTTTATAAAAAAAAATGTTCTCCTTTTAAAACTTGTACCGTTTAAAGTCTACAAAATACTTTTCTTATGGTCAAAGAATATACTTTTTATGATGTTATCAACTGCGTGATCATTTTGAAGGATATAATTCGCTTAAGGGGTTCACATAAGGAACGTGTAAAGGATCTCTTATATAAAGACGAACGAATTTACTCTGTAGAAGGAGCGGCCAAAGCGTCGTCATTGGTTTTTTTTTTACGTAAAAAATTTCTAAAACTATGTACCATTATTTTTAAAAGTCGGGATGCACTGGCCGTAAGGGTAGTTGTGGCTCCTCAGTGGATCGATCGCGACTTTTGTATGATCAACTCTACGAAATTCTCATTTGGAACATACGTTCTACACTTTCCACACAAAAGAAATTGCGTTTCAATTCTTTTCTTAATTTGAATATTTTAAAATTAAATTAAGTTAAATAAAATATATTTGCCCTTGGCCCCTCCTTCCTGGATAAACAATATATATTTAAATTTAAATTTAAATGTTTTCCTAATTTAAAAAAAATAAAAAATTATTTTACAATTGAAAAAAAAATTGTTATTAGCGAAGCCAACTCGTAAACATTTCACGCATTCGTTTACAAAGATCAATTAAATTTCGCAACTGTACAACAACATAACCTTCATCCTCAATATTACGAACACAAACACTATATTGAATATGTAAATGTAAATGACAGTGAGGTAGATCCTTTCATTATTAATTTAATTTCGAGAGAAAAAGTCGCGTACCGTAGGAATTTTTAGTGTTGACTATAAATGTTTTTTTTTTCTTTTAGGTAGAGGATGGCTGCGAAATTAACAATGGACGAGCTTGGTTTTAATGTATGGAATAACAGATACTACAAATCGATGAATCGGTACGGAATTTAAATTCTGTACCGATTCTTCGATTTGTAGTACCTGGTATTCCGTACATTAAAACCAAGCTCACCCTCTCGGTTATTGTTAATTTCGCAGCCAGCCATTCCCTACCTAAAAGAAAAAAAATAATATAGTCAACACTGAAAATTTCTATGGTATGCGACTTTTGCGCCACCCTGTATTTATTTTACAAACAAGGATAACTATAATCTAAATATAAGAAATTATAAAGAGAAACTGATATCACATTTACATTTACTATCACCAGTAATATTATGGCAAACATCCGCGGAGCCGAACACACCTGAGCTAATTTAATTCCATTGGTGAAAATTGATCAGCGGTTTCGAATTTTGCGCGACTCGAGATGAAACCATTCTTTTTTTTCACTGTTACGTACTGTCCGAAACTGGGAGCAAGATATGGAAAATGAAAGCAGAAAGAGAACCAAGTTCGCCCCTTGCCTGACACTTCTGTGCTCAGCTTCTGAAACTTTTACCATAATATTAGATGTGCATGGGTAATTCCGACCATGTACCTAAAATTGACTAAGGAATCGAACATTCCTGAACGAGTTGAAACTGGAATTGGAATCAAATAATTTTATTTCAACCGAAATTGAGAATGGAATCGGAAATGAAGTCGAAGCCTGAATTAGAATTGGGATAGAAATGGGAGAGTTTTTTAGGTTTGAATCAACTTGAATCAATTCCGAAAGGATCAGAATTGAACATACACATATAATATATAATCAAAAGTTCGGCTCCATGTGAAATATTTATTAATTCAGTAAATGTTCATTCAAACTGCAGGCGATAAAATCGTTTACATGCGCCAATTCTTTTACATAAACTACTACATTGTGTAACATTCTGATAGAGACGTTGGCACAATCCTTCCAACTATATATATATATATATATATATATATATATATATATATTACTGTAGGATTACTTAAAGTCTGTGTCGTGGTTTACAAGTCACGGCCATTCGGCCAAGAACATTCGACAAGTAATAAACTTTTTTTTTATTTAGATCAGTGGTTCCCAACGTGGGCGCCACCGCACTCCCCCAGTGGGCGTTTGAGAATCTTAGGGGACGGTAGGGAACTGTAAAATTGTTACCTTCTATTAATAGATCACTTATCACTTATTCACTTATCCTGTTATATTATTATCTTTTGAGGGGACACCAGCAAATACTGATGAACAGAAGGGGGCGTTTCCCTAAAAAAGGGTTGGGAACCATTGAATTAGATACTCTCTGCAAAGGATTACGCCAAAATGTTGTTTATTTTTAGAAAAGGTGAAATGAAATTTAGATTATGGACAAACAGTAATATTTAGAAATACAGTTACAAGTTACAGTTACAGTTACAATACAGTTACAACAATCAATAATAAACCATAAATATATGAATAATTATGATTTATTTTATGATGGTGTAGTAATTTTAGCATTGCTGACAACGAATTCAATGGTCCTGGGGTTGATTTCGAGCGAGGGCAGGGGCGCTTAGCTCACCCGACTGTTCATCTTTTCATACCAAAAAATTGGTTGGTAGCTGAATAGGTAACGTGGGTATCAAAGTGGTTAAGACGCTGGGGCTGCTGCTGCTGATCGGGAGGTCGAGGACTTTGTAATTTCTAATTCCCTTGGTGGGTCGTGGTTCGGATTCCACATTAAGCTGTGGGGCAACAAGCTTGACTTTCATCAGAATAAACAGTTCGGGCGGAAGCAACACTAAAGGTTTTTTTAATTATTATTATTATTATTATTAATAAGTGATTATCCAAAGGAGAAGATAAAAATAACGTTTGTGGCAAGTTTCAACAATTTTCAAAGATTGGCTCGACTTTTAAATTTGTGGATTACCCCAAAATTTTAATGAAAAAATGATTCAAAAAATTTATTTAATATTATAAACACAAATACTTCACCTTCATTCCTCTTCATTTCTGGATGTGATTGAAATTCAGAGGCAAAAACTCCACATGAAATTATATAGGTTGTATGGGACTCCAAATAAGGACACTATAAACAATTAAAAAAAAAAAAAACCTTTGCTATTTTCTTAAATTTTTAGCCCAATATTTCTTTATCAAGAGCCAATTAACGGTCTAGTAACCAACCACAAATTAATATTATCTCAGATAATATTACCATTTATCTTCATTAGTTTTAAAATGAATTTAAGCAGTCTCGAGTTACTGAGCACTCGTTGCTTTGTGTGTAACGTTACATTTCGTTACATTTCGTTACATTTCGTTACATTTGCGACTTTTATTTCATTAAAAGCGGTGAAACTTAAATAAAAAATTCAATTAACACAAAAATAATGGTTTCAAAATGTAAAATAATTAATTAAATTACCCGTAAATGAATTTCAGTATAGGTGTAAATCTTGTAGAGAAAAAATGCATGGTTTTTTTTTACATTAATTGATTTGGGTAAAAATAATTAATTAATTTTAATTGATGTAAATTTTGTAATAAACTTTTAATAGCGTTCATATTATGTGACACAACCTCTAGATCCAATTTCAAATTTCTTTGTTTAGTACAACCCGTTACACGATATTACATCCTATTCACGCATCCTATTACACCTTCTTACACCCTTCAACACCCTTTAAGGTGTAATACACTTTGTTGAAGATAAAAGTTTACACTCTTTAGACAAAATTCGATATAAAACATCCGGTCCTACCACCACTTTTTGTAGTGTGTGTGTGTGTGTGTGTGTGTGTGTGTGTGTGTGTGTGTGTGAAAATTTCTTATTCTAGTAGATAATATTTTGGTAATTAATTTTTACCTGATTCCATTTTACCGAGTATGATTTACATGTCGAAAAATGCAAAATGAACATCAACTGCGAAACTTGGTTTTTCAGCACCAAAACTAAATTTTTTTTCTAAATATTCTCAAATCAACACAAACATTCTTCAATTCCCATTCCAGTTTTACACAAACAAAATCGTACTTTCATCTTCAAATAGACCACTAATAATAATATTAATAATACTGTTATTATTATTATTATTATTATCATTATTATTATTATTATTATTATCGTTATTATTATTATTAAAATATTATTTATTAGTATTTTATTATTATTATTTGGAGCACGGTTTGTAAGCCTTAATTGGTCCATACGTAAGAGCGAACCGCATCATTCCTCGAGCGGAGACGCCGACGAGGTAATTCGAGAGGTGCTGCCATCTTGCAGGGCCAAAGGGCACTACGCGTCTGGAGGCGCTCCAATAAAGGTCAAATTTCCTTCTCACAAGCTGAACTTCAGCCTTAGCGACGCATTTTATATAGAATTTCATCACAACACCAAGACTATCTGCCCAACGTACTTATATATATATCTATATATATATATATATATATACACAGGGTGATTTTTATTCGAGAACCATGAAACCATGAAAGCTAAAATTAAGGATTCTTGAATAAAAATTCACCCTGTGTATATATATATATATATGTGTGTGTGTGTGTGTGTGTGTGTGTGTGTATATATATACAGGGTGATTTTTATTCGAAAACCATGAAACCATGAAGCTATAATTAAGGGTTCTCGAATAAAAAATCACCCTGCACATAAATACCTTACCTGCAGACACACACACACACACACACACACACACACATATATATATATATATATATATATATATATATATATATATATATATATATATATGGGAGGGAGAACACGGTGTGTGAGGGCAAAATAGTTTGCGAATTTTGGAATTGAATGGCAAAAACGCGGGTTTGTCTGAGCTAAAATCGCAGTTAAATCCTTGCTCCAAAACGTACCTTTTCAATTCGGTCTAATTTCTTTCTTTTCCTTTTGGTGACGCCATTTTGGTGCAGTTGTTCTGCATTTAAAGCTCCAGTTGCGCTTCCAATAATTTTAGTGTCACGTGATTCTCTTCCAGTGCTCGTGTTTTTAACTTTCGGCCCGGGTGGCTTATAATTGCTTATTAAAGTATATATTTTACATCCCTAGATAACAAAAGCTGGCACTACGACCACCGTGGCCACCCGTGTTAAAGAATATGTGGCATTCACTCTTTATTTATTTCAGTTAAACTTCGTCTCGCTTTCAATCCTCGAAAATCCTCAAAATAACATCGCTAAGAGGCACGAGTTGAGAGGGCCCCTAAATCAACGTCAATGAGCCCCGACCACATCTCGGTTATCTGGCATTTCAGCGGCGTTTTGCGCGTACCAGTCTTTGTTTGGGGAGATCTCGGTTGAATCGAGGTCGTTTAAGTCCAATTAATGATACGAAGATGAAGTTAAAAGTTCATTTTAAACAAAACAGTCATTTAAGGACATCGTATGAAATATTTGCTGCTTAACTCCATTTTCTAACCAAACTAAGGTTTTTATTGATTATATATGTGTGTGTGTGTGTGTGTGTGTGTGTGTGTGTGTGTGTGTGTGTGTTTGACTTCTTCCAATAAGTGAAACAGTAAAAATTTTTGGCGAGAATTCCAAAACAAAATCAACGTTAAAAATAAACAAAATTTCCCCAAAAATCGTTTTCCTTTAAAAATTTTCCTTTTCAAAAGAAGGAAAGAAATGGAAAAAAACAGTTAATAAAAAACAACTTTATTTATTCATGGAATTAAAGTATAAATCATTATTATTGTTTTTTCTCATTAAAATTATATCTATCTATTTGCTATTCACATCGTAAACTCTTAAACATCTAAAAACGTAAGTATATGACCTCATATATATATATATATATAATATATTATATATATATATATATATATATATATATATATATATATATATAATCATTGTGATTAATGTCATTCATTCTCTTGGTAATAATATGGACCTTATCGTTATTTAAGGTGTGCTAAATAAGCGGTCCAGAAATATAAAAAATGACACATTTGTTGATACATAACAATGATACAAATAGCTGCTAACGTAAATATATCTCTTTAATTATCTTAATCATTCTTTTAAAAGAATATTTTTACCTCAAAAGACTAAATGTGTGAAATTTAAAAATGAAACAGGAGGGAATGAACACCTCAAAAATAACTTTAAAAATTCGACCAAAATTTTCTCAAAAACATCAAAAGATTTCCATTTCATGGACAAAATTCAGAATGATCGTTTTTCTTAACCTTTTTATCATTAATTACCATCACTGATCATCATCATCATCATCATCATCATCATTATTATTATTATCATTATTAAATTTTTGTCATAATTTCAAACTATTTTCCGGCTATGTTTTCGATACAAAAGCTAAATTGGAAAAAAAAAGTCCACAGATAATACAAGTTGATTTATTAATAATAATAATAATAATAATAATAATAATAATAATAATAACAATAATAATTTAATAATAATAATAATTAAGGTTACAATAATAATATAAAGTCTTTTAATGGAAGAAAGTTATCATATTATTAAAAATCCCTTTTGTAAAACTTCTATTGTCTACATTCATTAGAAATACGTTCAAATTATATATATATAATATATATATATATATATATATATATATATATATATATACTATTCATGTAGGGGTATTTGGCACTATTAAATTAATTATTGAAAAACTTACACGTTAAAGGTAACAACTTAATTTTTATAAAAAATTTATCAGTTATGTACAGTATATATAATATATATATATATATATATATATATATATATATATATATATATATATATATATATCTATATATATATATATATATATATATATATATATAAACAGAGTGTCCATAAATTATCTTTATAAATTTAATTGACATTGAATTGAATTTGTAAGAATAATTTATGGATATCCTGTATAATGCGTAGCGGCGCAGCAGAAGTCAGGATTTGTGTATGTATGTGTGCTAATAAAATAAATGATAGGAAGATGGCAAAGGACATTTTTAAGCTCAAATGTTTTTATAAAATTAATATAAAAAGTTGTTCATTCATTTTCACATTTTTAACAGATTTTCGTTCAATACTTTTGAACAAATTTCTGACCACCACGTATATATATAATAATAGGAAACCATAAGAAATTGGCCATGTATAATTCAAATTAATTTACATACATACAAAGTAATTCATAACAATGTCCCATATACACCATATTATATATATATATATATTATATTATATATATATATATATATATATATATATATATATATATATATATATATATAATATATATATATATATATATATATATATATATATATATATATATATATTAGTAATTCTATTTATGTACAAAGAAAATGTATTATTACAGGCAAATACTTGCTAAAATATTAACTTCATTTTTTGTGAATTTTCTTTTCAACTTCGTATTAAAAAAAAAAAAGATCAATTAAAAAATAGAATTTATATCACAGTCAAAATCATAAATTAATGAAATACCTAAACAATATATATATATATATATATATATATATATATACATACTATATCTATATATATATATATATTGTTTTCATGGCAATTTCTTTTTTATGGTGTTAACTTCCCTACTTGCATTAAGCAATTCGTTCCCTTAAGTTCTATATAAAATTAAATTACATTTTATTTATAAATTTCTTACACTCTACATAATGTGTATATATATATATATATATATAGGGAGGTCATAAAACCATGTTCCTTTTTTAATGCGTAAATTGGTGGCATTTAATAATTTTGGATATAAATGGTTCACTTTTGGGTATCAATACGAGTCAGTGGAAATAGGTGTGAAATGAATGCGTGGAACGTTCAACCAGGTTCGATTACTACTAGTATAAAAGTTGTTTTGGGACACCCTTTCATAAATACATTAATTTTTTTATTGCCTTTAATCCCTTTCCCCCCCCCTCCCCCCCATTACGTACTCACGATTGCTGCCGACACCCCCATTATTTGAGGTACTCACGTACCTCATCGTTACGGAGGGAATTAACTCAGTCCATTTAAGTAATAATATAGTCATTTTATTATGCAATATCTATAACTTGATATATATATATATATATATATATATATATATATATATATATATATATATATATATATATATATATATATATACTATATATATTGTTTTTATTTGATAGTATTATCGCTTTCACAAACTATTTACATATTTATACAACAATGATGCTTTAAAATAGATAATTCTACTATTTCTACACTATATACAAGTGTATACAGACTTCATCGAAGCAGCGAGCAAAGGTATAGATAGATACATCATTGGAACGTTCGCTCCTCAAAGGCGCTGCCAATCGGCCATCTCTCACGACAGCGTCATTATCTCCTTATATTCCCAGTCATGAAGGGGACCTGTGCGAAAGGGGATTAATTTCATTATATCCTATTTAAATAATTCGTAATTATTATAAAAATAAATACTTATAATTTAATACCATTTTCTAAATGGCGTTTTTAAATTCTGAATATAGAAAACTCGCGAGTTTACTCAAAATGAAACCTTCTAATTTTAGAACTTATAACTTCATTTTAAGGATACGTTCTAGGGGGAAGTTTATCATTCTTTTGGGTATCAAAGTTTTTTGTCAGATGATACGATAACTTTTTTAACGGTACGTAACTTCTTTAGATAGAAGGAATAGTCTTCGAAACTTCTTTTTGGAGTGATTTGAGGCAATAGAAGATAATATTTCTATGTAGAGAAGAAGGTTAGGGGAACTCTTTGTTTTCCGTGTTGGCTATTTGTTTGTTATCTTAAAAATCACTTTAAATCTTATGTAAAATACGGACATTGTGCGCGTTCTTTATCGTAATCATTATGAACATTTTACGCTGTTTACAAACGCCAAAATCGATATTGAAACACAATTTATGTTATTGTTCATTGCCGGCAAAAATTTCTGTCTTAAAATTAGGGTTCAAACAATTATAATATTTCCCATAAACACGTTAGATGTTCTTTTCTTATGCCCCACCATACATTTTTAAGGTAAAAAAAACAACAGTTCATTCAGATGTCTAATTAAAATCTAAATTGTTACGTTACCTTCATCGGCAGAAACTGTGTTTCATGAAACGTAAGAGCTTGTCACTCCTTGAGTCTGTTGGCTCTGCTGTTGGCACTGAAGCTGTTGCTGCTGCTGCTGAGATGCCATCGCTGCTGCCGCCGCCGCCGCCGCTGCCGCCGCAGCTGCAGCTGCAGATGATGTCGTCTGCTGGTTCGTACTCTGCTGCGAACTTTGCTGGTTACTGAAATGAAAACAGCAACAATTACATCTTTCTTATATATATATATATGTGTGTGTGTGTGTGTGTATATATATATATATACACGTTTCATCTAAGTCATTTTCACAAAATAGAATTAGAATTTCATATATGCACATAATGTGTGTGTGTATATATATATATATATATACAGGGTGTCCCGTAAGTCTGGACCCATAGGGATTTATAATATATTTTTTTATTGTTATTATTATTATTTTATTATTATTATTTTTTTATTATTTTTTATTATGATTTTTATTTGTGGGGCCACTTGAAAGCCAAAGTGTACGAGGTCAAACTTCAAAACATTTTCCACCTAAAGCACGCATTGTGGAGCGTGTCAAGAAATTTCTGCGACTGTGATTCAGAAAGTGCTGTCGCAGTGGAGATTGCGTCTTCAACTATGTGTGCGACACAACGGGGACACTTTGAACAGATTATGTAATAAATTTTTGGACTATTTTGTAATTTTATTATTTTTCCCCTATGGGTCCAGACTTACGGGACACCCTGTATATATATATATATATATATATATATATATATATATATATATATATATATTATATTATTTATTATTTTACTTTTTATAAACTGGTGAAAATGCAGTGTTCTGCATTGTTCCTGCAGAATTCGATCCTCCTTGATTTGTGGGAAGGGAAGCAGCTGCAGAATACCGCTGGAGCATCGTGCTATCATTAGCGTTAGAAAGCCCTGCCAAGAAACAATAATGGAAGGATTATTGTAACTATATTATTAGTTAATATTATATATATATATATATATATATATATATATATATATATATATATATATATATATATATATATATATATATATATATATATATATATATATATTATATATATATATATATATATATATATATATATATATATATATATATATATATATATATATATATATATATATATATATATATATATTTGTGTAAAGGCATACAAAACTGGAACAAAATGTTTGAATCTCACCTTGATTTGATGTGGTTCTTGAGCACGAAGAAAGGCTTTGGTTGCAAGAGGGTATATTTTGCCCATATGCCCCACTGCCGTTGCTGTGAAAAGTTCCAGCTGAGGTCTTGTTTGAATTGGGAGGAGTTTGAGGGGGAGTATCTGTTCCGACTGAGTCACTGAAGGAGGAAAGACAAAGGTGTGACGCACCTTCTTATTTTTAATTTTCAAATGACTGCTTTTTACGAGAAACCAAAAAAACTGTTACGTAACATGACACAATTTCATTATAAAACTGGCATTTGGGCAACTATCGCTGTATTTGATGTGAAAAATGGGTATCCCGTCCCATACGATGACAGTGCAACACCTCGAATAACTCACCTGTACCCAGACATGTACTGAGCCGTGTTCACCCCTGACATGAGCTGCGAAAACCTTGAGTATTGGGGCTGCGAAGGAGGTATCGTTGGGGGTAGGGGGAAAGTGGTGCCACCGGCTAGCCACCCCCCACCAACCACTCCCCCGATTGACCCCGCTGGAGGTGGGGTCTTGCACGCAGCGGTGTCCGCCAAGGACCAAATTTTGGGCTTCGCAGATTGCAGAGAGACGGCGCAGTCGCTCTGAGGGTGGTTGAGTGCATGAAAATGTTTGCGCACAAACATCGTCGTTCAATGAGCATTACTCGCTCCCAATTACGCAATTAAACTTTCATTCGCAATTACATTGTTGCACTCTCAGCTCATCCACTATATACAACATATATACCCATATACCCAAATACCCTACATATAAAACGATAAGACGATAATTGCAAAAAGCAAGGTGAAGATTAATATGTTACTCGTAGAAATAAAAATCAATTTGTCTCACTTTTTCTCCTTTTGAGACAGCAAAGGGGCTGCCGTGATGCAAAGGGGGTGCGGGGGAAAGGGCTGCAGTAATTGTCTTCGGGGCGGTGCCCCCCTCGCACGCTTTAAGCTCGGTCTGACCTTCTCCATCTTCTACTTTTGTCTCGGCCACTGCAGAAGGCGCAGAAGGGAAGATGATCGCATCGTATTACTTACTATACTTAAAATTAACTACTTTAAAAGTATATACTTGTGTGTATATATATATATATATATATATATCCACAGGGAAAATGAAAAGCGATTCCGAGGCGTTTCGTGTATTTAACAAAATAATTCTAATGCATATTTAATCATATATATATATATATATATATATATATATATATATATATATATATATATATATATATATATATATATATATATATATATATATATATATATATATATATATATATATATATATATATCTGGATATTGGTTGGAAAAGTTCTAAAATTTATTAAAAAAAATAAAAACTTAACTGAAATGAGCATTCTAGAATGTGTATTAACATTTTTTGTTCATAATTTTAATACCAGTTCGGAAACTCATAAAATAAACCATAGTTTGTTAAAATACTTTTCCCCATAATAACTAATTGTTAATTTTTTGTTGAAAATCTCTCCTAACTATTTTGTTTACATTGTACAGATTTACGCTCCTTTTTGTCTTCTCCCTCCATTCCCTGATGACTTGTATTGTTAAATACACGAAAGGCCTCGGAATTGCTTTTCATTTTTCAGTATTGGTACGTATTTGCATCATTTATTAATTTCACGTGTTTAATTGTGAAACTCATCATATATATATATACGAAAGTAACACGTGAATAATATTTATGATGAAAATAATCACGAAGGAAAAAGGAAACAAAATGGTGCTCAAGCGCTTTCGTCTAATGACATCCTCAGTGTTCCTGAGGATGTCATTAGACGAAAGCGCTTGAGCACCATTCTGTGTTTCCTCTTTTTTTCGTGGTTATTTTCATCATATATATATATAATGTATGGGATTGAACTCAGAATGGTCCCCTGAGGTTTTTCACGATACACACAGACCGTGCATGGAACAAGGAACTCTTCTGGGAAAATTAAATCCACTATAGTCAGAATAAGTAATGATAAATAACAAACACTATAGTTTTTTTCTTTTTCATGATCCCAAAGCCTGATCCTATCTGCTTTGCAGATAGCTGGTGAGGGAAGCTATATTTTTGGGGTCTCTTTGCGAGTGACCCGTTGCCCACGTCGGGTTAACATCATGAAAAAGAAAAAACTATAGTGTTTGTCATTTACCATTACTTATTCGGACTATAGTGAATTTAATTTTCCCAGAAGAGTTCCTTGTTCTGTGCACGGTCTGTGTGTGTGTGTATGTGTGTGTGTATAATGATTCGAAATAAGTAGGTATTGTGAATCTTACGTGTGATAATATAGCATGATAGTTTTAAAGGAATGTGTAAAAATGTATAAAATGTGTAAACGTGTGACATTTAATGACATCGAATGAAGGAATTCTCTTTGGTGAAAAGGAGCAAAACTTCAAGAATGCCCATATTACACGCCATATTTATACAATCGCTCCTTAGTTTGGAATCCTCACCCATAAAACGCCGCTCCCCGAACCCAAATAGTGACTCCCACCAACCAATTCTGATTACGAAATCAACCAATCATTTTTTAAAATATAATTTCACAACTTTCCCGTTCAAACCAACTTTAAATTCTGCACCTAAAAAGGTTATCCGCGACTGTAATTGCGTCTCAACTGTAAATTAACTGAATTTAAAAGTTTGAACACAGCAAAAAGAAAAAATACAGTATCGTAATTTCAGAAACTTTTTTTATTTAAAAGTTGGCTGTAATGTTTAATTCTTTTTATGACCATTAAATACGCATTTTAAGTAACTTTTTACTGTTCTGAATATCTCTTCTGATTTTATTTTATTTAAAACATTTTCAATAAAAAATCTATGAAATTACTGTTTTTTCTTTTTTACTGTTCTAACTTTTATATTTACTCGTAATTTAAAGAAAATGAAGGTACCATAACACTTCTATTCTTTCCAACACAACACTAACCATTCCAATATACAGGGTGGCGCAAAAGTCGCGCGCGCATCATAAAAAATTTCAGTGTTGACTATATTATTTTTTTTCTTTTAGGGAGGGGATGGCTGCAAAATTAACAATAGACGAGAGGGTGAGCTTTGTTTTAATGTATGGCATACCAGGTACAACAAATCGATGAATCGGTACAGATTTTAAATTCTGTACCGATTCATCGATTTGTAGTACCTGGTATGCCATACATTAAAACCAAGCTCACCATCATGTCTATTGTTAATTTCGTAGCCATCCATCCCCCTACCTAAAAGGAAAAAAAATATATGTTGAACACTGAAAATTCCTAGGATGCGCAACTTTTTCGCCACCATATATATATATATAATATATATATATATATATATATATATATATATATATATATATATATATATATATATAAAATCTTATTTTCGCCCGAATTACTTATTCTGCTGAAAGTCAAGCTTTTCGCCTCACCTTAGACCTGCAGCTTAAGTTGAAATCTGAACCACAACCCGCCAAGGAAATCGGAAATTACAAAGTTCTCGCCCAGACTCAATCTCACGAACTCCTCATCACCAGCTCAAAGTCTTAACCACTAGGCTACCCAGGCGGATATATATATATATATATATATATATATATATATATATATATATATATAGTTCTACTTATGTCAGAAATCAGTGACTGTATAATAATATAAATTATGCTAAAATGCAAATTATAATTTAAAAATCGCTGATAAAATTTCTAACAGTAAAACGTGTAATTAATTGCTTTCATGTAGACCATGACACAAAAACACGTAAAACACACACACACACACACACAGCAGGAGAGCACAAAAGATGAATAAATCCTAATAAACGAAAGATGTTTGACGACGACCTTCTTTTCTCAGAATTCGCGAAGGCAAAGATAATTTGGAATGGTACAAAATTCAATAGAAAAATAGAGAAATACACTTCTTGAAAATGCACTTGACGAACTAATGTGTGTGTGTGTGTAACTGTGTATATATATATATATATATATATGTTTATATAATACGTTTTGAGGTAATATGCAAGTTTTTATCGTGTTGCTTTTTGATTTATTTAAAAATTATTGTTAATTTTGCGAGTGTTTTTGTGCATGTTTTTGTTTTTCTGTTTCTCGCTAAATGAAGTACGAGTGGCACTCCGCCTTAAATCCTTCCTCTTGGCACTGTGTCATCCATCCCTCTTTCTCTCTTCGTCATTCCTCGACCCTCAGATCCACTATCTGTCATCTTTGCACTAACCTCCCCTCTCTCTCTCTCTCTCTCTCTCTCTCTCTCTCTCTCTCTCCTTTCTTCATTAATTATTAATAAACTTTGTGTTTCACTCTCGTTTTCTTAATTGTAGTTTAGATTTCGGTCCATTGCTGCACTTTAAAATTTTAATCATTTTATAGTGTGTTTTTGTATATGTATATATATATATATATATATGTGTGTGTGTGTGTGTGTGTGTTTATACGTGTACGTGAGTGTGTTTGTTTGTTTGTACGTGTGTGGGTGTGGGTGTATGTATGAATGTTGTTATTGTATGGAGTGTCGGTTGATTTCTCTAGCATGTTCTTCGCGTGTATATGTTATGAAGATTGGGTAACTGCTCATCTTTCTGAGAAAAGAAAATAGATTCACCAAAACAGAGTAAAAAAGAAAGAAATAAATGTTTCCCCATCGACTTTGGCTCGCGACAAAGTCTCACTTTTTCCCACCATTCGTCTGTCGAGGTGAGGGGGCCCTCCAATGTATCTATTTTCACTCCTATAAAAATTTAAAAAAAAAAAAAAAGTATGCCCTCGTCATTAGAAAATGAGTTCGGGGTAAACTTATTTACATAGACATAAGCCGTAAAAACAATGATGGATGTTCGATCTATTCTAAAACTTTCTTAGTTTACGACATTTTTCCCTTGTTATTGTTGCTGGGTTCATTTTTATTTACATTTAAAGAACGTTTTCACTCAATGATTGTTTTAAGGTGGTTTCTCATTTCACCACTGTCACAGAGTACATACAAGCTATTATTATTATTATTATTATTATTATTATATCATCATTATTATCATCATTATTATTATTATTAAGTATCATTATTATTATTATTATTAAGTATCATTTTATTTGTTATTTTAGTATTTCGTTCGGTGGGTATCATCATTTCTGTAAAAAGGTTTTCCCGAAGACAATATATTATAACGAGTTACCATGTTAATTTCGTCCAAAAAGTTAGCATAAATTCTTCTATATAAGTTAACGCGTGTTAATACAACTTAAATAACGGTTAAAGAAAGCAAAACGACTTTAAATCCTAAAACAGTCGCGTGCAAAAAACCCGTGTCTCGTTCGATGGATTTCGAGTGTTTGTTTTAATCTTTCGAAGCAGATGTAACAATATCATTTGTGTGACGTGTGACAGCGTGGGGTCGTGACGTTATTCCGGCACTCTCCTAAGCCCCATTGACCCTGTGACGTGTATCGCGGGTGAGAGTGACGTATCAAGACGTACGTGATGAACTTTTGAGATACTTTGGCACTATCGTCTTTTCATCAAAAGAGAAATCCTATCAGACGCTCTATACACACTTTCATATCAAAATTAGGCGTACTCACTTCCTTTATTTATTTATTGTACAAATATTATTTACAGCTTTTGTTATATACACGCTTTCAAAGGGTGTGATATATATATATATATATATATATATATATATAACTCTCCAGTACTCCTCCTTTCGCATCTCTCCTTCTATCTGTGCTTCCTTCATCTTTTCTTCATCTCCCTCACAGTTTCCCTTGTATCAAGTTTATATCGTTTGTATCTCCCTTTATCCGTACCTTTCCTGCTCTCTCTCTCTCTCTCTCTCTCTCTCTCTCTCTCTCTCTCTCTCTCTCTCTCTCTCTCTCTCTCTCTTATTTATCGGCTCCCTCTCATGCACTGTCCCGAAGGCAGACTTTCTTCTGGTGTGACAGGCAACACTGGAACGCTTTTAATTTCGTCATTTTTTATTTTATTTCAAGTTTTTTTTCTTGTTTTTCTTTCTGTGTTTTTAACTTTGTTTTCCGATTTGATTTTCATTAAAGCTTCACTCCTCTTCTTTCTTTTAAATTCTTTATCGTCATTTATTTATTTCAAATACCTTACACTTACAACAAAATCACTAAAACACACACACACACACACACACACACACATATATATATATATATATATATATATGTGTGTGTGTGTGTGTGTGTGATAAAAGGTTGTCTTAGGAATCCAATTTATTTTCATGTGATGTTGTGGAGCGGCGAATAGGCCTATGCCTTAATAGGCGACGTTCCTTTATTTTAAAGTTAAAGTACAAACGTAAAAATATCCCAATTTGTAGTCTATTATTTTCATAATAGACTAATTTGCCTCAAGAACTGTCAACTGTTTATATTTACTATACTTTTTCCCTCTAAAAAAGGGGGGGGGGAGGTAAACCCTGCGGTTTCACACACACACAACACACATTATATATATGTGTGTGGTGTGTGTGTGTGTTCGTGCTATCTTAGGAAACCGCGACTCTCTTTCGGATACACTTAAAACTCATAGCGACACTAACATGCAGGTAGCGGCATTAGCAGTGTCATGAAAAAGGGGATATAACGAAGGTTAGGTTAGGTTGACTAGGTTAGGACAAATTAATTAGGCTATCCAGGTAATGCTAAATGTAGCCATCCACAATTGAAATGTGAAAATGTCGCGGTTTTGAACGGCAGCCAAACATTGTGTGGGTGTGTGTGTGTGTTTGAAGTGTTTTGCGTGATAATCCGTACACACAGAGGCTCTATAAACATCATGTATTATATATATTATGCAAGAATACGTGAGTATGAAAGTGTTTACTAATAAATTAAAAGAAATTTGCGAACTGTATTTTGACATTTTATATTGCCAAATTTAACGTCACAGCATTGACAACGAATGGCTCATCCTATTCACCTAAACTTATCCTACATGAGGATGTAAGCGGAGAAGCGCATGTATACGAACAAGCCACGTATATACAGACATGCGTGCGTGTGTACCATTAGCCGTTGCTTGTGACAATTGTCTCGTAACACAAGCCAGACCCCGTAATCTGCAATAATATTATAAAAATTAAACCGAAGATTCCTGACTACCCGCTCTGTCTCACAAGTTACGAAAATTCGTCATTTTCCAATCACGTTTGTTCAATTTTTAAATGTTTCGTCCGAAAGGTTTTTTTAACTCGCTTTTTATGTTTAATTTAATATTAAAATAATTTGATTCCACATCATCTCGCGTATAATATTCCGTTGTTCAATTTTGGCTTTTAATGAAATGAAATAGATACTTAAAATAGGGACACACTCAGAATCCGCGTTATACGACCTATTTAACTTTTGTATATTGACAAACCTCTTACATCTATCATCATTACGTATGACGTTGACATTATCATCATTATAATTATGACCTAAAATCATTCTATAATACTTCTTCTATAGAGAAATTATACGGAAGTAATACTGTAATATTTTGCTTAGATTCTCGCGTGGTTTTATAATTAAAAATCACAAATTTAAATGTTACACATTCGATGTACCTCGACTCAATTCGCTCCTTTATTTTACTTAAATAACATTTGATTTATACTTACGGCAAATGTTTGGTACCAAACAATGTGTTTTAAGCCTTTTTACATTCATTTTAACAAAAGTGCGTTCCTGCACGTTGACAAAGGCTACAAGATTTTAAATGCTACCGCATTGCACAATATAATCATATTTAAGCCAACATTTTTTAACTTATACACTCGCCCCTCCTATGACGAATGTTTTATATATATATATATATATATCGTAGAATGTCTAAAGGAAAAATGAAAAGTATTTAAATATTTTCAAAGAATATATATATATATTTTTTTTTAGTTTGTAAGTACCGTTTAGTGAAAATTTCGGCGAAAAACCTTCCATTTCAAAAGGTTTCGAAAACCTACAATTTCGGAAATGATCTCGATACTGTTCCGTACATCGAGGAAATGCTTTCTTACGTAAAACACTTATCTTAATAGGTATTAACATGCAAACATTAGTGTGCATTGCGGGCAAAGGTAAAAATGAAAAAATAATAGAAAAATAAGTGAATAATTAATAATAATAATAATAATAATAATAATAATAATAAATGCTTTCTCTCTTTATAACTGTTAAACATTTTCTTTTGTAGTCCTTCCTTTCTCAACGAACCCACTGTTAACTTCCTTTAAATCCGGCAGTTACATACAAATGATGCGGATAAATACCTCTATTG
>JAJOZX010005147.1:317500-337500 GCA_023014485.1 Bathynomus jamesi
TTTCCATATATATATATATACAGGGTGTTCGGAAAGTCACTGTGCACTTTCCGATTATATAAGTGCACAGTGACTTTCCGAACACCCTGTATAAGGAATTATAATCAATATGACACTTATAATATGCAAGTTACCCATTTTCCGACACATGAATGTAATA
This sequence comes from Bathynomus jamesi, assembly GCA_023014485.1. Taxonomy (NCBI): domain Eukaryota; kingdom Metazoa; phylum Arthropoda; class Malacostraca; order Isopoda; family Cirolanidae; genus Bathynomus; species Bathynomus jamesi. The sequence continues at coordinate 317,661 of JAJOZX010005147.1, forward strand.
TTAAATTGCATTGAAAGAAATAATTTGAAGAAATAACTTTTAAATGTAACCCCATTTTTGAGTGTTGTTAAAACGAGTCACATAAAAATTAACTTTCCTTAAAAAATTCATATAATTTCTTTGTGAAATAAGTAAAAATTAAAGTAAATATCAGACCAAATTGACCTTTTCAACTACTATAACCCCTATTCTAGAAGCGCGTAAAGACTAAATTAATATTTCGCTGCGAGTGAAAATGCAAGCTAAAATTTTACGGATGTTTTGACGTAAACAAGATCAGAATTGTGGCGTGTGAGAGCGAAAGTGAGCGCTGGACACAGTCTAAAATTCTCTCATGAATCGTTGTTCACTCTAGAAACTTCTTTCCGTCGAGTCTGTGACCAAAATTTAATGATTTTAGCCGCGTTATGCGTTATGTTACGAATCATGTGGTTTCATGCTGCTTGTACACTCCATATAATCATAATCTCTCTCTCTCTCTCTCTCTCTCTCTCTCTCTCTCTCTGTATATATATATATATATATATATGGGCTCCAAGTTTATACACGTTATCACAAGCATTTGATATCGATGTGAATCATATTGGAGACAATAGGCCTAAAAAAGATAATACGTTGTGAACAAAATCAAATTTGTTTAATTTAATCTTTGATTCGCGATTAATTAAGGATTTATCACTCGACGAGGCGACACCAATTCTTAAGTTCGACTCTTCTTTATCTTAAAAAATAACGAAATGACGATAAACCTCTTTTAGTAATTTTTTTGCAATTTTTTTTTTTTTACATCTAAAATACAAGTATTTAGACAAGTTTTTTTTGCACATTTTCTATTAATAATTAAGTTGTTTGTTTAATCAATATCATATTTACGTACGTAGTCAATGACCAATCACGCGTACGCAACTTATAAATAGGAGCACTTTTTACGCGCTGGTATTTGATATCTGATACTTTATATCAAATGTCTATTATACAGAATGTATATTTCTTCAGGTAAAGAATTCCTTATTATTTAACTTATCAGACAAAGAATTTCAAGGTTTGGTAATTTCAAAATTTTTTATCAAGTCAAGATTTTTAAAAATAAAAAAAAATAAAAATGAATTCTTGTTTAACCGTTAAATATGCCGACTTTTTTTACTGAACCCCCCCCCCCCCCACTCCCCCCCCCCCCCCACCAAAAGGTTTTTTTTTTTTTAAATGTTTCATTATTTGGGGATGTGAAGTTCGCAGACTCGCGCTTCGAACTTAAAAAAAAAACAGAACGTAACAAATCCAGTACTCACTCGTGGCATCCTCTTTGTCGTCCTTTTTTATATCATCATCGTCTTTATCGCCCGGTTCTTTCTCGTCGTCGTCGTCGTCCGATAGCTTTGCATCGTCATCGTCAGTTTTGTTCCTTGGTTCCCAGGTCATCTTGTTCTCCTTTTTTAATCGTCGGCGAGCATTCGCGAACCACGTCGACACCTGAAACGAAACACCAATTACCTTCACATCAACGCCAATACGGTACTTTGCAACTACTACTGCTGCTACTACTACTACTACTACTACCAATAATAATAATAATGTCTAAGTATACGTGGGTGAATGGTGACAACTCTTGGCATGAAATTCAAGTTCGAATCCCACCGATGGGATAGTGTGAATTTTACAATGCAAATTTGCACAGTTTGAAATACTGTAAGTGATAGATCGAGAAGGGTGGAATATCGTGGGTGTAGACCACAGGCGTGGATGCTGCAGAGTTGACACTTTACCATGTCTTAAACGCTTTGGTGAAGTGCACGTTTAAGATGCTTAACGTCTTACCATTATTTCCCTCACTCTTATCCCAAAGTTGACTCTAGATTGCGTCCAAATGTCAAGGTTTTGCTAAATCATCTATCGATTAAATCACTGTCATGATTTTACCTTTACAAATCTACGAAAGTGTCATTTTTTCCTTAGTTTCATAAATAAAAAATGCAGAAGCAAAAAAAATAAGCTAAAAATAATACGTAACTTTATTATTACCTGAGTGAGTGTCATTTTGGTGATGATTGCGAGCATGATCTTTTCCCCCTTCGTGGGGTAGGGATTCTTCTTGTGTTCGTTCAACCACGCCTTCAGCGTCGCCGTCGACTCTCTGGTTGCGTTCTTCCTGCGAGCGGCTAAATCGTACCCAGGACCGTACCTGGTGAGGAAAAGGAGATTACGGGGGATAAATTCAATGCAACAAGATTAAACACGATAAATCACGTTGCAGTCCAATATAGTTTACGAAAACAAGCCCATTAATGAGATTCATCATTACAGTAAACATTTTCTACAAATTATAAGATAACTTAATATCGATTGATATATCCTCAGTAAGAGAGCCAAAACATTTTAACGTAAGTCCAGTAAAACACGTAAAATCTTTTATTTTTCAAAATTAAAATCAACCCTTTCGTCGCGCTCCTATATCGCGCCAACATCCACAGGGTGTCTCAAAAGTCCCTGTGCAGCTCTCTCTCTCTCTCTCTCTCTCTCTCTCTCTCTATATATATATATATATATATATATATATATATATATATATATATATAACGTAAAGAACGACGCTTGTATAGGAGATATTCCGCGCAAGACGAGAGAGAAAGAACGAAACAAATGAAAAAATGAGGTAACCACCGGGAATCGAACCCGGGATCTTCCGATTGCCGGTCGATTCCCGGGTGGTTACCTCATTTTTTCATTTGTTTCGTTCTCTCTCTCTCGTCTTGCGCGGAATATCTCCTATACAAGCGTCGTTCTTTACGTTATTTATACTGCGTGTTCTTTGCAGTTGAATGTATATACTATATATATATATATAGAGATATATATAGATATATAGATATATAGATATATATATATATAGATATATAGAGATATATATATATATATATATATATATATATATTATATATATATATATATATATGCACAGTGACTTTTGAGCACCCTGTCCCTTACTATACTCTTTATCAATGAATGCAAATCTATTTATATCCGTCTGGTTTGTATGTATAATAATAACTCCTTTTCCAAAATGTTTAACCCATTAAACAGTAAAAGAAATTAACGTTAATCCTCATAACAAATATATTAACGAAAGAATAACAAATAAATAAATTGAAATGGAATTTATTTCTCAAAATGGAAATGTATTTTATTGGGGATTCTTGTAACCGTAATTTAGGTCTTTGTGGTCCGCAGTTAGCTGACCGTAGATTTTCATGACAACACTCGCGGTCTGAATCACCCCAAAATGGACTTTGAAACCATTATTCGCCCTCCAAATTCATATTCTGACCCTCGTACGTTTCCACAAACCTTCGGTTTATAATTTGTGAAGTAATTATTAATGTTTCCTAATTGCTTTATTGACTTATAACTATTTATTAATGGTTACGCCACCAATAATTTATGGTACTATTCTTGCCGACTATACACGCACGCACACACACACACACATATATATATATATATATATGAGAGAGAGAGAGAGGAGAGAGAGAGAGAGAGAGAGAGAACTTGCATGAACACTGTATTTTAATAAGTTTAACATCAGACCATTCTGTTCGTATGCCTCGGCCCTCATCCCACTCGTCGTGAAGGATCATTAAAGAAATAATTTACGTACTGAACGAAACGTCATGAACTTCCTCGAATGCTTTTAATCGCTTTACCGAATTCTTGGTCATCCCACGCTATTTCCAGCCATTTTCCACAAACCACTATAATAATTCTACCAATTTCCGACAGCTCCTTTATAGATGCCATATATATATATATATTATATATATATATATATATATATATATATATATATATATTATATATATATATATATAATTTTCCTTTAGGACATTACTCAGACAACATTTATAATTATGTTTTATCCATTTCTATTCTTTGGTGCTTTTTAATCTGGATCAAGTAAAGATAAGCACCCCAACCTTTTTTAGTTAGCTTTATAAGGCTAACTAACGAAAATATCACGACTTAACCTAACCAATCGTTAGGTCAACTGTACGCCCTTGACGATTGGTTAGGTTAGGTCGTGATATTTTCGTTAGTTAGCCTTATAAAGCTAACTAAAAAAGGTTGGGGTGCTTATCTTTACTTGATCCTTTAATCTGTACATTTACTTCTCGGATTTTCGCGTATCGCTCTTTAGAAGAAAAGTTGTTTAGAATTTTTGTTGTTGTTGTCATTTTATAAATTGTGTTTTAATCACAAATCTGTTCACGCAACGAACGTTTATTCCTCTCCTTTCACACCACATAGATTGATCCATCGAAAACATCTCCAAAAGGTAAAAAGAGGAGAAATTGTGAAAGAAGATTACAAAACGGAATGAATCGGGGGAGTGCCATACGCTAAAATTCGCGTGTTTCATTAATTTAGAAATTACTATGGCACCATTTCTTTATTTTAAATGGCAACGACATAGGACTAGATTTTTACCTCGTTTGGCTTACTTCTTCCTATGGATTGTAACCTCGCAGAAACCATTCAAATTCTTAGTTTGAACCGCTTCAAGACCCTCGCAACCGAAAATAATTATTAATCCACAATCAATGTTTCAATTTGTCGCAACTTCATATCGTGTTTTGCGATGATTTAAAGCTTTATGATTCGTTTCATTCTAAACAAATGCCTTCCTTAATCCGTGTGACACCTCTGCGCGTGAAGGCCAAAAAATGCGGCATTAAAGAGCAAACCAAACCATAAAGCTTTTCCTTCATAAACTAATGATGGGAGGAATGTTACTGAATTGTTTGTCGCAGTTACTTAAGGGCAATAGGGCTTCATGTATGTAATAGTTTTTATATATAATAAAATGTATTAATTCAGCTACTGTGTGTGTATATATATATATATATATATAATATTGCATAACTAATAAAAATGAACAAAATAAACAGATAAAAATATGTCCTAAAATAAGAGTGAGGTAAGTCCCGTAGAATCTTCGAGGTTATTGGGAGATATAGAACTGTCTTCCTCCTTATAATAGATCTGTTAGAGAAGGCGTCTACTTAATATTCATACGGTATTCAGCGGTTTATCCACGGCCATTCTAACGCAGTTCTTGCTGAGTGCATTTATTTCTCCCTCTTGTTATTCTTCCAATTTTCCACTGGATTTAGCATGAAACTGAGGGACGGCCGCGTAAGAGCCAATTAAGATTGAGGGTTCCGCAACAACAGGGCCAATTTGAGACTCGAGTATTCAGGTTTGTCTTTCGAAGAGGGAAGAAAGGGAGGGAGACAGACAGGGAGGGAGGGAGGGAGAGAGAGAGAGAGAGAGAGAGAGAGAGAGAGAGAGAGAGAGAGAGAGAGAGAGAGAGAGAGAGAGACAAGTAAACGAAGAGAAGAAGAGTTAACATTAATAGTGTATAAGTATACAGTTTCTAAAACTAAAACTAAAACTTTCATTCTCTTTGACGGACGAAAATACCTTCAATTATTTCTTTATGGTTTTATAGGTCGTAAACAAATTTAAATGAGTATCGGCCCCACACGTAAAAACTACTAAAAGAAAAATCCCTTCTTTAAAATGTATAATTATTGTATTAGTTATTCCCAATGTCGAACAATTAATTCACGAAGTAAAAATGTGAAAAGTTTAAACTCAAGTCTCATGGCAGATACGTTTATACCAGAATGAAGAAACAGAGAGTTAGATATATTATCATCAAGTAAGAATTGAGAATGATTAATAGCAATAAATATGAATGAGATACTCTGATTTACTTCATTATGCGTACGTATATGTCAATATATCATTAAGTTAATAGGACTTATAAACGCGTAAAAACAAACGAAGAACGCGAACTTTATATAATCAACATCGCATTTACGAAAAACTAAGTTCAGAATATAAACACTAAAGTTTTCCCTTCATCATCATTCGACAATTGAATGAAAAATAATGAAAATTTCTTTAAATTTTGGTTCAGTTTGCGAAAGCCGAGCGAGATTCATGGGGGATATCTGTGGTTTCATACATAAAACAAATAATACATATTTGTATAACCTCAAGGAGAAGCCCAAACTTCAGGTGCGGCTTCACCCTTAAAATAGGATCAATTTCAACCTTAAATAATATCAAAGGAGTTCATACACCAATTAAGTAAACTCACTAAAAGAGACAAAGAATAACACTCCGTTTTCGGAACAAGAAAACTCAAAACTAATTAACGTAAAAGAGTCATCTGCAAGAGCACGTTTATCCTTCATTTTATATATATAACCTTTGGTTAGCTACCGCCCGAATTGTTCATTTTGACGAAGATCAAGCTTTTCACTCCAGCTTAGACCTACAGTTTAACGTGGAATCCGAACCACGCCCCATCAGCAGCCCAGCGTCTTAACCACTAGGCCACCTAGGGTACCCATTTATCTACCAACCACTTTCTTTCTTATATATATATATATATGTGTGTGTGTGTGTGTGTGTGTGTGTGGTATTGAAACTACTATCGCAAATACCCTCAAATATCTGCGAAAGGCACAATTTTACTCGTTTGGGGTGTGTGTGTATAACAAAGAAACTGCTTTCGCTAATAATTTATACCTTTCAACCTTTCGGATGTTCCGTGCAATGATTCCTCATTTCACGGAGGTCAGGCTTGTTGCCCTTCCTGTTGAGTTGGCCTGGTGAAATAAAGAGTTCGTTTCTTGCGCTCTCCACTTCACATACCCAGGTACTCCCGGTTCATCTGGAATTGTCCTGAGCCAGGCGTCTAATTCTTCCTTATTTCCTTGGCAGCTGGTTGAGCAGTTTTGGTCCTCTCACAACAAAACTATTTTCCTTCAGGGTTGGGGATGCTCTGTCTAGCCTTCAATTTGGGAACACGACACATTCGTCCTTTCTTACTTTCCACTGTTGTCTGAGTGGTCATTGGGTTAAAAGTAAGATTAGGGACGAGTTTCTCCATTATTTTCCCAAGTGTAAATAATGGTGTCCCTCTCTCTTCTTCTTTCCAGCGAATATAAATTTAATTCACGTAACCTTTCCCAGTAATTTAGTTCTTTGCGTCCATTGATCTTGGCTGTGAAGCTTCTATGAATCCATCCTAGTTGACTAATGTCTGCTTTTTTATATGGAGATGTTAAGACCGAGCAATACTCCAACTTCGGTATGATCAGTGTTTTCAACAAAGGAATTATTATATTTTTAACCCTTCTTTTAAAGGTCTTCAGTATCTATTCATTCTTTTGGCTCTATTTACTGCAATATTATTTTGTGTTTCAAATTTCGCGTCATCACTCATTACAACTCCTAAATTTTTGTTTTAGAGTTTATCTGAATCTCCCGTCCATTTGGGGCACAGTATTCCATGGATTTTAGGTCCTCCCTTCTTCCGTACCTTAATAGTTGAAATTTCTCTGTTAAATTTCATATTATTGCCTTCAGACCAATTGTAGAGTCTGTTCATGTCTACTTGTAGAGATCCTATCCTCTGGGTTTCTTATTATTTTTCTACTAATTTTTGTCATCGGCAAATGATGTTACTGTGCTGTCACTGATAACTTCCTCATCTATATCAGTTAGCATGATTATGAAGAGTAATGGAGCAAATACTGTGGTACTGAGTTAACGACCTCTGACTTTGTGGAAGACATTCCTTGAACTGTAACGACTTGCTGCCGCTCACTATGGAAATTATATATCCATTTCCCTACTTTTCTTTCCCTGTTATTCCCACATTTTTCAGTTTATGTGCTATGATTCCATGGTCACACTTGTCGAACGCCTTGGCAAAGTCTGTGTATAACGCATCATAATTTTCACTGTTTACGAGTACATCAATAATGTTGTTGTAGTGTTCCACTAGTTGTGATGGGCATAATCTTCCTAATCGGAATACAGTTGGTTATCATTTAATTTTTTCCGAGTTTCCAAAAGTCATAAATTTTTTCTCTAACTATTCTTTCAAATTTTTGGTGAGATGAAATGTAAGCGACACTGGCCTATAGTGTTTAGCCTCGGATCGATTGCCTTTATGCAGGTTGTCCCAGAAGTCTGGACTCAGGGAAAATAGACATTATATTTTTAAAGTGAAACAAACGCATTTTTAATGTCAGTTTACATATTTCAGGAAAGAAAATACCCTGATGGCTCAGTATACCAGCAAGAGAAGGTGAAACTGGTATTGCTACATGTTTCCGTAAAAAGCCAGAGGGAGGCATGTCAGTATTTCATGAACATGCTTCCCTCTGGCTTTTTCCGGAAACATGTAGCAATACCAGTTCCACCTTTTCTCGATTGGTAACTGAACTAGCAGGGTATTTTCTTTCCTAAAATATGTAAAACTGACATTAGAAATGTGCTTGTTTCACGTCAAAATATAATGTCTATTTTCCCTATGAGTCCAGACTTCTGGGACAACCTGCATAAAGGCAATCGATCCGAGGCTAAACACTATAGGCCAGTGTCGCTTACATTTCATCTCACTAAAATATTTGAAAGAATAGTTAGAGAAAAAATTTATGACTTTGGAAACTCGGAAAAAATTAAATGATACCCAACATGTATTCCGATTAGGAAGATTATGCCCATCACAACTAGTGGAACACTACAACAACATTATTGATGTACTCGTAAACAGTGAAAATTATGATGCGTTATACACAGACTTTGCCAAGGCGTTCGACAAGTGTGACCATGGATCATAGCACATAAACTGAAAAATATGGGAATAACAGGGAAAGAAAAGTAGGGAAAATGGATATAAATTTCCATAGTGAGCGGCAGCAAGTCGTTACAGTTCAAGGAATGTCTTCCACAAAGTCAGAGGTCGTTAACTCAGTACCACAGTATTTGCTCCATTACTCTTCATAATCATGCTAACTGATATAGATGAGGAAGTTATCAGTGACAGCACAGTACATCATTTGCCGATGACAAAAATTAGTAGAAAAATAATAAGAAACCCAGAGGATATAGGATCTCTACAAGTAGACATGAACAGACTCTACAATTGGTCTGAAGGCAATAATATGAAATTTAACAGAGAAATTTCAACTATTAAGGTACGGAAGAAGGGAGGACCTAAAATCCATGGAATACTGTGCCCCAAATGGACGGGAGATTCAGATAAACTCTAAAACAAAAGCTTTAGGAGTTGTAATGAGTGATGACGCGAAATTTGAAACACAAAATAATATTGCAGTAAATAGAGCCAAAAGAATGAATAGATACTGAAGACCTTTAAAAGAAGGGTTAAAAATATAATAATTCCTTTGTTGAAAACACTGATCATACCGAAGTTGGAGTATTGCTCGGTCTTAACATCTCCATATAAAAAAGCAGACATTAGTCAACTAGGATGGATTCATAGAAGCTTCACAGCCAAGATCAATGGATGTAAAGAACTAAATTACTGGGAAAGGTTACGTAAATTAATTTTACATCCGCTGGAAAGAAGAAGAGAGAGGGACACCATTATTTACACTTGGGAAAATAATGGAGAAACTCGTCCCTAATCTTACTTTTAACCCAATGACCACTCAGACAACAGTGGAAAGTAAGAAAGGACGAATGTGTCGTGTTCCCAAATTGAAGGCTAGACAGAGCATCCCCATCCCTGAAGGAAAATAGTTTTGTTGTGAGAGGACCAAAACTGCTCAACCAGCTGCCAAAGGAAATAAGGAAGAATTAGACGCCTGGCTCAGGACAATTCCAGATGAACCGGGAGTACCTGGGTATGTGAAGTGGAGAGCGCAAGAACGAACTCTTTATTTCACCAGGCCAACTCAACAGGAAGGGCAACAAGCCTGACCTCCGTGAAATGAGGAATCATTGCACGGAACATCCGAAAGGTTGAAAGGTATAAATTATTAGCGAAAGCAGTTTCTGTGTTATACACCACACACACCCAAACGAGTAAAATTGTGCCTTTCGCAGGATATTTGAGGGTATTTGCGATAGTAGTTTCAATACCACACACCACACACACACACACACACACACACATATATATATATATAAAGAAAGAAAGTGGTTGGTAGATAAATGGGTACCCTAGGTGGCCTAGTGGTTAAGACGCTGGGCTGCTGATGGGGCGTGGTTCGGATTCCACGTTAAACTGTAGGTCTAAGCTGGAGTGAAAAGCTTGATCTTCGTCAAAATGAACAATTCGGGCGGTAGCTAACCAAAGGTTATATATATAAAATGAAGGATAAACGTGCTCTTGCAGATGACTCTTTTACGTTGATTAGTTTTGAGTTTTCTGTTCCGAAAACGGAGTGTTATTCTTTGTCTCTTTACGTGAGTTTACTTAATTGGTGTATGAACTCCTTTGATATTATTTAAGGTTGAAATTGATCCTATTTTAAGGGTGAAGCCGCACCTGAAGTTTGGGCTTCTCCTTGAGGTATACAAATATGTATTATTTGTTTTATGTATGAAAACCACAGAATACCCCATGAATCTCGCTCGGCTTTCGCAAACTGAACCAAAAATTTAAAGAAATTTCATTATTTTTCATTCAATTGTCGAATGATGATGAAGGGAAAACTTTAGTGTTTATATTCTGAACTTAGTTTTCGTAAATGCGATGTGATTATATAAAGTTCGCGTTCTTCGTTTGTTTTACGCGTTTATAAGTCCTATTAACTTAATGATATATGACATATACGTACGCATAATGAAGTAAATCAGAGTATCTCATTCATATTTATTGCTATTAATCATTCTTCAATTCTTACTTGATGATAATATACTAACTCTCTGTTTCTTCATTCTGGTATAAACGTATCTGCCATGAGACTTGAGTTTAAACTTTTCACATTTTTACTTCGTGAATTAATTGTTCGACATTGGGAATAACTAATACAATAATTATACATTTTAAAGAAGGGATTTTTCTTTTTAGTAGTTTTTACGTGTGGGGCCGATACTCATTTAAATTGTTTACGACCTATAAAACCATAAAGAAATAATTGAAGGTATTTTCGTCCGTCAAAGAGAATGAAAGTTTTAGTTTTAGTTTTAGAAACTGTATACTTATACACTATTAATGTTAACTCTTCTCTTCGTTTACTTGTCTTCTCTCTCTCTCTCTCTTCTCTCCTCTCTCTCCTCTCTCTCTCTCTCTCTCTCTCTCCCTCCCTCCCTCCCTGTCTGTCTCCCTCCCTTTCTTCCCTCTTCGAAAGACAAACCTGAATACTCGAGTCTCAAATTGGCCCTGTTGTGCGGAACCCTCAATCTTAATTGGCTCTACGCGGCCGTCCCTCAGTTTCATGCTAAATCCAGTGGAAAATTGGAAGAATAACAAGAGGGAGAAATAAATGCACTCAGCAAGAACTGCGTTAGAATGGCCGTGGATAAACCGCTGAATACCGTATGAATATTAAGTAGACGCCTTCTCTAACAGATCTATTATAAGGAGGAAGACAGTTCTATATCTCCCAATAACCTCGAAGATTCTACGGACTTACCTCACTCTTATTTTAGGACATATTTTATCTGTTTATTTTGTTCATTTTTTATTAGTTATGCAATATTATATTATATATATATATATATTACACACACAGTAGCTGAATTAATACATTTTATTATATATAAAACTATTACATACATGAAGCCCTATTGCCCTTAAGTAACTGCGACAAACAATTCAGTAACATTCCTCCCATCATTAGTTTATGAAGGAAAAGCTTTATGGTTTGGTTTGCTCTTTAATGCCGCATTTTTTGGCCTTCACGCGCAGAGGTGTCACACGGATTAAGGAAGGCATTTGTTTAGAATGAAACGAATCATAAAGCTTTAAATCATCGCAAAACACGATATGAAGTTGCGACAAATTGAAACATTGATTGTGGATTAATAATATTTTCGGTTGCGAGGGTCTTGAAGCGGTTCAAACTAAGAATTTGAATGGTTTCTGCGAGGTTACAATCCATAGGAAGAAGTAAGCCAAACGAGGTAAAAATCTAGTCCTATGTCGTTGCCATTTAAAAAAGAAATGGTGCCATAGTAATTTCTAAATTAATGAAACACGCGAATTTTAGCGTATGGCACTCCCCCGATTCATTCCGTTTTGTAATCTTCTTTCACAATTTCTCCTCTTTTTACCTTTGGAGATGTTTCGATGGATCAATCTATGTGGTGTGAAAGGAGAGGAATAAACGTTCGTTGCGTGAACAGATTGTGATTAAAACACAATTTATAAAATGACAACAACAACAAAAATTCTAAACAATTTTCTTCTAAAGAGCGATACGCGAAAATCCGAGAAGTAAATGTACAGATTAAAGGATCAAGTAAAGATAAGCACCCCAACCTTTTTAGTTAGCTTTATAAGGCTAAACTAACGAAAATATCACGACCTAACCTAACCAATCGTCAAGGGCGTACAGTGACCTAACGATTGGTTAGGTTAAGTCGTGATATTTTCGTTAGTTAGCCTTATAAAGCTAACTAAAAAAGGTTGGGGTGCTTATCTTACTTGATCCAGATTAAAAAGCACCAAAGAATAGAAATGGAAAAACATAATTATAAATGTTGTCTGAGTAATGTCAACTAAAGGAAAATATATATATATATATATATATATATATATATATAATATATATATATATATAATATATATATATTATATATATATATATATTATGGCATCTATAAAGGAGCTGTCGGAAATTGGTAGAATTATATAGTGGTTTGTGGAAAATGGCTGGAAATAGCGTGGGATGACCAAGAATTCGGTAAAGCGTTAAAAGCATTCGAGAAGTTCATGACGTTTCGTTCAGTACGTAAATTATTTCTTTAATGATCCTTCACGACGAGTGGGATGAGGGCCGAGGCATACGAACAGAATGGTCTGATGTTAAACTTATTAAAATACAGTGTTCATGCAAGTTCTCTCTCTCTCTCTCTCTCTTCTCTCTCTCTCTCATTATATAATATATATATATATGTGTGTGGTGTGGCGTGCGTGTATAGTCGGCAAGAATAGTACCATAAATTATTGGTGGCGTAACCATTAATAAATGTTATAAGTCAATAAAGCAATTAGGAAACATTAATAATTACTTCACAAATTATAAACCGAAGGTTTGTGGAAACGTACGAGGGTCAGAATATGAATTTGGAGGGCGAATAATGGTTTCAAAGTCCATTTTGGGGTGATTCAGACGCGAGTGTTGTCATGAAAATCTACGGTCAGCTAACTGCGGACCACAAAGACCTAAATTACGGTTACAAGAATCCCCAATAAAATACATTTCCATTTTGAGAAATAAATTCCATTTCAATTTATTATTTGTTATTCTTTCGTTAATATATTTGTTATGAGGATTAACGTTAATTTCTTTTACTGTTTAATGGTTAAACATTTTGGAAAAGGAGTTATTATATACATACAAACCAGACGGATATAAATAGATTGCATTCATTGATAAAGAGTATAGTAAGGGACAGGGTGCTCAAAAGTCACTGTGCATATATATATATATATATATATATATATATATATATATATATATATATATATATATCTCTATATATCATATATATATATATCTATATATCTATATATCATATATATCTCTATATATATATATATAGTATATACATTCAACTGCAAAGAACACGCAGTATAAATAACGTAAAGAACGACGCTTGTATAGGAGATATTCCGCGCAAGACGAGAGAGAGAGAACGAAACAAATGAAAAAATGAGGTAACCACCCGGGAATCGACCGGCAATCGGAAGATCCCGGGTTCGATTCCCGGGTGGTTACCTCATTTTTTCATTTGTTTCGTTCTTTCTCTTCGTCTTGCGCGGAATATCTCCTATACAAGCGTCGTTCTTTACGTTATATATATATATATATATATATATATATATATATATATATATATATAGAGAGAGAGAGAGAGAGAGAGAGAGAGAGAGAAGCTGCACAGGGACTTTTGAGGACACCCTGTGGATGTTGGCGCGATATAGGAGCGCGACGAAAGGGTTGATTTTAATTTTGAAAAATAAAAGATTTTACGTGTTTTTACTGGACTTACGTTAAAATGTTTTGGCTCTCTTACTGAGGATATATCAATCGATATTAAGTTATCTTATAAATTTGTAGAAAATGTTTACTGTAATGATGAATCTCATTAATGGGCTTGTTTTCGTAAACTATATTGGACTGCAACGTGATTTATCGTGTTTAATCTTGTTGCATTGAATTTATCCCCGTAATCTCCTTTCCTCACCAGGTACGGTCCTGGGTACGATTTAGCCGCTCGCAGGAAGAACGCAACCAGAGAGTCGACGGCGACGCTGAAGGCGTGGTTGAACGAACACAAGAAGAATCCCTACCCACGAAGGGGGAAAAGATCATGCTCGCAATCATCACCAAAATGACACTCACTCAGGTAATAATAAAGTTACGTATTATTTTTAGCTTATTTTTTTGCTTCTGCATTTTTTATTTATGAAACTAAGGAAAAAAATGACACTTTCGTAGATTTGTAAAGGTAAAATCATGACAGTGATTTAATCGATAGATGATTTAGCAAAACTTGACATTTGGACGCAATCTAGAGTCAACTTTGGGATAAGAGTGAGGGAAATAATGGTAAGACGTTAAGCATCTTAAACGTGCACTTCACCAAAGCGTTTAAGACATGGTAAAGTGTCAACTCTGCAGCATCCACGCTGTGGTCTACCCACGATATTCCACCCTTCTCGATCATCACTTACAGTATTTCAAACTGTGCAAATTTGCATTGTAAAATTCACACTATCCCATCGGTGGGATTCGAACTTGAATTTCATGCCAAGAGTTGTCACCATTCACCCACGTAACTTAGACATTATTATTATTATTGGTAGTAGTAGTAGTAGTAGTAGCAGCAGTAGTAGTTGCAAAGTACCGTATTGGCGTTGATGTGAAGGTAATTGGTGTTTCGTTTCAGTGTCGACGTGGTTCGCGAATGCTCGCCGACGATTAAAAAAGGAGAACAAGATGACCTGGGAACCAAGGAACAAAACTGACGATGACGATGCAAAGCTATCGGACGACGACGACGACGAGAAAGAACCGGGCGATAAAGACGATGATGATATAAAAAAGGACGACAAAGAGGATGCCACGAGTGAGTACTGGATTTGTTACGTTTGTTTTTTTTAAGTTCGAAGCGCGAGTCTGCGAAACTTCACATCCCCAAATAATGAAAACATTAAAAAAAAAAAAACCTTTTGGTGGGGGGGGGGGGGGAGGGGGGGGGGGGGGTTCAGTAAAAAAAAGTCGGCATATTTAACGGTTAAACAAGAATTCATTTTTTATTTTTTTTTATTTTAAAAATCTTGACTTGATAAAAAATTTTGAAATTACCAAACCTTGAAATTCTTTGTCTGATAAGTTAAATAATAAGGAATCTTTACCTGAAGAAATATACATTCTGTATAATAGACATTTGATATAAAGTATCAGATATCAAATACCAGCGCGTAAAAAGTGCTCCTATTTATAAGTTGCGTACGCGTGATTGGTCATTGACTACGTACGTAAATATGATATTGATTAAACAAACAACTTAATTATTAATAGAAAATGTGCAAAAAAAACTTGTCTAAATACTTGTATTTAGATGTAAAAAAAAAAAAATTGCAAAAAAATTACTAAAAAGAGTTTATCGTCATTTCGTTATTTTTTAAGATAAAGAAGAGTCGAACTTAAGAATTGGTGTCGCCTCGTCGAGTGATAAATCCTTAATTAATCGCGAATCAAAGATTAAATTAAACAAATTTGATTTTGTTCACAACGTATTATCTTTTTTAGGCCTATTGTCTCCAATATGATTCACATCGATATCAAAATGCTTGTGATAACGTGTATAAATTGGAGCCCATATATATTATATATATATATACAGAGAGAGAGAGAGAGAGTGAGAGAGAGAGAGAGAGAGAGATTATGATTATATGGAGGTACAAGCAGCATGAAACCACATGATTCGTAACATAACGCATAAACGCGGCTAAAATCATTAAATTTTGGTCACAGACTCGACGGAAAGAAGTTTCTAGAGTGAACAACGATTCATGAGAGGAATTTTAGACTGTGTCCAGCGCTCACTTTCGCTCTCACACGCCACAATTCTGATCTTGTTTACGTCAAAACATCCGTAAAATTTTAGCTTGCATTTTCACTCGCAGCGAAATATTAATTTAGTCTTTACGCGCTTCTAGAATAGGGGTTATAGTAGTTGAAAAGGTCAATTTGGTCTGATATTTACTTAATTTTTACTTATTTCACAAAGAAATTATATGAATTTTTTAAGGAAAGTTAATTTTTATGTGACTCGTTTTAAACAACACTCAAAATGGGGTTACATTTAAAAGTTATTTCTTCAAATTATTTCTTTCAATGCAATTTAATATTACATTCATGTGTCGGAAAATGGGTAACTTGCATATTATAAGTGTCATATTGATTATAATTCCTTATACAGGGTGTTCGGAAAGTCACTGTGCACTTATATAATCGGAAAGTGCACAGTGACTTTCCGAACACCCTGTATATATATATATATGGAAACAGAGAGAGAGAGAGAGAGAGAGAGAGAGAGAGAGAGAGAGAGGAGAGAGAGAGAGAGAGAGAGAGAGAGAGCATTATTAATGCAGGTGAGCATTACCCGCACCAAAGCTCTACTTTACGTTTCAATCATGCTCGCAGAACACAGGCCTTCGTCCGAATTCGTTGAATATACCTGTGTCGCTTTTTGTTTCATGTCAAATATGAAAACGTTCCAAATGAGGGTTTTTTTTGGTTTTTTTTTTTTTAAATTAACATTTGACCAACTTTAATTAAAGTAAATTTTTGTTCTTGTTTCTTTTGGTTATAATAATAATAATAAATTTCTTAAATCAATATATTTAAACTCGTGTTGTTTTCTCCTTTGCATAATGTTAAGTTAACGTACCTCGCCTTCACTGAGAAGCATTGCAGCCCATTCTTCTTTTGATTGATTGATTGATTGAGATAATACCTTTGGCGTCGCAACATGGATTCTTATATTATATATAATATATATATATAATATATATATATATATATATATATATACAGGGTGAATCAAAAGTCCTGCTTAAAATAACTACACAATAAATACGTTTGAGGCAGGACTTTTGACTAACCCTGTATATATATATATATAAAGGCCTGAAATAATGTCTGTGTGCAGATGATATAAATATGATTAGTGAAAATTACATAAATAGTTTTGAGGGCGGAAAATGATCAGAGAAGGTTTAGAAGTGCATAAAACTCGGCCTTCAAGAAAGAAAATGAACACAAAAAAAACTCCCTAATTGAGCATACTTGGTACTTCTGAACCTTTTTAATTGGCTATTTAGGCGCCGTTTTACCCTATTTGAAGCCATATTAAATTGTGCGTATAATTTAGATCCACTTTATGGCATCGTTAGATGGCACAAAAAAAGGGGAGGGAAATCGTTTTGTTTATTTATGGGCCGCTAATCAGTTAAACTTGACAAGGAGGAATCATTTTTGATTTATCTTCGGCGGAAGGAGCGTTTTGAAGCTACGCGATGTTGGTGCGCATGAAAGCTTCAGAAATGATGAGCTATTGCGAACGGTCAGGATGCATGAGAATCGGATGATTGATAGCTTGCTACGCTATTTGTTTATGCATGTAACTGAAGGATTCACCTTTTGTAGGAAATGAATGAAAAGTATAAAATATGAAGTGGTCTTTATTTAAACATCAAACTTTTCAAAATTTTATATATATAATATATTATAATTATATATATATAATATATATATATTATATATATATATTGTGAAACATAAATTTTAAATAGGGTTTGCAGTATATTATGAAGCACCTCTCCTGATCAATAGATGGATTAAATGCGTTAAAGAAGAGGATGTGTGAGGCTGTGTTTCGTTACTTGTGGTGTGAATTTGTATAGATGGGTGGTGAGGGAACGCGGGTCACTTGTACGAAAGATGATGGTCGAACCACGGCCTCTTACAGACGCGTGCATGCAAACGGCATAATTAAAGTTAATTCACAAAACACCTACAAGATATTTGATGTATTTGAACAAGGGTTCAGGATTGACATATATATATATATGATGTGTGTGTGTGTGTGTGTGTGTGTAAACTGGACGTTTCACTATTAAAATACTGTTCATTCCAGCACGCCATTCGTATATTGTAAGTTATGTTTGTGATTAAATTTTCGCATGCAAACACTTTGAGGCAATTACAGCGAATGAATAATTCAAGGCCGTTCCTATAATTAAATACAACATCTTTCTTCATTGCTGTGAAACGTCGCAATGAATAAGCCATTCTTTGGAAAGTGCTAGTTAAACTCCTAAAATATTGAGTGCTTGCGGGTTTTAACCTCAGTGAAGAGTCACCTGCTGGATTTGTTTTTGGACGTCACTGTGGAACGATTCGGATTATTTTTAATCTTTGATTTGTTCGCGATTTTCTTTATGACTCCTTTTTGAAGGAGTTCTTTACGTGGAATGAGGTGCCTACATGCACAAAGCGCGCATGTAAACGCTTGTGTGATCAGTGGTTTGAAAGAGTCTCTCTCTCTCTCTCTCTCTCTCTTTCTCTCTCTCACACACACACACTCACACATATACAGGTACACACATACATACGCACATCGCTCTGTCCCTGCCCTTCCACCCCCCCATCAATCATCGTACCCCATCCCTCCTCAATCATTGGTTTCTCCTCGGGTCGCTGTCTCGAGACTTGAGGTTGAGCTAATACTCGCAGGACCCCTTATTAAGTCTTCTCCAGACTTTTAAGTCGGGCGAAGTGTTACCATTTTTGCTTCATTACATCTCTTCTCGTCTTCTCGGTTCTTCTCTAATGGCTTCGTCTGGGTTTGCGCGACCCCGAAGACGCCCCTGAGAACGGCTAACGAGAGGTTTCTTATGGCGAAGGAGGCGATTCGTGTCTCTGCTCTGTAGGTTTACCCAATGATATAATAAGGCATTACGTTTCGTATAGTAGCGACAGGTGCTTAACTATTTACTTATCCCGGTGCAATAGAGGTATTTATCCGCATCATTTGTATGTAACTGCCGGATTTAAAGGAAGTTAACAGTGGGTTCGTTGAGAAAGGAAGGACTACAAAAGAAAATGTTTAACAGTTATAAAGAGAGAAAGCATTTATTATTATTATTATTATATTATTATTATTATTAATATTCACTTATTTTTCTATTATTTTTTTCATTTTTACCTTTTGCCCGCAATGCACACTAATGTTTGCATGTTAAAATACCTATTAAGATAAGTGTTTTACGTAAGAAAGCATTTCCTCGATGTACGGAACAGTATCGAGATCATTTCCGAAATTGTAGGTTTTCGAAACCTTTTGAAATGGAAGGTTTTTCGCCGAAATTTTCACTAAACGGGTACTTACAAACTAAAAAAAAATATATATAATATTCTTTGAAAATATTTAAATACTTTTCATTTTTCCTTTAGACATTCTACGATATATATATATATATATATAAAACATTCGTCATAGGAGGGGCGAGTGTATAAGTTAAAAAATGTTGGCTTAAATATGATTATATTGTGCAATGCGGTAGCATTTAAAATCTTGTAGCCTTTGTCAACGTGCAGGAACGCACTTTTTGTTAAAATGAATGTAAAAGGCTTAAAACACATTGTTTGGTACCAAACATTTGCCGTAAGTATAAATCAAATGTTATTTAAGTAAAATAAAGGAGCGAATTGAGTCGAGGTACATCGAATGTGTAACATTTAAATTTGTGATTTTTAATTATAAAACC
>JAJOZX010005147.1:342500-344881 GCA_023014485.1 Bathynomus jamesi
TTTTAAAAAATGATTGGTTGATTTCGTAATCAGAATTGGTTGGTGGGAGTCACTATTTGGGTTCGGGGAGCGGCGTTTTATGGGTGAGGATTCCAAACTAAGGAGCGATTGTATAAATATGGCGTGTAATATGGGCATTCTTGAAGTTTTGCTCCTTTTCACCAAAGAGAATTCCTTCATTCGATGTCATTAAATGTCACACGTTTACACATTTTATACATTTTTACACATTCCTTTAAGAACTATCATGCTATATTATTACACGTAAGATTCACAATACCTACTTATTTCGAATCATTATACACACACACATACACACACACACAGACCGTGCACAGAACAAGGAACTCTTCTGGGAAAATTAAATTCACTATAGTCCGAATAAGTAATGGTAAATGACAAACACTATAGTTTTTTCTTTTTCATGATGTTAACCCGACGTGGGCAACGGGTCACTCGCAAAGAGACCCCAAAAATATAGCTTCCCTCACCAGCTATCTGCAAAGCAGATAGGATCAGGCTTTGGGATCATGAAAAAGAAAAAAAAACTATAGTGTTTGTTATTTATCATTACTTATTCTGACTATAGTGGATTTAATTTTCCCAGAAGAGTTCCTTGTTCCATGCACGGTCTGTGTGTATCGTGAAAAAACCTCAGGGGACCATTCTGAGTTCAATCCCATACATATATATATATATGATGAAAATAACCACGAAAAAAAGAGGAAACACAGAATGGTGCTCAAGCGCTTTCGTCTAATGACATCCTCAGGAACACTGAGGATGTCATTAGACGAAAGCGCTTGAGCACCATTTTGTTTCCTTTTTCCTTCGTGATTATTTTCATCATAAATATTATTCACGTGTTACTTTCGTATTATATATATATGATGAGTTTCACAATTAAACACGTGAAATTAATAAATGATGCAAATACGTACCAATACTGAAAAATGAAAAGCAATTCCGAGGCCTTTCGTGTATTTAACAATACAAGTCATCAGGGAATGGAGGGAGAAGACAAAAAGGAGCGTAAATCTGTACAATGTAAACAAAATAGTTAGGAGAGATTTTCAACAAAAAATTAACAATTAGTTATTATGGGGAAAAGTATTTTAACAAACTATGGTTTATTTTATGAGTTTCCGAACTGGTATTAAAATTATGAACAAAAAATGTTAATACACATTCTAGAATGCTCATTTCAGTTAAGTTTTTATTTTTTTTAATAAATTTTAGAACTTTTCCAACCAATATCCAGACTTTATATATATTATATATATATATATATATATAATATATATATATATATATATATATATATATATATATATATATATATATGATTAAATATTGCATTAGAATTATTTTGTTAAATACACGAAACGCCTCGGAATCGCTTTTCATTTTCCCTGTGGATATATATATATATATATATATATATATATATATATATATATACACACAAGTATATACTTTTAAAGTAGTTAATTTTAAGTATAGTAAGTAATACGATGCGATCATCTTCCCTTCTGCGCCTTCTGCAGTGGCCGAGACAAAAGTAGAAGATGGAGAAGGTCAGACCGAGCTTAAAGCGTGCGAGGGGGGCACCGCCCCGAAGACAATTACTGCAGCCCTTTCCCCGCACCCCCTTTGCATCACGGCAGCCCCTTTGCTGTCTCAAAAGGAGAAAAAGTGAGACAAATTGATTTTATTTCTACGAGTAACATATTAATCTTCATCTTGCTTTTTGCAATTATCGTCTTATCGTTTTATATGTAGGGTATTTGGGTATATGGGTATATATGTTGTATATAGTGGATGAGCTGAGAGTGCAATAATGTAATTGCGAATGAAAGTTTAATTGCGTAATTGGGAGCGAGTAATGCTCATTGAACGACGATGTTTGTGCGCACACGTTTTCATGCACTCAACCACCCTCAGAGCGACTGCGCCGTCTCTCTGCAATCTGCGAAGCCCAAAATTTGGTCCTTGGCGGACACCGCTGCGTGCAAGACCCCACCTCCAGCGGGGTCAATCGGGGGAGTGGTTGGTGGGGGGTGGCTAGCCGGTGGCACCACTTTCCCCCTACCCCCAACGATACCTCCTTCGCAGCCCCAATACTCAAGGTTTTCGCAGCTCATGTCAGGGGTGAACACGGCTCAGTACATGTCTGGGTACAGGTGAGTTATTCGAGGTGTTGCACTGTCATCATATGAGACGGGATACCCATTTTTCACATCAAATACAACGATAGTTGCCCAAATGCCAGTTTTATAATGAAATTGTGTCATGTTACGTAACAGTCTTTTTCGTTTCTCGTAAAAAGCAGTCATTTGAAAATTAAAAATAAGAAGGTGCGTCACACCTTTGTCTTTCCT
>JAJOZX010005148.1:0-55000 GCA_023014485.1 Bathynomus jamesi
TAGGGGCAACCTACTCTTAGTCCCATTTGACACATAGGCGTAACCTATTATATGTCCTTTTTGACATATAAGCGCAACCTATTCTAAGTCCGAATTTACATATAGGCGCAACCTATTTCAAGTCCTATTTGACATATGGGCGCAACCTATTTCAGTCCTATCTGACATATAGGCGCACCCTATTTTAATTTCTATTTGAAATATAAGCGCAAACTATTCAAGTCCTGTTTTACATACAGGCGCAACATATTCTAAGTCCTTTTTGACATATATTCGCAATCTATTGTTAAGTCTTATTTGACATATTGGTGCATACTATTCTATTTCCTATTTTACATATAGTCGCAAACTATTCTAAATCATATTTGACATTTAGGCGCAACCTTTTCTAAGTCTTATTTACATATAGTCGCAACCTATATAAAGTCTTCTTTTATTTATAGGTCTAATACACACATTCTATTTCCTATTTGAGACATAGGCGCAAGTTATTCTTTGTCCTATTTGACACATAAGCGCACCCTACTCTGAGTCCTATTTGACATATAGGCGCAATCTACTCTAAGTAACATTTCGGGAAGCTCGTGATGCTGGAGCCACCTTTATAACACGTTCATGGGTTACCAAAAAGTTGCGAAGAAGCGAGGAGTTCGTCAAAAGAAATTGGAATAAAACTTTGGATGAATGTGAAATTGATACAACCAAATCTCAAATCTAGGCGCCCAAATTTGCCACTCTCTCAGGAAACAAAGGACATCATTGAAAGCGGTATGCGTAAGCGGAAAAACAGCTGTGCTAAACTTTCTAGAGAGATCGAAATGTTAAGAGGAAAGATCGTTAGTGGTGAGATCATTCGACTGTACCGTCATAGGCAAGGTTCAAAGCCTTGGCATGAACTTCCAAAGCCAAGAAAAACTCAACTTAACATCGATGACAGAATGTGGTTTGCCCATTATCTTGAAGATTGGGATGTGGATGATTTCATGCATTTAGTTGTCTCCGATGAATTTTTTGTTTACGTAACACGACGGCCTAACTACCAAAATGATCGAGTGTGGGCCACAAAACCAGATGAAATCGATGACAATATAGGTCTAATACACACATTCTAAGTCCTATTTGACATATAGGCTCAACCTATTGTAAGTCATATTTCACATATATGCGCACCCCATTCTAACTCCTATTTGACATACAGACGCAATCTATTCTAAATCTTATTTTACATGTTGGTTTGCCCATTATCTTGAAGATTGGGATGTGGATGATTTCATGCATTTAGTTGTCTCCGATGAATTTTTTGTTTACGTAACACGTCGGCCTAACTACCAAAATGATCGAGTGTGGGCCACAAACCAGATGAAATCGATGACATATAGGTCTAATACACACATTCTAAGTCCTATTTGACATATAGGCTCAACCTATTGTAAGTCATATTTCACATATATGCGCACCCCATTCTAACTCCTATTTGACATACAGACGCAATCTATTCTAAATCTTATTTTACATGTTGGTCTAATACACACATTCTAAGTTCTATTTGACATATAGGCGCAAACTTTTCTATGTCCTATTTTACATATAGGTCTAACACACACCTTCGGAGTCGTAATTCACATGAAGGCGTAACCTATTCTAAGTCCTATTTGACATATATGCGGAACACGTATTCTGAGTCATCTTTTACATATAGGTATAATACACACATTGTCATCCTATTTCACACATATGCGCAACATACTGTTAGTCCTCTTTGACACATAAGAGCCCCCAATTCTAATTCCTATTTGACATATAGGCACAACCTATTCTAAGTCCTATTTTACATATATGTCTAACACACACCTTCTAAGTCGTATGTCACATATGGGCTTAACTTATTCTAACTCCTATTTGACATATAGGCGCTAACTATTCTAAGTCCTATTTGACATATAGGTCTAATATACACATTCTAACTCCTATTTGACTTGTAGGCGCAACGTATTCTTCGACCTATTTTACCTATAGGTCTAACACACACATTCTAAGTCCTATTTCACATATAGGCGTAACCTCTTCTAAGTCCTATTTGTCATATAGGCTTAAACTATTCTACGTCATATTTCACTTAGAAACGCAACCTATTCTAAGCCCTATTTGACTTATACGCGCAACATATTCTAAGTCCTATTTAACATATAGGCGCAACTTATTCTACTTCCTATTTGACATATAGGCGCATCGTATTCTAAGTCCTATAATAGGCGCAACCTATTCTAAGAAAAATATGTGATATATAGGCGCAAGCAATTCTAATTCCTATTTGACACATAGGCGCACTGTATTATAAGTCCTATTTGACACCTAGTCGCACTGTATTATAAGTCCTATTTGACATATGGGCGCAACCTATTCTTAGTCCTAATTTACATATAGGTCTAACACATGCATTCTAAATCCTCTTTGACATATAGGCTCAACCTATTGTAAGTCCTATTTGACATTTAGGCGCAGCCTATTCTATGTCCTATTTAACATATACGCGCAACTTATTTTTTAGTCCTATTTGACATTTATACGCAACCTATATAAAGTCCTCTTTTACTTGTATGTCTAATACACATTCTTATTCTTGTTTGACACATTGGTGCAACTTATTCTTTGTCCTATTTGACACATAAGCGCACCCTATTCTAAGTCCTATTTGACTTATAGGTTTAACACACATATTCTAAGTCCTATTTCACATATAGGTTTAACACAGATATAATAAATCCTATTTGACATATAGGTGTAAACTATTCTGTCATATTGCACATATATGCGCAACCTATTTTAAGTCCTATTTGACATATATGCGCAAACTTTTCTATGTTCTCTTTGACAGATAAGCGCAACCTATTCTAAGTCCTATTTAACATATAGGCGCAATCTATTCTTAGCCTTATTTTACATATAGTCTAAAACACACATTCTAAATCTTCTTTGACATATATGTGCAAGCTATTCCAAATCCTATTTGACGTAGAGGCGCAACCTATTGTACGTCCTATTTTACATATAGGTTTAATAGGCACATTCTAAGTCCTATTTCACATATAGGCGTAACCTATTCTAAGACCTATTGTCAAATTGGCGTAACTTATTTTAAGTCATATTTAACATATAGTCGCAACCTATTGTAAATCCTATTTGAGATATAGACGCAACCTATCCGAAGTGCTATTTGACATTTAGCGCAATCTATTCTAATTCTTATTTGACATATAGGCGCAACCTATTCTAAGTCCTATTTTACGTAACGGTCTAATACACACCTTCTATGTCATATTTCACATATAAGGGGTTCCAAAAAACCTTAGCCCCCCATTTTCAGCTTACATGTTTAATTATATCGAAATAGTTTTTAGTGATTATAAAAATATATAAAATTCTTTATTTATTGCAGGAATTAAAATTATTCTAGCTGATAAAGTGATAATATAATGGCTTCTCAATTAATTGGTGATTCGGAGAGGCGTAACCTATTCTAAGTCCTATTTGACATATTGGCCTACCCATTGTAAATACTCTTTCACATATAGGCGCAACCTATTTTAAGTCTTATTTGACATATAGGCGCAACCTATTTTAAGTCCTATTTGACATATAGGCGCATCCTATTCTAAGTCCTCTTTGACATATAGTCGAAATCTATTTTTAGTCTTTTTTGAAATATTGGCGCACCTACACTAGGTCTTATTTCAAAAATATTCGCAACCTATTCTAAGTCCTATTTGACATATAGGCGCAACCTCCTCTTAGTCCTATTTGTCATTTAGGAGCACCCTATTCTAAGTCCTATTTGACATATAGGCGCAATCTGTTCTGAGTCCTATTTGACATATAGGCTTGACCTAACACACACATTCTAAGTCGTATTTGACACATAGGGGCAACCTACTCTTAGTCCCATTTGACACATAGGCGTAACCTATTATATGTCCTTTTTGACATATAAGCGCAACCTATTCTAAGTCCGAATTTACATATAGGCGCAACCTATTTCAAGTCCTATTTGACATATGGGCGCAACCTATTTCAGTCCTATCTGACATATAGGCGCACCCTATTTTAATTTCTATTTGAAATATAAGCGCAAACTATTCAAGTCCTGTTTTACATAAGGCGCAACATATTCTAAGTCCTTTTTGACATATATTCGCAATCTATTGTTAAGTCTTATTTGACATATTGGTGCATACTATTCTATTTCCTATTTTACATATAGTCGCAAACTATTCTAAATCATATTTGACATTTAGGCGCAACCTTTTCTAAGTCTTATTTACATATAGTCGCAACCTATATAAAGTCTTCTTTTATTTATAGGTCTAATACACACATTCTATTTCCTATTTGAGACATAGGCGCAAGTTATTCTTTGTCCTATTTGACACATAAGCGCACCCTACTCTGAGTCCTATTTGACATATAGGCGCAATCTACTCTAAGTAACATTTCGGGAAGCTCGTGATGCTGGAGCCACCTTTATAACACGTTCATGGGTTACCAAAAAGTTGCGAAGAAGCGAGGAGTTCGTCAAAAGAAATTGGAATAAAACTTTGGATGAATGTGAAATTGATACAACCAAATCTCAAATCTAGGCGCCCAAATTTGCCACTCTCTCAGGAAACAAAGGACATCATTGAAAGCGGTATGCGTAAGCGGAAAAACAGCTGTGCTAAACTTTCTAGAGAGATCGAAATGTTAAGAGGAAAGATCGTTAGTGGTGAGATCATTCGACTGTACCGTCATAGGCAAGGTTCAAAGCCTTGGCATGAACTTCCAAAGCCAAGAAAAACTCAACTTAACATCGATGACAGAATGTGGTTTGCCCATTATCTTGAAGATTGGGATGTGGATGATTTCATGCATTTAGTTGTCTCCGATGAATTTTTTGTTTACGTAACACGACGGCCTAACTACCAAAATGATCGAGTGTGGGCCACAAAACCAGATGAAATCGATGACAATATAGGTCTAATACACACATTCTAAGTCCTATTTGACATATAGGCTCAACCTATTGTAAGTCATATTTCACATATATGCGCACCCCATTCTAACTCCTATTTGACATACAGACGCAATCTATTCTAAATCTTATTTTACATGTTGGTCTAATACACACATTCTAAGTTCTATTTGACATATAGGC
Source organism: Bathynomus jamesi (assembly GCA_023014485.1). Lineage (NCBI taxonomy): Eukaryota > Metazoa > Arthropoda > Malacostraca > Isopoda > Cirolanidae > Bathynomus > Bathynomus jamesi. Next base: position 5,189 of record JAJOZX010005148.1, read on the forward strand.
GCAAACTTTTCTATGTCCTATTTTACATATAGGTCTAACACACCTTCGGAGTCGTAATTCACATGAAGGCGTAACCTATTCTAAGTCCTATTTGACATATATGCGGAACACGTATTCTGAGTCATCTTTTACATATAGGTATAATACACACATTGTCAATCCTATTTCACACATATGCGCAACATACTGTTAGTCCTCTTTGACACATAAGAGCCCCAATTCTAATTCCTATTTGACATATAGGCACAACCTATTCTAAGTCCTATTTTACATATATGTCTAACACACACCTTCTAAGTCGTATGTCACATATGGGCTTAACTTATTCTAACTCCTATTTGACATATAGGCGCTAACTATTCTAAGTCCTATTTGACATATAGGTCTAATATACACATTCTAACTCCTATTTGACTTGTAGGCGCAACGTATTCTTCGACCTATTTTACCTATAGGTCTAACACACACATTCTAAGTCCTATTTCACATATAGGCGTAACCTCTTCTAAGTCCTATTTGTCATATAGGCTTAAACTATTCTACGTCATATTTCACTTAGAAACGCAACCTATTCTAAGCCCTATTTGACTTATACGCGCAACATATTCTAAGTCCTATTTAACATATAGGCGCAACTTATTCTACTTCCTATTTGACATATAGGCGCATCGTATTCTAAGTCCTATAATATAGGCGCAACCTATTCTAAGAAAATATGTGATATATAGGCGCAAGCAATTCTAATTCCTATTTGACACATAGGCGCACTGTATTATAAGTCCTATTTGACACCTAGTCGCACTGTATTATAAGTCCTATTTGACATATGGGCGCAACCTATTCTTAGTCCTAATTTACATATAGGTCTAACACATGCATTCTAAATCCTCTTTGACATATAGGCTCAACCTATTGTAAGTCCTATTTGACATTTAGGCGCAGCCTATTCTATGTCCTATTTAACATATACGCGCAACTTATTTTTTAGTCCTATTTGACATATTATACGCAACCTATATAAAGTCCTCTTTTACTTGTATGTCTAATACACATTCTTATTCTTGTTTGACACATTGGTGCAACTTATTCTTTGTCCTATTTGACACATAAGCGCACCCTATTCTAAGTCCTATTTGACTTATAGGTTTAACACACATATTCTAAGTCCTATTTCACATATAGGTTTAACACAGATATAATAAATCCTATTTGACATATAGGTGTAAACTATTCTGTCATATTGCACATATATGCGCAACTTATTTTAAGTCCTATTTGACATATATGCGCAAACTTTTCTATGTTCTCTTTGACAGATAAGCGCAACCTCTTCTAAGTCCTATTTAACATATAGGCGCAATCTATTCTTAGCCTTATTTTACATATAGTCTAAAACACACATTCTAAATCTTATTTGACATATATGTGCAAGCTATTCCAAATCCTATTTGACGTAGAGGCGCAACCTATTGTACGTCCTATTTTACATATAGGTTTAATAGGCACATTCTAAGTCCTATTTCACATATAGGCGTAACCTATTCTAAGACCTATTGTCAAATTGGCGTAACTTATTTTAAGTCATATTTAACATATAGTCGCAACCTATTGTAAATCCTATTTGAGATATAGACGCACCTATCCGAAGTGCTATTTGACATTTAGCGCAATCTATTCTAATTCTTATTTGACATATAGGCGCAACCTATTCTAAGTCCTATTTTACGTAACGGTCTAATACACACCTTCTATGTCATATTTCACATATAAGGGGTTCCAAAAAACCTTAGCCCCCCATTTTCAGCTTACATGTTTAATTATATCGAAATAGTTTTTAGTGATTATAAAATATATAAAATTCTTTATTTATTGCAGGAATTAAATTATTCTAGCTGATAAAGTGATAATATAATGGCTTCTCAATTAATTGGTGATTCGGAGAGGCGTAACCTATTCTAAGTCCTATTTGACATATTGGCCTACCCATTGTAAATACTCTTTCACATATAGGCGCAACCTATTTTAAGTCTTATTTGACATATAGGCGCAACCTATTTTAAGTCCTATTTGACATATAGGCGCATCCTATTCTAAGTCCTCTTTGACATATAGTCGAAATCTATTTTTAGTCTTTTTTGAAATATTGGCGCACCTACACTAGGTCTTATTTCAAAATATTCGCAACCTATTCTAAGTCCTATTTGACATATAGGCGCAACCTCCTCTTAGTCCTATTTGTCATTTAGGAGCACCCTATTCTAAGTCCTATTTGACATATAGCGCAATCTGTTCTGAGTCCTATTTGACATATAGGCTTGACCTAACACACACATTCTAAGTCGTATTTGACACATAGGGGCAACCTACTCTTAGTCCCATTTGACACATAGGCGTAACCTATTATATGTCCTTTTTGACATATAAGCGCAACCTATTCTAAGTCCGAATTTACATATAGGCGCAACCTATTTCAAGTCCTATTTGACATATGGGCGCAACCTATTTCAGTCCTATCTGACATATAGGCGCACCCTATTTTAATTTCTATTTGAAATATAAGCGCAAACTATTCAAGTCCTGTTTTACATACAGGCGCAACATATTCTAAGTCCTTTTTGACATTATTCGCAATCTATTGTTAAGTCTTATTTGACATATTGGTGCATACTATTCTATTTCCTATTTTACATATAGTCGCAAACTATTCTAAATCATATTTGACATTTAGGCGCAACCTTTTCTAAGTCTTATTTACATATAGTCGCAACCTATATAAAGTCTTCTTTTATTTATAGGTCTAATACACACATTCTATTTCCTATTTGAGACATAGGCGCAAGTTATTCTTTGTCCTATTTGACACATAAGCGCACCCTACTCTGAGTCCTATTTGACATATAGGCGCAATCTACTCTAAGTAACATTTCGGGAAGCTCGTGATGCTGGAGCCACCTTTATAACACGTTCATGGGTTACCAAAAAGTTGCGAAGAAGCGAGGAGTTCGTCAAAAGAAATTGGAATAAAACTTTGGATGAATGTGAAATTGATACAACCAAATCTCAAATCTAGGCGCCCAAATTTGCCACTCTCTCAGGAAACAAAGGACATCATGAAAGCGGTATGCGTAAGCGGAAAAACAGCTGTGCTAAACTTTCTAGAGAGATCGAAATGTTAAGAGGAAAGATCGTTAGTGGTGAGATCATTCGACTGTACCGTCATAGGCAAGGTTCAAAGCCTTGGCATGAACTTCCAAAGCCAAGAAAAACTCAACTTAACATCGATGACAGAATGTGGTTTGCCCATTATCTTGAAGATTGGGATGTGGATGATTTCATGCATTTAGTTGTCTCCGATGAATTTTTTGTTTACGTAACACGACGGCCTAACTACCAAAATGATCGAGTGTGGGCCACAAAACCAGATGAAATCGATGACAATATAGGTCTAATACACACATTCTAAGTCCTATTTGACATATAGGCTCAACCTATTGTAAGTCATATTTCACATATATGCGCACCCCATTCTAACTCCTATTTGACATACAGACGCAATCTATTCTAAATCTTATTTTACATGTTGGTTTGCCCATTATCTTGAAGATTGGGATGTGATGATTTCATGCATTTAGTTGTCTCCGATGAATTTTTTGTTTACGTAACACGTCGGCCTAACTACCAAAATGATCGAGTGTGGGCCACAAAACCAGATGAAATCGATGACAATATAGGTCTAATACACACATTCTAAGTCCTATTTGACATATAGGCTCAACCTATTGTAAGTCATATTTCACATATATGCGCACCCCATTCTAACTCCTATTTGACATACAGACGCAATCTATTCTAAATCTTATTTTACATGTTGGTCTAATACACACATTCTAAGTTCTATTTGACATATAGGCGCAAACTTTTCTATGTCCTATTTTACATATAGGTCTAACACACACCTTCGAAGTCGTAATTCACATGAAGGCGTAACCTATTCTAAGTCCTATTTGACATATATGCGGAACACGTATTCTGAGTCATCTTTTACATATAGGTATAATACACACATTGTCAATCCTATTTCACACATATGCGCAACATACTGTTAGTCCTCTTTGACACATAAGAGCCCCCAATTCTAATTCCTATTTGACATATAGGCACAACCTATTCTAAGTCCTATTTTACATATATGTCTAACACACACCTTCTAAGTCGTATGTCACATATGGGCTTAACTTATTCTAACTCCTATTTGACATATAGGCGCTAACTATTCTAAGTCCTATTTGACATATAGGTCTAATATACACATTCTAACTCCTATTTGACTTGTAGGCGCAACGTATTCTTCGACCTATTTTACCTATAGGTCTAACACACACATTCTAAGTCCTATTTCACATATAGGCGTAACCTCTTCTAAGTCCTATTTGTCATATAGGCTTAAACTATCTACGTCATATTTCACTTAGAAACGCAACCTATTCTAAGCCCTATTTGACTTATACGCGCAACATATTCTAAGTCCTATTTAACATATAGGCGCAACTTATTCTACTTCCTATTTGACATATAGGCGCATCGTATTCTAAGTCCTATAATATAGGCGCAACCTATTCTAAGAAAATATGTGATATATAGGCGCAAGCAATTCTAATTCCTATTTGACACATAGGCGCACTGTATTATAAGTCCTATTTGACACCTAGTCGCACTGTATTATAAGTCCTATTTGACATATGGGCGCAACCTATTCTTAGTCCTAATTTACATATAGGTCTAACACATGCATTCTAAATCCTCTTTGACATATAGGCTCAACCATTGTAAGTCCTATTTGACATTTAGGCGCAGCCTATTCTATGTCCTATTTAACATATACGCGCAACTTATTTTTAGTCCTATTTGACATTTATACGCAACCTATATAAGTCCTCTTTTACTTGTATGTCTAATACACATTCTTATTCTTGTTTGACATTGGTGCAACTTATTCTTTGTCCTATTTGACACATAAGCGCACCCTATTCTAAGTCCTATTTGACTTATAGGTTTAACACACATATTCTAAGTCCTATTTCACATATAGGTTTAACACAGATATAATAAATCCTATTGACATATAGGTGTAAACTATTCTGTCATATTGCACATATATGCGCAACCTATTTTAAGTCCTATTTGACATATATGCGCAAACTTTTCTATGTTCTCTTTGACAGATAAGCGCAACCTATTCTAAGTCCTATTTAACATATAGGCGCAATCTATTCTTAGCCTTATTTTACATATAGTCTAAACACACATTCTAAATCTTATTTGACATATATGTGCAAGCTATTCCAAATCCTATTTGACGTAGAGGCGCAACCTATTGTACGTCCTATTTTACATATAGGTTTAATAGGCACATTCTAAGTCCTATTTCACATATAGGCGTAACCTATTCTAAGACCTATTGTCAAATTGGCGTAACTTATTTTAAGTCATATTTAACATATAGTCGCAACCTATTGTAAATCCTATTTGAGATATAGACGCAACCTATCCGAAGTGCTATTTGACATTTAGCGCAATCTATTCTAATTCTTATTTGACATATAGGCGCAACCTATTCTAAGTTCCTATTTTACGTAACGGTCTAATACACACCTTCTATGTCATATTTCACATATAAGGGTTCCAAAAAACCTTAGCCCCCATTTTCAGCTTACATGTTTAATTATATCGAAATAGTTTTTAGTGATTATAAAAATATATAAAATTCTTTATTTTGCAGGAATTAAAATTATTCTAGCTGATAAAGTGATATAATGGCTTCTCATTAATTGGTGATTCGGAGAGGCGTAACCTATTCTAAGTCCTATTTGACATATTGGCCTACCATTGTAAATACTCTTTCACATATAGGCGCAACCTATTTTAAGTCTTATTGACATATAGGCGCAACCTATTTAAGTCCTATTTGACATATAGGCGCATCCTATTCTAAGTCCTCTTTGACATATAGTCGAAATCTATTTTTAGTCTTTTTTGAAATATTGGCGCACCTACACTAGGTCTTATTTCAAAATATTCGCAACCTATTCTAAGTCCTATTTGACATATAGGCGCAACCTCCTCTTAGTCCTATTTGTCATTTAGGAGCACCCTATTCTAAGTCCTATTTGACTATAGGCGCAATCTGTTCTGAGTCCTATTTGCATATAGGCTTGACCTAACACACACATTCTAAGTCGTATTTGACACATAGGGGCAACCTACTCTAGTCCCATTTGAACATAGGCGTAACCTATTATATGTCCTTTTTGACATATAAGCGCAACCTATTCTAAGTCCGAATTTACATATAGGCGCAACCTATTTCAAGTCCTATTTGACATATGGGCGCAACCTATTTCAGTCCTATCTGACATATAGGCGCACCCTATTTTAATTTCTATTTGAAATATAAGCGCAAACTATTCAAGTCCTGTTTTACATACAGGCGCAACATATTCTAAGTCCTTTTGACATATATTCGCAATCTATTGTTAAGTCTTATTTGACATATTGGTGCATACTATTCTATTTCCTATTTTACATATAGTCGCAAACTATTCTAAATCATATTTGACATTTAGGCGCAACCTTTTCTAAGTCTTATTTACATATAGTCGCAACCTATATAAAGTCTTCTTTTATTATAGGTCTAATACACACATTCTATTTCTATTTGAGACATAGGCGCAAGTTATTCTTTGTCCTATTTACACATAAGCGCACCCTACTCTGAGTCCTATTTGACATATAGGCGCAATCTACTCTAAGTAACATTTCGGAAGCTCGTGATGCTGGAGCCACCTTTAAACACGTTCATGGGTTACCAAAAATTGCGAAGAAGCGAGGAGTTCGTCAAAAGAAATTGGAATAAAACTTTGGATGAATGTGAAATTGATACAACCAAATCAAATCTAGGCGCCCAAATTTGCCACTCTCTCAGGAAACAAAGGACATCATTGAAAGCGTATGCGTAAGCGGAAAAACAGCTGTGCTAAACTTTCTAGAGAGATCGAAATGTTAAGAGGGAAAGATCGTTAGTGGTGAGATCATTCGACTGTACCGTCATAGGCAAGGTTCAAAGCCTTGGCATGAACTTCCAAGCCAAGAAAAACTCAACTTAACATCGATGACAGAATGTGGTTTGCCATTATCTTGAAGATTGGGATGTGGATGATTTCATGCATTTAGTTGTCTCCGATGAATTTTTTGTTTACGTAACACGACGGCCTAACTACCAAAATGATCGAGTGTGGGCCACAAAACCAGATGAAATCGATGACAATATAGGTCTAATACACACATTCTAAGTCCTATTTGACATATAGGCTCAACCTATTGTACGTCATATTTCACATATATGCGCACCCCATTCTAACTCCTATTTGACATACAGACGCAATCTATTCTAAATCTTATTTTACATGTTGGTTTGCCATTATCTTGAAGATTGGGATGTGGATGATTTCATGCATTTGTTGTCTCCGATGAATTTTTTGTTTACGTAACACGTCGGCCTAACTACCAAAATGATCGAGTGTGGGCCACATAACCAGATGAAATCGATGACAATATAGGTCTAATACACACATTCTAAGTCCTATTTGACATATAGGCTCACCTATTGTAAGTCATATTTCACATATATGCGCACCCCATTCTAACTCCTATTTGACATACAGACGCAATCTATTCTAAATCTTATTTTACATGTTGGTCTAATACACACATTCTAAGTTCTATTTGACATATAGGCGCAAACTTTTCTATGTCCTATTTTACATATAGGTCTAACACACACCTTCGGAGTCGTAATTCACATGAAGGCGTAACCTATTCTAAGTCCTATTTGACATATATGCGGAACACGTATTCTGAGTCATCTTTTACATATAGGTATAATACACACATTGTCAATCCTATTTCACACATATGCGCAACATACTGTTAGTCCTCTTTGACACATAAGAGCCCCCAATTCTAATTCCTATTTGACATATAGGCACAAACCTATTCTAAGTCCTATTTTACATATATGTCTAACACACACTTCTAAGTCGTATGTCACATATGGGCTTAACTTATTCTAACTCCTATTTGACATATAGGCGCTAACTATTCTAAGTCCTATTTGACATATAGGTCTAATATACACATTCTAACTCCTATTTGACTTGTAGCGCAACGTATTCTTCGACCTATTTTACCTATAGGTCTAACACACACATTCTAAGTCCTATTTCACATATAGGCGTAACCTCTTCTAGTCCTATTTGTCATATAGGCTTAAACTATTCTACGTCATATTTCACTTAGAAACGCAACCTATTCTAAGCCCTATTTTGACTTATAACGCCAACATATTCTAAGTCCTATTTAACATATAGGCGCAACTTATTCTACTTCCTATTTGACATATAGGCGCATCGTATTCTAAGTCCTATAATATAGGCGCAACCTATTCTAAGAAAAATATGTGATATATAGGCGCAAGCAATTCTAATTCCTATTTGACACATAGGCGCACTGTATTATAAGTCCTATTTGACACCTAGTCGCACTGTATTATAAGTCCTATTTGACATATGGCGCAACCTATTCTTTAGTCCTAATTTACATATAGGTCTAACACATGCATTCTAAATCCTCTTTGACATATAGGCTCAACCTATTGTAAGTCCTATTTGACATTTAGGCGCAGCCTATTCTATATGTCCTATTTAACATATACGCGCAACTTATTTTTTAGTCCTATTTGACATTTATACGCAACCTATATAAAGTCCTCTTTTACTTGTATGTCTAATACACATTCTATTCTTGTTTGACACATTGGTGCAACTTATTCTTTGTCCTATTTGACACATAAGCGCACCCTATTCTAAGTCCTATTTGACTTATAGGTTTAACACACATATTCTAAGTCCTATTTCACATATAGGTTTAACACAGATATAATAAATCCTATTTGACATATAGGTGTAAACTATTCTGTCATATTGCACATATCTGCGCAACCTATTTTAAGTCCTATTTGACATATATGCGCAAACTTTTCTATGTTCTCTTTGACAGATAAGCGCAACCTATTCTAAGTCCTATTTAACATATAGGCGCAATCTATTCTTAGCCTTATTTTACATATAGTCTAAAACACACATTCTAAATCTTATTTGACATATATGTGCAAGCTATTCCAAATCCTATTTGACGTAGAGGCGCAACCTATTGTACGTCCTATTTTACATATAGGTTTAATAGGCACATTCTAAGTCCTATTTCACATATAGGCGTAACCTATTCTAAGACCTATTGTCAAATTGGCGTAACTTATTTTAAGTCATATTTAACATATAGTCGCAACCTATTGTAAATCCTATTTGAGATATAGACGCAACCTATCCGAAGTGCTATTTGACATTTAGCGCAATCTATTCTAATTCTTATTTGACATATAGGCGCAACCTATTCTAAGTCCTATTTTACGTAACGGTCTAATACACACCTTCTATGTCATATTTCACATATAAGGGGTTCCAAAAAACCTTAGCCCCCCATTTTCAGCTTACATGTTTAATTATATCGAAATAGTTTTTAGTGATTATAAAAATATATAAAATTCTTTATTTATTGCAGGAATTAAAATTATTCTAGCTGATAAAGTGATAATATAATGGCTTCTCAATTAATTGGTGATTCGGAGAGGCGTAACCTATTCTAAGTCCTATTTGACATATTGGCCTACCCATTGTAAATACTCTTTCACATATAGGCGCAACCTATTTTAAGTCTTATTTGACATATAGGCGCAACCTATTTTAAGTCCTATTTGACATATAGGCGCATCCTATTCTAAGTCCTCTTTGACATATAGTCGAAATCTATTTTTAGTCTTTTTTGAAAATATTGGCGCACCTACACTAGGTCTTATTTCAAAAATATTCGCAACCTATTCTAAGTCCTATTTGACATATAGGCGCAACCTCCTCTTAGTCCTATTTGTCATTTAGGAGCACCCTATTCTAAGTCCTATTTGACATATAGGCGCAATCTGTTCTGAGTCCTATTTGACATATAGGCTTGACCTAACACACACATTCTAAGTCGTATTTGACACATAGGGGCAACCTACTCTTAGTCCCATTTGACACATAGGCGTAACCTATTATATGTCCTTTTTGACATATAAGCGCAACCTATTCTAAGTCCGAATTTACATATAGGCGCAACCTATTTCAAGTCCTATTTGACATATGGGCGCAACCTATTTCAGTCCTATCTGACATATAGGCGCACCCTATTTTAATTTCTATTTGAAATATAAGCGCAAACTATTCAAGTCCTGTTTTACATACAGGCGCAACATATTCTAAGTCCTTTTTGACATATATTCGCAATCTATTGTTAAGTCTTATTTGACATATTGGTGCATACTATTCTATTTCCTATTTTACATATAGTCGCAAACTATTCTAAATCATATTTGACATTTAGGCGCAACCTTTTCTAAGTCTTATTTACATATAGTCGCAACCTATATAAAGTCTTCTTTTATTTATAGGTCTAATACACACATTCTATTTCCTATTTGAGACATAGGCGCAAGTTATTCTTTGTCCTATTTGACACATAAGCGCACCTACTCTGAGTCCTATTTGACATATAGGCGCAATCTACTCTAAGTAACATTTCGGAAGCTCGTGATGCTGGAGCCACCTTTATAACACGTTCATGGGTTACCAAAAAGTTGCGAAGAAGCGAGGAGTTCGTCAAAAGAAATTGGAATAAAACTTTGGATGAATGTGAAATTGATACAACCAAATCTCAAATCTAGGCGCCCAAATTTGCCACTCTCTCAGGAAACAAAGGACATCATGAAAGCGGTATGCGTAAGCGGAAAAAACAGCTGTGCTAAACTTTCTATAGAGAGATCGAAATGTTAAGAGGAAAGATCGTTAGTGGTGAGATCATTCGACTGTACCGTCATAGGCAAGGTTCAAAGCCTTGGCATGAAATTCCAAAGCCAAGAAAAACTCAACTTAACATCGATGACAGAATGTGGTTTGCCCATTATCTTGAAGATTGGGATGTGGATGATTTCATGCATTTAGTTGTCTCCGATGAATTTTTTGTTTACGTAACACGACGGCCTAACTACCAAAATGATCGAGTGTGGGCCACAAAACCAGATGAAATCGATGACAATATAGGTCTAATACACACATTCTAAGTCCTATTTGACATATAGGCTCAACCTATTGTAAGTCATATTTCACATATATGCGCACCCCATTCTAACTCCTATTTGACATACAGACGCAATCTATTCTAAATCTTATTTTACATGTTGGTTTGCCATTATCTTGAAGATTGGGATGTGGATGATTCATGCATTTAGTTGTCTCCGATGAATTTTTTGTTTACGTAACACGTCGGCCTAACTACCAAAATGATCGAGTGTGGGCCACAAAACCAGATGAAATCGATGACAATATAGGTCTAATACACACATTCTAAGTCCTATTTGACATATGGCTCAAACCTATTGTAAGTCATATTTCACATATATGCGCACCCCATTCTAACTCCTTTGACATACAGGACGCAATCTATTCTAAATCTTATTTTACATGTTGGTCTAATACACACATTCTAAGTTCTATTTGACATATAGGCGCAAACTTTTCTATGTCCTATTTTACATATAGGTCTAACACACCTTCGAAGTCGTATTCACATGAAAGCGTAACCTATTCTAAGTCCTATTTGACATATATGCGGAACACGTATTCTGAGTCATCTTTTACAATAGGTATAATACACACATTGTCAATCCTATTTCACCATATGCGCAACATATGTTAGTCCTCTTTGACACATAAGAGCCCCCAATTCTAATTCCTATTTGACATATAGGCACAACCTAATTCTAAGTCCTATTTTACATATATGTTCTAACACACACCTTCTAATCGTATGTACATATGGGCTTACTTTATTCTAACTCCTATTTGACATATAGGCGCTACTATTCTAAGTCCTATTTGACATATAGGTCTAATATACACATTATCTAACTCCTATTTGACTTGTAGGCGCAACGTATTCTTCGACCTATTTTACCTATGTCTAACACACACATTCTAAGTCCTATTTCACATATAGGCGTACTCTTCTAACTCCTATTTGTCATATAGGCTTAAACTATTCTACGTCATATTTCACTTAGAAACGCAACCTATTCTAAGCCCTATTTGACTTATACGCGCAACATATTCTAAGTCCTATTTAACATATAGGCGCAACTTATTCTACTTCCTATTTGACATATAGGCGCATCGTATTCTAAGTCCTATAATATAGGCGCAACCTATTCTAAGAAAAATATGTGATATATAGGCGCAAGCAATTCTAATTCCTATTTGACACATAGGCGCACTGTATTATAAGTCCTATTTGACACCTAGTCGCACTGTATTATAAGTCCTATTTGACATATGGGCGCAACCTATTCTTAGTCCTAATTTACATATAGGTCTAACACATGCATTCTAAATCCTCTTTGACATATAGGCTCAACCTATTGTAAGTCCTATTTGACATTTAGGCGCAGCCTATTCTATGTCCTATTTAACATATACGCGCAACTTATTTTTAGTCCTATTTGACATTTATACGCAACCTATATAAAGTCCTCTTTTACTTGTATGTCTAATACACATTCTTATTCTTGTTTGACACATTGGTGCAACTTATTCTTTGTCCTATTTGACACATAAGCGCACCCTATTCTAAGTCCTATTTGACTTATAGGTTTAACACACATATTCTAAGTCCTATTTCACATATAGGTTTAACACAGATATAATAAATCCTATTTGACATATAGGTGTAAACTATTCTGTCATATTGCACATATATGCGCAACCTATTTTAAGTCCTATTTGACATATATGCGCAAACTTTTCTATGTTCTCTTTGACAGATAAGCGCAACCTATTCTAAGTCCTATTTAACATATAGGCGCAATCTATTCTTAGCCTTATTTTACATATAGTCTAAAACACACATTCTAAATCTTATTGACATATATGTGCAAGCTATTCCAAATCCTATTTGACGTAGAGGCGCAACCTATTGTACGTCCTATTTTACATATAGGTTTAATAGGCACATTCTAAGTCCTATTTCACATATAGGCGTAACCTATTCTAAGACCTATTGTCAAATTGGCGTAACTTATTTTAAGTCATATTTAACATATAGTCGCAACCTATTGTAAATCCTATTTGAGATATAGACGCAACCTATCCGAAGTGCTATTTGACATTTAGCGCAATCTATTCTAATTCTTATTTGACATATAGGCGCAACCTATTCTAAGTCCTATTTTACGTAACGGTCTAATACACACCTTCTATGTCATATTTCACATATAAGGGGTTCCAAAAAACCTTAGCCCCCCATTTTCAGCTTACATGTTTAATTATATCGAAATAGTTTTTAGTGATTATAAAAATATATAAAATTCTTTATTTATTGCAGGAATTAAAATTATTCTAGCTGATAAAGTGATAATATAATGGCTTCTCAATTAATTGGTGATTCGGAGAGGCGTAACCTATTCTAAGTCCTATTTGACATATTGGCCTACCCATTGTAAATACTCTTTCACATATAGGCGCAACCTATTTTAAGTCTTATTTGACATATAGGCGCAACCTATTTTAAGTCCTATTTGACATATAGGCGCATCCTATTCTAAGTCCTCTTTGACATATAGTCGAAATCTATTTTTAGTCTTTTTTGAAATATTGGCGCACCTACACTAGGTCTTATTTCAAAATATTCGCAACCTATTCTAAGTCCTATTTGACATATAGGCGCAACCTCCTCTTAGTCCTATTTGTCATTTAGGAGCACCCTATTCTAAGTCCTATTTGACATATAGGCGCAATCTGTTCTGAGTCCTATTTGACATATAGGCTTGACCTAACACACACATTCTAAGTCGTATTTGACACATAGGGGCAACCTACTCTTAGTCCCATTTGACACATAGGCGTAACCTATTATATGTCCTTTTTGACATATAAGCGCAACCTATTCTAAGTCTAAGTCCGAATTTACATATAGGCGCAACCTATTTCAAGTCCTATTTGACATATGGGCGCAACCTATTTCAGTCCTATCTGACATATAGGCGCACCCTATTTTAATTTCTATTTGAAATATAAGCGCAAACTATTCAAGTCCTGTTTTACATACAGGCGCAACATATTCTAAGTCCTTTTTGACATATATTCGCAATCTATTGTTAAGTCTTATTTGACATATTGGTGCATACTATTCTATTTCCTATTTTACATATAGTCGCAAACTATTCTAAATCATATTTGACATTTAGGCGCAACCTTTTCTAAGTCTTATTTACATATAGTCGCAACCTATATAAAGTCTTCTTTTATTTATAGGTCTAATACACACATTCTATTTCCTATTTGAGACATAGGCGCAAGTTATTCTTTGTCCTATTTGACACATAAGCGCACCCTACTCTGAGTCCTATTTGACATATAGGCGCAATCTACTCTAAGTAACATTTCGGGAAGCTCGTGATGCTGGAGCCACCTTTATAACACGTTCATGGGTTACCAAAAAGTTGCGAAGAAGCGAGGAGTTCGTCAAAAGAAATTGGAATAAAACTTTGGATGAATGTGAAATTGATACAACCAAATCTCAAATCTAGGCGCCCAAATTTGCCACTCTCTCAGGAAACAAAGGACATCATTGAAAGCGGTATGCGTAAGCGGAAAAACAGCTGTGCTAAACTTTCTAGAGAGATCGAAATGTTAAGAGGAAAGATCGTTAGTGGTGAGATCATTCGACTGTACCGTCATAGGCAAGGTTCAAAGCCTTGGCATGAACTTCCAAAGCCAAGAAAAACTCAACTTAACATCGATGACAGAATGTGGTTTGCCCATTATCTTGAAGATTGGGATGTGGATGATTTCATGCATTTAGTTGTCTCCGATGAATTTTTTGTTTACGTAACACGACGGCCTAACTACCAAAATGATCGAGTGTGGGCCACAAAACCAGATGAAATCGATGACAATATAGGTCTAATACACACATTCTAAGTCCTATTTGACATATAGGCTCAACCTATTGTAAGTCATATTCACATATATGCGCACCCCATTCTAACTCCTATTTGACATACAGACGCAATCTATTCTAAATCTTATTTTACATGTTGGTTTGCCCATTATCTTGAAGATTGGGATGTGGATGATTTCATGCATTTAGTTGTCTCCGATGAATTTTTTGTTTACGTAACACGTCGGCCTAACTACCAAAATGATCGAGTGTGGGCCACAAAACCAGATGAAATCGATGACAATATAGGTCTAATACACACATTCTAAGTCCTATTTGACATATAGGCTCAACCTATTGTAAGTCATATTTCACATATATGCGCACCCCATTCTAACTCCTATTTGACATACAGACGCAATCTATTCTAAATCTTATTTTACATGTTGGTCTAATACACACATTCTAAGTTCTATTTGACATATAGGCGCAAACTTTTCTATGTCCTATTTTACATATAGGTCTAACACACACCTTCGGAGTCGTAATTCACATGAAGGCGTAACCTATTCTAAGTCCTATTGACATATATGCGGAACACGTATTCTGAGTCATCTTTTACATATAGGTATAATACACACATTGTCAATCCTATTTCACACATATGCGCAACATACTGTTAGTCCTCTTTGACACATAAGAGCCCCCAATTCTAATTCCTATTTGACATATAGGCACAACCTATTCTAAGTCCTATTTTACATATATGTCTAACACACACCTTCTAAGTCGTATGTCACATATGGGCTTAACTTATTCTAACTCCTATTTGACATATAGGCGCTAACTATTCTAAGTCCTATTTGACATATAGGTCTAATATACACATTCTAACTCCTATTTGACTTGTAGGCGCAACGTATTCTTCGACCTATTTTACCTATAGGTCTAACACACACATTCTAAGTCCTATTTCACATATAGGCGTAACCTCTTCTAAGTCCTATTTGTCATATAGGCTTAAACTATTCTACGTCATATTTCACTTAGAAACGCAACCTATTCTAAGCCCTATTTGACTTATACGCGCAACATATTCTAAGTCCTATTTAACATATAGGCGCAACTTATTCTACTTCCTATTTGACATATAGGCGCATCGTATTCTAAGTCCTATAATATAGGCGCAACCTATTCTAAGAAAATATGTGATATATAGGCGCAAGCAATTCTAATTCCTATTTGACACATAGGCGCACTGTATTATAAGTCCTATTTGACACCTAGTCGCACTGTATTATAAGTCCTATTTGACATATGGGCGCAAACCTATTCTTAGTCCTAATTTACATATAGGTCTACACATGCATTCTAAATCCTCTTGACATATAGGCTCAACCTATTGTAAGTCCTATTTGACATTAGGCGCAGCCTATTCTATGTCCTATTTAACATATACGCGCAACTTATTTTTAGTCCTATTTGACATTTATACGCAACCTATATAAAGTCCTCTTTTACTGTATGTCTAATACACATTCTTATTCTTGTTTGACACATTGGTGCAACTTATTCTTTGTCCTATTTGACATAAGCGCACCCTATTCTAAGTCCTATTTGACTTATAGGTTAACACACATATTCTAAGTCCTATTTCACATATAGGTTTAACACAGATATAATAAATCTATTTGACATATAGGTGTAAACTATTCTGTCATATTGCACAATATATGCGCAACCTATTTTAAGTCCTATTTGACATATATGCGCAAACTTTTCTATGTTCTCTTTGACAGATAAGCGCAACCTATTCTAAGTCCTATTTAACTATAGGCGCAATCTATTCTTAGCCTTATTTTACATATAGTCTAAAACACCATTCTAAATCTTCTTTGACATATATGTGCAAGCTATTCCAAATCTATTTGACGTAGAGGCGCAACCTATTGTCGTCCTATTTTACATATAGGTTTAATAGGCACATTCTAAGTCCTATTTCACATATAGGCGTAACTATTCTAAGACCTATTGTCAAATTGGCGTAACTTATTTTAAGTCATATTTAACATATAGTCGCAAACTATTGTAATCCTATTTGAGATATAGACGCAACCTATCCGAAGTGCTATTTGACATTTAGCGCAATCTATTCTAATTCTTATTTGACATATAGGCGCAACCTATTCTAAGTCCTATTTTACGTAACGGTCTAATACACACCTTCTATGTCATATTTCACATATAAGGGGTTCCAAAAAACCTTAGCCCCCCATTTCAGCTTACATGTTTAATTATATGAAATAGTTTTTAGTGATTATAAAAATATATAAAATTCTTTATTTATTGCAGGAATAAAATTATTCTAGCTGATAAAGTGATAATATAATGGCTTCTCAATTAATTGGTGATTCGGAGAGGCGTAACCTATTCTAAGTCCTATTTGACATATTGGCCTACCCATTGTAAATACTCTTTCACATATAGGCGCAACCTATTTAAGTCTTATTTGACATATAGGCGCAACCTATTTAAGTCCTATTTGACATATAGGCGCATCCTATTCTAAGTTCCTCTTTGACATATAGTCGAAATCTATTTTAGTCTTTTTTGAAATATTGGCGCACCTACACTAGGTCTATTTTTCAAAATATTCGCAACCTATTCTAAGTCCTATTGACATATAGGCGCAACCTCCTCTTAGTCCTATTTGTCATTTAGGAGCACCCTATTCTAAATCCTATTTGACATATAGGCGCAATCTGTTCTGAGTCCTATTTGACATATAGGCTTGACCTAACACACACAATCTAAGTCGTATTTGACACATAGGGGCAACCTACTCTTAGTCCCCATTTGACACATAGGCGTAACCTATTATTGTCCTTTTTGACATATAAGCGCAACCTATTCTAAGTCCGAATTACATATAGGCGCAACCTATTTCAAGTCCTATTGACATATGGGCGCAAACCTATTTCAGTCCTATCTGACATATAGGCGCACCTATTTTAATTTCTATTTGAAATATAAGCGCAAACTATTCAAGTCCTTTTTACATAAAGGCGCAACATATTCTAAGTCCTTTTTGACATATATTCACAATCTATATGTTAAGTCTTATTTGACTATTGGTGCATACTATTCTATTTCCTATTTACATATAGTCGCAAACTATTCTAAATCATATTTGACATTTAGGCGCAACCTTTTCTAAGTCTTATTTACATATAGTCGCACCTATATAAAGTCTTCTTTTATTTATAGGTCTAATACACACATTCTATTTCCTATTTGAGACATAGGCGCAAGTTATTCTTTGTCCTATTGACCACATAAGCGCACCCTACTCTGAGTCCTATTTGACATATAGGCGCAATCTACTCTAAGTAACATTTCGGAAGCTCGTGATGCTGGAGCCACCTTTATAACACGTCATGGGTTACCAAAAAGTTGCGAAGAAGCGAGGAGTCGTCAAAAGAAATTGGAATAAAACTTTGGATGAATGTGAAATTGATACAACCAAATCTCAAATCTAGGCGCCCAAATTTGCCACTCTCTCAGGAAACAAAGGACATCATTGAAAGCGGTATGCGTAAGCGGAAAAACAGCTGTGCTAAACTTTCTAGAGAGATCGAAATGTTAAGAGGAAAGATCGTTAGTGGTGAGATCATTCGACTGTACCGTCATAGGCAAGGTTTCAAAGCCTTGGCATGAACTTCCAAGCAAGAAAAACTCAACTTAACATCGATGACAGAATGTGGTTTGCCCATTATCTTGAAGATTGGGATGTGGATGATTTCATGCATTTAGTTGTCTCCGATGAATTTTTTGTTTTACGTAACACGACGGCCTAACTACCAAAATGATCGAGTGTGGGCCACAAAACCAGATGAAATCGATGACAATATAGGTCTAATACACACATTCTAAGTCCTATTTGACATATAGGCTCAACCTATTGTAAGTCATTTCACATATATGCGCACCCCATTCTAACTCCTATTTGACATACAGACGCAATCTATTCTAAATCTTATTTACATGTTGGTTTGCCATTATCTTGAAGATTGGGATGTGGATGATTTCATGCATTTAGTTGTCTCCGATGAATTTTTTGTTTACGTACACGTCGGCCTAACTACCAAATGATCGAGTGTGGGCCACAAAACCAGATGAAATCGATGACATATAGGTCTAATACACACATTCTAAGTCTATTTGACATATAGGCTCAACCTATTGTAAGTCATATTTCACATATATGCGCACCCCATTCTAACTCCTATTTGACATACAGACGCAATCTATTCTAAATCTTATTTACATGTTGGTCTAATACACACATTCTAAGTTCTATTTGACATATAGGCGCAAACTTTTCTATGTCCTTTTTACATATAGGTCTAACACACACCTTCGAAGTCGTAATTCACATGAAGGCGTAACCTATTCTAAGTCCTATTTGACATATATGCGGAACACGTATTCTGAGTCATCTTTTACATATAGGTATAATACACACATTGTCAATCCTATTTCACACATATGCGCAACATACTGTTAGTCCTCTTTGACACATAAGAGCCCCCAATTCTAATTCCTATTTGACATATAGGCACAACCTATTCTAAGTCCTATTTTACATATATGTCTAACACACACCTTCTAAGTCGTATGTCACATATGGGCTTAACTTATTCTAACTCCTATTTGACATATAGGCGCTAACTATTCTAAGTCCTATTTGACATATAGGTCTAATATACACATTCTAACTCTTTGACTTGTAGGCGCAACGTATTCTTCGACCTATTTTACCTATAGGTCTAACACACACATTCTAAGTCCTATTTCACATATAGGCGTAACCTCTTCTAAGTCCTATTTGTCATATAGGCTTAACTATTCTACGTCATATTTCACTTAGAAACGCAACCTATTCTAAGCCCTATTTGACTTATACGCGCAACATATTCTAAGTCCTATTTAACATATAGGCGCAACTTATTCTACTTCCTATTTGACATATAGGCGCATCGTATTCTAAGTCCTATAATATAGGCGCAACCTATTCTAAGAAAATATGTGATATATAGGCGCAAGCAATTCTAATTCCTATTTGACACATAGGCGCACTGTATTATAAGTCCTATTTGACACCTAGTCGCACTGTATTATAAGTCCTATTTGACATATGGGCGCAACCTATTCTTAGTCCTAATTTACATATAGGTCTAACACATGCATTCTAAATCCTCTTTGACATATAGGCTCAACCTATTGTAAGTCCTATTTGACATTTAGGCGCAGCCTATTCTATGTCCTATTTAACATATACGCGCAACTTATTTTTTAGTCCTATTTGACATTTATACGCAACCTATATAAAGTCCTCTTTTACTTGTATGTCTAATACACATTCTTATTCTTGTTTGACACATTGGTGCAACTTATTCTTTGTCCTATTTGACACATAAGCGCACCCTATTCTAAGTCCTATTTGACTTATAGGTTTAACACATATTCTAAGTCCTATTTCACATATAGGTTTAACACAGATATAATAAATCCTATTTGACATATAGGTGTAAACTATTCTGTCATATTGCACATATATCGCAACCTATTTTAAGTCCTATTTGACATATATGCGCAAACTTTTCTATGTTCTCTTTGACAGATAAGCGCAACCTATTCTAAGTCCTATTTAACATATAGGCGCAATCTATTCTTATCCTTATTTTACATATAGTCTAAAACACACATTCTAAATCTTATTTGACATATATGTGCAAGCTATTCCAAATCCTATTTGACGTAGAGGCGCAACCTATTGTACGTCCTATTTTACATATAGGTTTAATAGGCACATTCTAAGTCCTATTTCACATATAGGCGTAACCTATTCTAAGACCTATTGTCAAATTGGCGTAACTTATTTTAAGTCATATTTAACATATAGTCGCAACCTATTGTAAATCTATTTGAGATATAGACGCAACCTATCCGAAGTGCTATTTGACATTTAGCGCAATCTATTCTAATTCTTATTTGACATATAGGCGCAACCTATTCTAAGTCCTATTTTACGTAACGGTCTAATACACACCTTCTATGTCATATTTCACATATAAGGGGTTCCAAAAAACCTTAGCCCCCATTTTCAGCTTACATGTTTAATTATATCGAAATAGTTTTTAGTGATTATAAAAATATATAAAATTCTTTATTATTGCAGGAATTAAAATTATTCTAGCTGATAAAGTGATAATTAATGGCTTCTCAATTAATTGGTGATTCGGAGAGGCGTAACCTATTCTAAGTCCTATTTTGACATATTGGCCTACCCATTGTAAATACTCTTTCACATATAGGCGCAACCTATTTAAGTCTTATTGACATATAGGCGCAACCTATTTTAAGTCCTATTTGACATATAGGCGCATCCTATTCTAAGTCCTCTTTGACATATAGTCGAAATCTATTTTAGTCTTTTTTGAAATATTGGCGCACCTACACTAGGTCTTATTTCAAAAATATTCGCAACCTATTCTAAGTCCTATTTGACATATAGGCGCAACCTCCTCTTAGTCCTATTTGTCATTTAGGAGCACCCTATTCTAAGTCCTATTTGACATATAGGCGCAATCTGTTCTGAGTCCTATTTGACATATAGGCTTGACCTAAGCCCTATTTTACATATAGGTCTAACACACACATTCTAAGTCGTATTTGACACATAGGGGCAACCTACTCTTAGTCCCATTTGACACATAGGCGTAACCTATTATATGTCCTATTTGACATATAGGCGCAACCTATTCTAAGTCCTAATTCACATATAGGCGCAACGTATTTCAAGTCCTATTTGACATATAGGCGCAACCTATTTCAGTCCTATTTGACATATAGGCGCAACCTATTTTAATTCTTATTTGAAATATAGGCGCAAACTATTCAAGTCCTGTTTTACATATAGGCGCAATCTATTCTAAGTCCTTTTTGACATATAAGCGCAACCTATTCTAAGTCCGAATTTACATATAGGCGCAACCTATTTCAAGTCCTATTTGACATATAGGCGCAACCTATTTCAGTCCTATTTGACATATAGGCGCAACCTATTTTAATTTATATTTGAAATATAAGCGCAAACTATTCAAGTCCAGTTTTACATATAGGCGCAACATATTCTAAGTCCTTTTTGACATATATTCGCAATCTTTTGTAAGTCTTATTTGACATATTGGTGGATACTATTGTATTTCCTATTTTACATATAGTCGCAAACTATTCTAAGTCATATTTGACATTTAGGCGCAACCTTTTCTAAGTCTTATTTACATATAGTCGCAACCTACATAAAGTCTTCTTTTATTTATAGGTCTAATACACATATTCTATTTCCTATTTGAGACATAGGCGCAAGTTATTCTTTGTCCTATTTGACACATAAGCTCACCCTACTCTGAGTCCTATTTGACATATAGGCGCAATCTACTCTAAGTAACATTTCGGGAAGCTCGTGATGCTGGAGCCACCTTTATAACACGTTCATGGGTTGCCAAAAAGTTGCGAAGAAGCGAGGACTTCGTCAAAAGAAATTGGAATAAAACTGGGATGAATTTGAAATGGATACAACCAAATCTCAAATCTAGGCGCCCAAATTTGCCACTCTCTCAGGAAACAAAGGACATCATTGAAAGCGGTACGCGTAAGCGGAAAAACAGCTGTGCTAAACTTTCTAGAGAGATCGAAGTGTTGAGAGGAAAGATCGTTAGTGGTGAGATCATTCGACTGTACCGTCATAGGCAAGGTTTAAAGCCTTGGCATGAACTTCCAAAGCCAAGAAAAACTCAACTTAACATCGATGACAGAATGTGGTTTGCCCATTATCTTGAAGATTGGGATGTGGATGATTTCATGCATTTAGTTGTCTCCGATGAATTTTTTGTTTACGTAACACGTCGGCCTAACTACCAAAATGATCGAGTGTGGGCCACAAAACCAGATGAAATCGATGACAATGAACATTATCGCGAATTAATAAAAAGTCCAGACTGTGTTGGTGTCTTTGTTTTGTTCACTACAAAGAAGCTCATGTGGGTGCTGAAGCCAAATGGTCAGAGTTGGGATGGACAGTATTTTCGTAATATTATTCTATCCCAGCTTGTCTTTCCTTTTCTAAGAAACCCAAAAAATGTTATGGATGTCGATCAGGTCACACTTCTGCACGATAAGGCCCCCTACTTTAAGGCATTAGCCACTCAACAGTTGTTGCGGAACATGAGATCGATTGCTTTGGAAATGAAGAATGGCCTGGAAATTCTCCTGACCTGAACGTCTGTGAACACATTGGATCAGTTATAAAGGACAAGGTTGAATGTCTCTTGTTTCAAGAACCTGCAGCAAATCGATTTTCGAAGGATACAATGACGCAACACATTGAAACTGTTTTAGCAAATTTGTGTAACGATCAAGATCTATTCGCTTCACTATTCTAAGTCATTTTTAACATATAGGCGCAACCAATTCTAAGTCCTATTTGACACATAGCCACACAGTATTATAAGTCCTATTCGAAACATAGGCGCACCGTATTCTAAGGCCTATTTTACATATAGGCGCAACCTATATAAAGTCTTCTTTTATTTATAGGTCTAATACACACATTCTAATTCCTAATTGACACATATGCGGAAGTTATTCTTTGTCCTATTTGACACATAAGCGCACCCTACTCTGAGTCCTATTTGACATATAGGCGCAATCTACTCTAAGTACTATTTTACATATAGGTGTAAAACACATATTCTATGTCCTATTTCACATAGAGGTGTAACCTATTGTAAGTCATATTTGACATATAGGCGCAACCTATTTTAAGTCCTATTTGACATATAGGCGCAACCTATTGTATTTTCTATTTGACGTATAAGCGCAACCTATTCTAAGACCTATTTGACATATAGGCGCAATATATTCTTAGTCCTATTTCACATATAGTCTAAAAAACACATTCTAAGTCTTATTTGACATATATGTGCAACCTATTCTAAATCATATTTGACATATAGGCGCAACCTAATCTAAGTCCTATTTTACATATAGGTCCAATACGCACACTCTAAGTCCTATTTCACATATAGGCGTAAACTATTCTGTCATATTTGACAAATTTGCGTAACCTGCTCAAAGTCATATTTCACATATAGGCGCAACCTATTGTAAGTCCTATTTGGCATATAGACGCAATCTATCCTAAGTTTTATTTGATATTTAGTCGCAATCTACTGTAACTCCTATTTTACATAAAGGCACAACCTATTCTAAGTCCTATTTTACGTATAGTTCTGATACACACCTTCAAATTCGTATTTCACTTATAGGCGTAACCTATTCTAAGTCCTATTTGACATATTGGCGCAACCAATTCTAAGTCCTATTTGTCATATAGTCGCAAACTGTTCTAAGTCCTATTTGACATATCCGCGTAATCTATTCAAAGTCCTATTTTACATATAGATCTAATACACACATTCTAAGTCCTGTTTCACATATAGGCGTAACATATTCTAAGTCCTGTTTTACATATAGGCGCAACCTATTCTAAGTCCTATTTGACATATTGTCACAATCTACTGTAAGTCTTATTTGACATATTGGTGCATACTATTCTAATTCCTATTTGACATATAGTCACAACGCATTCTTAGTTCTATTTGATATATAGGCACAAACTTTTCTAAGTCCTATTTTAAATAAAGGTCTAACACACATATTCTATGTCCTATTTCATATAAAGGCGTAACCTATTCTTAGTCCTATTTGGCATGTAGGCGGAACCTATTCTAAGTCCTATTCCGCATATAGGTTCAACCTAGTGTAAGACTATTTGACATATAGGCGCAACGTATTCTAAGTCCTATTTGGTATATAGGCGCAACCTATTCTATGTCCTATTTGACACATGCGCAACCTATTCCTAGTCCTATTTTACATATAGGTCTAAGACACACTTTCTAATTCCTTTTTGACATATAGTCGCAACCTAATCTAAGTCATATTTGACATTTAGGCGCAACATTTTCTAAGTCGTATTTGATATAGAGGCGCACCCTATTTTAAGTTCAATTTAACACATAGGCGCAACCTCCTCTAAGTCCTATTTGACACGTAGTGGTGACCTACTCTTAGTCCTATTTGACACATAGGTGCACCCTATTTTAATTTGTATTTGACATAGAGGCTTAACGTATTCTAATTCCTATTTTACATATAGGTCTAATACACACATTAATTCCTATTTAACATATGGGCGCATCTTTTTCTGAGTCGTATTTTACATATAGGCCTAACACACATCCTAAGTCCTATTTTACATATAGGTTTAAGACACTTTCTGTCTTATTTGACATATAGGCGCAACCAATTCTAAGTCCTATTTGACACATAGGCGCACCGTATTATAAGTCCTATTTGACATATACGCGCAATCTATTCTAAGTACTATTTGACATACACGGTATATATGAAACTATTCAAAGTCCTATTTGACATATACGCGCAATAATTCTACGTCCTCTGTGACACATAGGCGCAAACTATTCTAAATCCTTTTTAACATATAGGCGCAACCTATTCTAAGTCTTATTTCACATATCGGCGCAACCTCTTCTAAGTCCTGTTTGACATATAGGCGCAACTTATTCTGTCCTATTTGATATATAGGCTCAACCTATTTTAAGTCCTCTTTCTCATAGAGGTGCAACCTATTACATGTCCTATTTGACATATAGGCGCAACCAGTTCTTAGTCCTTTTCGACATATAGGCGCAACATATTCTAAGTCATATTTAACATTTAGGCGCAACTAATTCTAAGTCCTATTTGACACATAGGCGCACAGTATTATAAGTCCTATTTCAAACATAGGCGCACCGTATTCTAAGGCCTATTTTACATATAGCCGCAACCTATATAAAGTCTTCTTTTATTTATAGGTCAAAGACACATATTCTAATTCCTATTTCACACATAGGCGCAAGTTATTCTTTGTCCTATTTGACACATAAGCGCACCCGACTCTGAGTCCTATTTGACATATATGTGCAATCTATTCTAAGTACTATTTTACATATAGGTCTAAAACACATATTCTAAGTCCTATTTCACATACAGGTGTAACCTACTGCAAGTCATATTTCACATATAGGGGCAACCTATTTTAAGTCCTATTTGACATATAGGCGCAACCTATTCTAAGACCTATTTGACATATAGGCGCCAAATATTCTTAGTCCTATTTCACATATAGTCCAAAACACACATTCTAAGTCTCATTTCACATATAAGTGCAACCTATTCTAAATCCTATTTGAGAAATAGGCGCAACCTATTCTAAGTCCTATTTTATATATAGGTCTAATACGCACACTCTAAGTCCTATTTCACATATAGACGTAACCTATTCTAAGTCATATTTGATAAATTTGCGTAACCTATTGCAAGTCATATTTCACATATAGGCACTACCTATTTTAAGTCCTATTTAACATATAGGAGCAACCTGTTTTAAGTCCTATTTAACATATAGGCGCATTCTATTCTAAGTCCTCTTTCACCTATGGTCGCAATCTATTTTTAGTCTTTTTTGCCATATTGGCGCACCTACTCTAAGTCTTATTTGACATATATTCGCAACCTATTCTAAGTCCTATTTGACATATAGGCGCAACCTCCTCTTACTCCTATTTATCACTTAGGCGCACCCTATTCTAAGTCCTATTTGACACGTAGGCGCAATCTGGTCTGAATCCTATTTGACATATAGGCGTGACTTAAGCCCTATTTTGCATATAGGTCTAACACATTGTAATTCCTATTTGACATAGGCGCAACCTATTCCCAATATTTTATATATAGGTCTAACACACATTCTAAGTCCTCTTTCACATATAGGCGTAACCTATTCTAAGTCCTATTTGACATATAGGCGCATCCAATTCTAAGTCCTCTTTGACATATACTCGTAATCTATTTTTAGTCTTTTTTGACATATCGGCGCACCTACTCTAAGTCTTATTTCAAAAATCTTCGCAGCCTATTCTAAGTCCTATTTGACATATAGGCGCAACCTCCTCTTAGTCCTATTTCTCACTTAGGCGCACACTATTCTAAGTCTTATTTGACATGTAGGCGCAATCTGTTCTGAGTCCTATATGACATATAGGCATGACCTAAGCCCTATTTTACATATAGGTCTAACCAACACATTCTGTGTCCTATTTGACAGATAGGGGCAACCTATTCTAAGTCCTAATTCACATATAAGCGAAACCTATTTCAAGTCCTATTTGACATATAGGCGCAAGCTATTCTAGTCCTATTTGACATATTGGCGCAACCAATTCTAAGTCCTATTTGTCATATAGTCGCAAACTGTTCTAAGTCCTATTTGACATATACGCGTAATCTATTCTAAGTCCCATTTTACATATAGGTCTATTACACACATTCTAAGAACTCTTTCACATATGGGCGTAACATCTTCTAAGTCCTATTTGACATATAGGGGCTACGTATTTTAAGTCCTATTTGACATATAGGCGCAACCTATTTTAATTCCTGTTTGGCATATAGGCGCAACCTATTCTAATTCCTATTTGACATATAGCTGCAAACTATTGTAAGTCCTCTTCGACATATAGTGGCAATCTATTTTTAGTCTTTTTTGACATATAGGCGCATCCAATTCTAAGTCCTCTTTGACATATAGTCGCGATCTATTTTTAGTCGTTTTTGACATATTGGCACACCTACTCTAAGTCTTATTTCAAAAATATTCGCAACCTAATCTAAGTCCTATTTGACATATAGGCGCAATCTGTTCTGAGTCCTATTTGACATATAGCCGTGACCTAAGCCCTATTTCACATATAGGTCTACCACACACATTCTAAGTCATATTTGACACATAGGGGCAACCTATTCTTAGTCCTATTTGGCACATAGGCGCAACCTATTTAAGTCCTATTTGACATATAGGCAAAACCTATTTTAATTCCTATTTGAAATATAGGAATTAAACTATTCTAGTCCTGTTTTACATATAGGCGCAACCTATTCTAAGTCCTTTTTGACATATAGTCGCAATCTATTGTAAGTCTTATTTGACATATTGGTGCATACTATTCTAATTCCTATTTGACATATAGTCGCAACCTATTCTTAGTTCTATTTGACATGTAGGGACAAACTTTTCTAAGTCATATTTTAAATAAAGGTCTAACACATATTCTATGTCCTATTTCATATAAAGGCGTAATTTTCTAAGTCCTATTTGACATGTAGGCGGAACCTATTCTGTCATATTTCGGATATAGGTTCAACCTAGTGTAAGACTATTTGACATATAGGCGCAACGTATTCTAAGTCCTATTTGGTATATAGGCGCAAACTATTCTCTGTCCTATTTGACACATGCGCAACCTATTCCTACTCCTATTTTACATATAGGTCTAAGAAACACTTTCTAATTCCTATTTGACATATAGTCGCGACCTATTCTAAGTCATATTTTACATTTAGGCGCAACCTTTTCTAAGTCTTATTTGATATAGAGGCGCACCCTATTCTAAGTTCTATTTGACACATAGGCGCAACCTACTCTAAGTTCTATTTGACACGTAGTCGCTACCTACTCTTTGCCCTATTTGACACATAGGCGCACCCTATTTTAATTCGTATTTGACATAAAGGCTTAACGTATTCTAATTCCTATTTTACATATATGTCTAATACACACATTAATTCCTATTTGACATATAGGCGCATCTTATTCTGAGTCGTACTTTACATATAGGCCTAACACACATCGTAAGTCCTATTTTACACCTAGGTCTAACACACACATTCTAAGTCCTATTTGACATATAGGCGCAACCTATTCCTAGTCCTATTTTACATATAGGTCTAAGACACACTTTCTATGTCTTATTTGACATATAGGCGCAACCAATTCTAAGTCCTATTTGACACATAGGCGCACCGTATTGTAAGTCCTATTTGACATATACGCGCAATCTATTCTAAGTACTATTTCACATACACGGTATATATTAAACTATTCAGTCCTATTTGACATATACGCGCAATAATTCTACGTCCTATGTGACACATAGGCGCAAACTATTCTAAATCCTTTTTAAAATATAGGCTCAACCTATTCTAAGTCTTATTTCACATATAGGCGCAACCTTTTCTAAGTCCTATTTGACATATAGGCGCAACTTATTCTGTCCTATTTGATATATAGGCTCAACCTATTGTAGATCCTATTTCTCATAGAGCTTCAACCTATTCTATATCCTATTTGACATATAGGCGGAACCAGTTCTTAGTCCTTTTCGACATATTGGCGCAACCTATTCTAAGTCATATTTAAAATTTAGGCGCAACTAATTCTAAGTCCTATTTGACACATAGGCGCTCAGTATTATAAGTCCTATTTCAAACATAGGCGCACCTTATTGTAAGGCCTATTTTACATATAGGCGCAACCTATATAGTCTTCTTTTATTTATAGGTCTAAGACATATTCTAATTCTTATTTGACACATAGGCGCAAGTTATTCTATGTCCTATTTGACACATAAGCGCACCCAACTCTGACTCCTATTTGACATATAGGTGCAATCTATTCAAAGTACTGTTTTACATATAGGTCTAAATCACATATTCCTTGTCCTATTTCACATAGAGGTGTAACCTATTGCAAGTCATATTTCACATATAGGCGGAACCTATTCTAAATCCTATTTGACATATAGGCGCAACATATTCTAAGACCTATTTGACATATAGGCGTAACCTATTCTAAGTTATATTTGATAAATTTGCGTAACCTATTGCAAGTCATATTTCACATATAGGCGCTACCTATGTTAAGTCCTATTTACTATATAGGCGCAACCTGTTTTAAGTCCTATTTGACATATAGGCGCATCCTATTGTAAGTCCTCTTTCACATATAGTCGCAATCTATTTTTAGTCTTTTTTGACATATTGGCGCACCTACTCTAAGTCTTATTTGACATATATTCGCCACCTATTCTAAGTCCTATTTGACATATAGGCGCAACCTCCTCTTAGTCCTATTTATCACTTAGGCGCACCCTATTCTAAGTCCTATTTGACACGTAGGCGCAAACTGGTCTGAGTCCTATTTGACATATAGGCGTGACCTAAGCCCTATTTTACATATAGGTCTAACACTTTCTAATTCCTATTTGACATATAGGCGCAACCTATTCCCAGCCCTATTTTACATATAGGTCTAACACATTCTATGTCCTCTTTCACATATAGGCGTAACCTATTCTAAGCCCTATTTGACATATAGGCGCATCCAATTCTAATTCCTCTTTGACTTATACTCGTAATCTATTTTTAGTCTTTTTTGACATTTTGGCGCACCTACTCTAAGTCTTATTTCAAAAATCTTCGCAACCTATTCTAAGTCCTATATGACATATAGGCATGACCTAAGCCGTATTTTACATATAGGTCTAACCAACACATTCTGTGTCCTATTTGACAGATAGGGGCAACCTATTCTAAGTCCTAATTCACATATAAGCGAAACCTATTTCAAGTCCTATTTGACATATAGGCGCAACCTATTCTAGTCCTATTTGACATATAGTCGCAATCTATTGTAAGTCTTATTTGACATATGGGCGCAAACAATTCTAAGTCCTATTTGACACATTGGCGCACCCTATTATAAGTCCAATTTTACAAATAGGTCTAATACACACATTCTAATTCCTATTTGACATATAGGCGCAACCTATTCTAAGTCCTATTTGACATATGTGCGCAACCTACCCTTAGTCCAATTTGACACATATGTGCACCCTATTCTAAGTCCTGTTTGATATATATGCTCAAACTATTGTAAGTCATATTTCACATATATGCGCACCCTATTCTAAGTTCTATTTGACATACAGACGCAACCTATTCTAAGTCCTATTTGACATATAGGCGCAACCTATTCTAAGCCCTATTTGACATATAAATGCAACCTATTTTATGTCCTATTTGACATACAGGCGCTACCTTCTCTTAATCCTATTTGTCACTTAGGCGCACCCTATTCTAAGTTCTATTTGACATATAGGCGCACTCTGTTCTGAGTCCTATTTGACATATAGGCTTGACCTATTCTTAGTCCTATTTTACATATAGGTCTAACACACACATTCTAAGTCCTATTTGACACAGAGGTGCACTCTATTCTATGTCCTATTTGACATATATGTTCAATCTATTGTAATGATATTTCACATACATGCGCACCGTATTCTAAGTCCTATTTGACATTCGGACTAACCTATTCTAAGTCCTATTTGACATATAGGCGCAACCTATTCTAAGTCCTATTTGACATATATGCGCAACCTATTCTAAGTCCTATTTGACATATGGGCGCAACCTACTCTTAGACCTCTTTGTCATATAGGCCCACCCTATTCTAAGTCCTATTTGACATACAGGCGCAACCTGTTCTAAGTCCTACTTGACATATTGTCGCAGCCTATTCTAAGTCTTATTTTCCATATAGGTCTTATACGCGCATTCAAAATCCTATTTCACATATAGGCGCAACCTATTCTAAGTCCTCTTTTACATATAGGTCTAAGACACACCTTCTACGTCGTATTTCACATAAAGGCGTAACCTATTCTATGTCCTTTTTGACATACAGGCACAACCTTTTCTAAGTCCTACTTGACATATTGGTGCAACCTATTCTCAGTCTTATTTTACATATATATTTTACATATTTACATATTATTATACAGTATATAAAAATATGCATACAACTTCAATCGTCCAATTTTTGTTTTAAGGAAGAATCACCCAACAGATTTCATCAACAGACACATGCATTCCTTGCAGACAGAGTGTTTTCTTTCAAAACCGCAAACCTTCCAGACCTACCTCTTGGACACATAACATTTATTCAATCATGACTTCGGGTATTGACTTCACTGGAGTGGTGAATCTAATTTTTGAAGACAAACTGGATTGAGAGGAATGTAAAACATATATATACACACACACAGTGTACGCTTTACATGTGCCACAAACATACACCACCTGTCTGAACATAACCAAGGATCTGAGAGTTTTTATTGCTGCCCTCTGGTTCTGTGCACATAATTTTGTGCCAAAAATTATATGGTTAGACAGTGGCACATATTCTACTCTAAAGGGTATTATGGCTTACTTTGACCATAGCCCAAACTACTCTAACGGTATTATGGCCTTCCTTTGGCCATAGCCCAAACTACTCTTCTGTAGAGGGTTTTATGGCCTACTTTTGCCATAGCCCAAACTACTGTTTCAAGGGCTTATGGCCTACCTTGGTCATAGCCCAAATTATTCAACAAGGGGCTGATGGCCTGCTTTGGCTATAGCCCAATCTATTCAACAAGGGACTTATGGCCTACTTTGGCCATAGCCCAAACTATTCAACAAGGCCCTTATGGCCTATCTTGTCCATAGGGCAAACTAATACAAGGGTCTTGTGACCTCCTTTGGCTAGAGACCAAACTATTACAAGGGTCTTGTGGCCTCCCTTGGCCAGAAACCAAACTATTACAAGGGTCTTATGGCCTCCCTTTGCCAGAGACCAAACTATTACAAGAGTCTTATGGCCTCCCTTGGTCATGGGCCAAACAACAACGATCTTATGGCCTCCCTTGGTCATGGGCCAAACAACAAGGGTCTTATGGCCTCCCTTGGTCATGGTCCAAACAACAACAGTTTTATGGCCTCCCTTGGCCAGAGACTAAACAACACAAAACCAGTACAGGATTCAAAGCTCCAAGCCCTCCAGATCTACCTGTGGAGGAGTAACATTTATTCTACTAAAACTACGGGTATTGACTAGTCTGAAGTGGTAGGAGGTTTGAATACAGTACAAACTCTTTTAACCAAACAACACAACATGGAAATACAGTACACTTCAATTAACTCACCAACGTAGAAGTCACTTTAAAACATAAATCGTTAACAAAACAAAACATGAGAAAACTCGAAAACAACATTAGTAAACCAGCATTTAAAAACTGGTGACTTATAAAACTTACACAAACAATGAGCAAAGTTAAAATGCTTAATAACTTTACTTTAATTCTATAAATTTCCTATACATAAGTGGAGTCAAACTGATTGACATAACTTTAACTAAACTTGAGAAGTTAACCTCTTGAACTTTTATATTTAAATAGGTCTTGAGTAACCTTTCTCTCTCTAAATTCCTACTTCATTCTTTTTAACTCATTTCACATGGTTTAAAACACACTCTTTGTCAAAAAATTTAATCTATAACATACAAATTTTTCTCCGCCCCCCACCCCCAGTATATGGAAAAATATAGATGCTCACAACATGGTATCGTATGTGGTACCTTTACCTCTTAATTAAATATAAATTATTAATTAATTTAATTAAATATCTACAAAATTGCCTCGGGATTGGCGACATAGCCTATTGGGAATGAAAATAATTGCCATACATGCATAGAACCCAATGTGAAGGCATTGGGCCCACCCAACAACATGAAAAATTTATTATTTCGTGTTCAAAATTTTCCACTGCTGACATGAACATTACTTCGAGAGAAGAGTCAACGAACTTTGCAAAATCAGCAAATAATAAAAGACGACGATTTATATTAGATTAGCGGCTCGCTCGGAGCTTGCTTATGTTAAGCCCTGCTTTTAAGCAAGGAAAATGTACTCTATCTTCCTATAAGTTCTGAGTGAATAACATGTGATATAAACCTAATAACGCAAAAGGATAGGCCTATACCTTCAGGAATTTAAATATAGTGACTGCCGATATTAATTACATCAAATCAACTCGTTGTGTAACTCCATCGTACCGCGGCCATACATCGAAAATCATCGTCGCGTCCTACGAACAGAAGCGAGGCTCAACTAAATAATAAGGTAAGGCAATTTCTTTCTTTACCATTAGGCAGGGCTAAAATACCAAAGGCAAATAAATTTAATATTGACCACTAAAAACAACACATAAAGAGGTCCTTTGAAGACCTTCACATACATAACTCTCTAACGAAAAAACGTAGGGTTTTCTCGGTAACTCTCCACTGAAATCTGCTGGAAATTTCCAACGGATGAGGGTAACAGACAATCAACCCATAGCGCTATATAGTTTTTTCATAAAGATTGTGGTCGGAGGAGCACAAAGGAAAAAAATGTTGGACAGAGTAACAAGAAGGATGAGTAGTTAAAAATAAATCCAGCATGTTAATTTATCTCTAGGGCAATCGGAGATATGAGTAAAGTGTTGTACAATCTGCTCCAGGTCGTTCAGGATAGAGAAGTTGCAAGCTAGTTTACCAGAGAAGTCATTATAATCGTAGGTGGTGGTAAACCTTGAAATCACCTAAAATGGAGATTTCAGCGAAAGGAGAGTGGGATAGTCTGTATTCCATTTTGGAAGTGAGGTCGTCAAAGAGTTTTGGATAGTCAGTAGAATTAGGAGAAAGGTGGACAGCGCAGATGTATTTAGTTTGAGAGTGGCATGCAATCAGTAGCCAGAAGAGTGTAGTATTCGGAAGATTCAAGTTCGGAGAATGCGTGAGCATGTTAAGTTGTTGCGTACACACACACACACACACACACACACACACACACACATATATATATATATAAATAACTTGATTGAATGGTTTGTTCTTATAATAACACACACACACACACACACACACACACACACACACACACATATATATATATATATATATATATATATATATAACTTGGTTGAATGGTTTGTTCTTATAATAATAATAATAATAATAATAATAGAAAGTCGATATCAGCCTATGTCTTTATAAAGGATTTACATTTAATTTCCAATATTCTGAATAGTTTTTTATTTTCAGTACTGAGTTTCTTATTAATAATTCTAGATAAGAATTTGCAGTATGCTAAGAATACTGTCTTCATTTTTTCTTCTGCTGACGCGTTTCGTTCATATACTTTGAACATCTTCAGAGCTTTATACATAATTTTAAAGTAAAATGGGTTATATATATATTTTCTGATTGTAAATTTGATACAATTTCAAATTAATTTAAGAATATTCGAAAGTTCATTAAATTTTATATTAATTTTCGGTTTTTTTCATTTTAATGTAAAAGGCTTCGGCAATTTTTAGTTTTTGTACGTTATGTGATGAGTATAAGATTTGAAAGTTTTGTGAGATATCTTTTAAATTTAATATTTTATGATCTATTCTGTAATGTTCGTTAATTTTACTTGGACGATATTTATGTTGGTATGCCACAACACCGGTTGGTAGTCATGGATGTGATGTTGAAAAGAGGAAGAAAGACCCGAGGAACAACAGTGAGGAGAATTAGGTGGTACAAACTGAGAGAGGAGGGGAAGAAACGGGAATTTAGAGAGAGAGTGTTGAGTGAAATCCATGTTGATGAACAGAATGTACAGGATTGGTGGGTACATAATGCGAATGTCATGAGAACGGCAGGTAGAGACATATTGGGGGAAACATCAGGTAAAGTGTGGGAAGATAAGGAAGGATGGTGGTGGAGTGATGAGATCCAAAGAGCACCTCGAAGTAAGAGAGAAACTAAGAAGTTATGGGAAGAATCGAGGAGTGAAGAGTGTAAGGTGGTATATAAAAAAGCAAAGAAACAGGCAAAGAGAACAGTGGCGAGAGCAAAGGCGGAGGCATATCGGCAGATGTATGAGGATTTAGAGGATCGTGAAGGACAAAAGAAGATATACAGATTGGCTAAGAGCAGAAATAGAGCGACAAAAGATTTTACACAGGTAAAACAAATTAAGGGAAGGGAGGGGGCGGTGCTGCAAAGAGATGAAGAGATAAAGGATAGATGGAAGGAATATTTTGAGGAATTATTAAATAAAGAAAACCCAAGATCTTTCTATGAGGATGGATTACCAAATGTAGCTACGACAGAACAAGTGGGGAGGAGAGGATGGAAGTGAGTCGTGCTCTGAATAGGATGAAAAATAACAAAGCGACTGGCCCAGACGAGATACCAGCCGAGGCATGGAAGGCACTGGGAGATGAGGGGGTGGATCTGGTGTGGGATCTAATGCAGAAGTTGTTTGACCAGGAGGTGATTCCGGATGAGTGGCGGACCAGCATCATAGTGCCTATATTCAAAGAGAAGGGAGATGTACAAGATTGCACAAATTATAGAGGGATCAAGCTAATATCACACACAATGAAGATATGGGAGCGAATAGTGGAGAGTAGGTTGAGAGACGAAGCGGAAGTGTCAGTGGAACAGTTTGGATTTATGCCGGGAAGGAGAACGACAGATGCAGTTTTTGCATTGAAACAGTTGGCAGAGAGGTACAGAGAGGGGCAGAAGGCGTTGCACATGGTTTTTATTGACTTGGAGAAGGCATATGATAGGATACCACGGCAGGAATGTATTTAAATTATAATTCATACTCATCAGAAAAATATAAACTATCAATAATTAAAACACTCGTGCACAGAGCTTTCAATATATGCTCAAGTTGGCAACTATTTAATCAAGAAATTGAGAGAATAAAGCAAAATCTAATAAACAGTGATTTTCGCTATTTTTAATCGATATCATAAACCGAACTCTAACAAATTTATATAACAAAAATAAGGAAGATGATGAAAATAAAAATAAAAATACAGGTATA
Organism: Bathynomus jamesi; assembly: GCA_023014485.1. Taxonomy (NCBI): domain Eukaryota; kingdom Metazoa; phylum Arthropoda; class Malacostraca; order Isopoda; family Cirolanidae; genus Bathynomus; species Bathynomus jamesi. The sequence goes on from JAJOZX010005148.1 coordinate 42,112, forward strand.
AAATTTTAATTCGAAACAAGAAACCCAACAAGACTAAAACATGAAGAAAAATGTCTAAACAATATATTAAAGAGGCACATAAAACCAATGGATAAAGAAAAAACTATTAATGTTAACATATACTATAAAAACAAAAAGTTATCAAGCCATTTTTTGACACGCAACAAAAACCCTGACAAGCAACATCATGTGGTGTACCAATTTACATGTCCTGTAGTTGACTGTACGTCGACTTACATTGGTTACACCACAAACCACATTAAAGAGAGAGCATACCAACATAAATATCGTCCAAGTAAAATTAACGAACATTACAGAATAGATCATAAAATATTAAATTTAAAAGATATCTCACAAAACTTTCAAATCTTATACTCATCACATAACGTACAAAAACTAAAAATTGACGAAGCCTTTTACATTAAAATGAAAAAACCGAAAATTAATATAAAATTTAATGAACTTTCGAATATTCTTAAATTAATTTGAAATTGTATGAAATTTACAATCAGAAAATATATATATAACCCATTTTACTTTAAAATTATGTATAAAATGAAGACAGTATTCTTAGCATACTGCAAATTCTTATCTAGAATTATTATTAAGAAACTTAGTACTGAAAATAAAAAACTATTCAGAATATTGGAAATTAAATGTAAATCCTTTATAATAATATTAATAATAATAATAATAATAATAATAATAATAAAGGATTTACATTTAATTTCCAATATTCTGAATAGTTTTTTATTTTCAGTACTAAGTTTCTTAATAATAATTCTAGATAAGAATTTGCAGTATGCTAAGAATACTGTCTTCATTTTTTCTTCTGCTGACGCGTTTCGTTCATATACTTTGAACATCTTCAGAGCTTTATACATAATTTTAAAGTAAAATGGGTTATATATATATTTTTTATTGTAAATTTGATACAATTTCAAATTAATTTAAGAATATTCGAAAGTTCATTAAATTTTATATTAATTTTCGGTTTTTTCATTTTAATGTAAAAGGCTTCGGCAATTTTTAGTTTTTGTACTGTACGTTATGTGATGAGTATAAGATTTGAAAGTTTTGTGAGATATTTTCTAACTTTAATATTTTATAATCTACTCTGTAATGTTCGTTAATTTTACTTGGACGATATTTATGTTGGTATGCTCTCTCTTTAATGTGGTTTGTGGTGTAACCAATGTAAGTCGACGTACAGTCAACTACCGGACATGTAAATTGGTACACCACATGATGTTGCTTCTCAGGGTTTTTGCTACGTGTCGAAAAATGGCTTGATAACTTTTTGTTTTTATAGTATATGTTAACATTGATAGTTAACATATATAGTATAAAAACAAAAAGTTATCAAGCCATTTTTCGACACGTAGCAAAAACCCTGATAAACATTGATAGTTAACATATATACTATAAAAACAAAAAGTTATCAAGCCATTTTTCGACACGTAGCAAAAACCCTGATAAGCAACATCATGTGGTGTACCAATTTATATGTCCTGTAGTTGACTGTACGTCGACTTACATTGGTTACACCACAAACCACATTAAAGAGAGAGCATACCAACATAAATATCGTCCAAGTAAAATTAACGAACATTACAGAGTAGATTATAAAATATTAAAGTTAGAAAATATCTCACAAAACTTTCAAATCTTATACTCATCACATAACGTACAGTACAAAAACTAAAAATTGCCGAAGCCTTTTACATTAAAATGAAAAAACCGAAAATTAATATAAAATTTAATGAACTTTCGAATATTCTTAAATTAATTTGAAATTGTATCAAATTTACAATCAAAAAATATATATGTAACCCATTTTACTTTAAAATCTATACTATAATAAGAGAGCTGTCCGTCTGTCCGTCTGTCTGTCCGTCACACTTTCAGAGATTGTGAGAAAAAAATTCAGAAATTGTAAAAAAAATTCAGAAATTGTATTACAGGCGGCAATGTGAAGCTCAAGATTTTCATGACTGTGTTCTTTTTTGTAGTTTAGCAATGGGGGAAGGGTGGGAATGGGGGTAATCGGGGATGGGTGGGGTAATGGGGAGGGGTGGGGGTAATGGGGAGGGGGTTAGCCCCCAAGTTGTAGGAATGGGGGTGAGGAGGTTTTGGGAGATACCAGATTCAGAAATGTTGACACAATGTGAAGCTCAAAATTTTCACGGCTGGGTTCTTTTTTTGTAGTTTAGCCTGTCTAACCGTCAGCGAAGCGGCGGGAACTGTACTAGTTATGTATAAAGCTCTGAAGATGTTCAAAGTATATGAAAGAAACGCGTCAGCAGAAGAAAAAATGAAGACAGTATTCTTAGCATACTGCAAATTCTTATCTAGAATTATTATTAAGAAACTTAGTACTGAAAATAAAAAACTATTCAGAATATTGGAAATTAAATGTAAATCCTTTATAAAGACACAGGCTGATATCGACTTTCTAAAATAATAATAATAATAATAATATGGTGGTCCTAAGCTATAGGGGTCTGAATTAGAATTGAGAAATTTTAAGCTCTCACCCGCCAAATTTGTTCCGTTTGAGCTAAAAGGTTCGTGTGCAAAATTTGGTTTGGTTTGATTAATATTTAAAGGTCGACCATCAGAGTTGAAGTTTTACTATATTGGATTGGTGTCTATGTTCTTGTGTACGAAGCAAATAAGTAACCAACATGGCTTCCTACGGTACTTAAAAACAGACAGACAGTGGTATCCAAGTTCCCCCAAGCCAGTACTGGACAATTGACGCCGCGCTCAACGTGGTCATTGACAACGGCAAGGTCTTCGAGCACCTTCGCTAACGCGGCGTGTCGTCCCTCAGAATCCAAGACTCTGGGTCCTTGCTGAGGAACTCCGTCGACATGTTCAGCCAGTCGAAGAGCTTCCTGGAATTCCTCGTTAGGAAGCTCTCAAGGCCTCGCTCGTACACGGTACTCAAGTCAACCCGTGGACGCTTTAGAGGATGCTCTAAGTCTTCCTCCTCGACATTGAGGGCCTCCACCATCTTTCTCTTTGTTTCCACTGGTACCCTGCGATCAAACAGCGCCAACTTCACCAACTCTGCAGAGAGGTACCAAAGGTTAATGGACAGTTTCTTGCTGGCGGGCGTCGAGATGGCAAGATGGGGCTACTTCAGGAGCTGCTTCAATAAGTTGAGATCATTGAGGGGAGAAGCAGCTGCCAAGGAGCCTCGATCCAAGGTCGCAAGTATGTTGTGGTAGCGAAGATGTAGAAGTCTCGGAGGCCAGTTTCTTCTTTCTTCGTGAGCTTGAACTGGCTCCTGAACATCCACACCTTCAAGGAGTACAGGAACTTCGCCATCCATCGGGCGTGGTGCATGGCTACTGGGGCCATGAAATGAATGCCTCGTGGAGGAACTTCACCAAGGAAAATGATCGATAATTCCAGAAGCTCACGGTAGTCGTTCCAGGGCTGCGCTTTCTTGAGCTGCTTTTCAGCAAATGCCAGGAGCTCATCTTTCACAGGCGAAATGGGACATCACACGACGTCATCACTTGGCCCTGGCTGGAAGCTACTCTGGTTGATGAGGCCCCAATCCCATTTCTTCGTGAACCTTTTGAACACGAGAACTTCAGGTCCAGAAGAACTTCCAACTGCCTTCTCAAAAGTGCTGTCGAGCACGAACTCCAGGATGTGATGCGGGCAAGCCAAAGAGAGCAGGTCGCCCAACAACTTCTGCTCCAAGAGCACGCAAATTCCAATCTGGTGGCTTGTACTGAAGGCTGTCGGATGGAAGCACATCCCTTTGACTAGTTCATTGACGCCCCACTCGGCAAGACTCGCCTCCACAGCTGAAGCCTGAGCTTCCCCTGTTTCGCGTACGATCTTGGGGACGCCAAGCAGTTTGCTGACACATCTCCCGGAGATGAGGATGGGGAGCCTGTTCACATGTTCCTTACTGGTAAGGTCTTCCATTAGTTTGCCATCCCAGTGAACCACCAGGGGGACATCTCAGCTGAATTCTTCACGAAGCTTCTTGGAGAACCGGGCACGTTGCTGCTCTCGCTGGCGATGGATGGAGGAACGGCTGATGTTGAATTTTCCGCCTCATCATTTCCCTCTTCACCGCTCGAGGAGGACGAGGCCAAGACCGCGGCACTTGTTGTTACCTCCAGATAAGCGGCTGAAGCGAGACACCTCTCCTTGGCCGCCACCCTCCCCTGAGTCCACTTTTCTTTGCTTGTGAGAGCATTGGTAATAGATGCCATGATTCCGCGACACCCCTTCTCCCTCTGGGTGAAAAGGAAAGCGAGGTCTTCCGGGACAGTGATCATGTCCAGTGAATCATTCGACAAACTCTTGTTCCTTCTTTTTTTGTCCCTCTGTTTTCCTCCCCCTGTGCTTTTTCAGGGCCGTCCACTCGTCGAAAGTGTTCTCCACCTTTTTTATTAAATGCTGGGGTGCCTTAGTTGGTACTCGAGCTCTCTCCGAAAAGTGGGTCACCTCGAAGATCACCTCATTCGCCGCAGCTCGGATGGTTTTTTCTCGGTGAGGTGAAGGTTGAGAAAAAGTCCAAAAACCTGCCTGTTCGAAGGTAGCTTTCCTCCCTTCAACTCTTTGACAAAGTTCCCAGCAAATACACTTCGGTTTTAGACCTGGTTTCCATTTGAAGAGTTAAAAAAAACATTACACGGGATTTAGAAGTTGAAATTGGAAAAGCCCACAAGTCTTTAGAAAATGATGCAAATGGCGAATACAGGCTCTCTTATATGAACCTCTTAATTATTAATTTAATATAATTGACTACTTAACGTTATAAATACTACTTACATAAATCTTTAGCAACAAATATAATTCAATATTACAATAGTTACATTTATATTTAAATAAAGGAATAACTATTTCATGATTATTATAATAACCCTACGAAATACCTTACCTTTGAAAGTTTCCGACGATGTTATTCCGTTCAATTACTTAATCTTCCTTCTTCAGAGTACAATAATATTATGGTTATTATTATTATTATTATTATTATTTATATATATATATTTTTTATTGACTGCCGTTTCAAACCTAGAAAAGTTCATATCACGGCGAGACTAAGTTAGAGGCGGGACAAGAGCCGCGATAGTCGTAGAAAATCAAATATAGGACCAACAGAAAAAGAAGTACTCTCTGCAAAAATGGACCAAAGACGCGTCGAAGCCGGACAGGAATGAAACTCCGGGAAGCACTACGAACGAAAGGTTGAATAATGAGGGCAAAAAAATAAACAGTGCTCAACAATGACAGGAACGTGACAATGAGGGCAATGCTCAGGAGGATATCCAGACATAACGTGGCCATGGGTCAAACGGGTATGACCAATTCTCAGACGAGCCAATAAAACTTCCTTATGCCGGGATTTATGATACGAAGAGGACCAATGACGAAGAACAGGCTTGAGACGGTGGAGTTTGTTTACACCGACGCCATTCCAGTCGCGCTGCCACAACAACCTGAAATGGCGGCGGAGGGAAGGAACGAAATCTGAGGTAATTATTCGTTTTTTGACCCAGTCTCTTTTTATAATGAGAGCAAACTTTTCTGGTCAATTTTGAGGTACTCTGCACGAATCTGCCATCCGTTTCTGTGCAAATTCGTAGTTTCCGAGATATCGTCATCTTGAAAACTACGCATTTGCACAGGAAACGGATGGCAGTTTCGTACAAAACACCTCAAAATTAACCAGAAAAGTTTTCACTCGTCATTTTCGTTTAAACTAACGAATTTAAACGAAAATATCATGACTTAACCTAACCAATCATCTAGGGCGTACAGTTGACCTAACCGGTGTCACGTACTGAACTGTCCGCAAAACATTAGGACAGATCAATTTGTGATGCGTGATCTTTACGGGGGCTCCGCCCCCGTACCCCCGAGACCTAAATTTTACAAATGATAATGTAATAACATGTGCCAACCTTGCATGGGTAGTCCGCTAAATTTCGCCTGCCCTTAAACTGAAATGACACGTTTATTTTTAGGATTTTTTTTACGGCATCTAAAGACATTCTGGTCTTTTCTTAAAATACAAGCACTATTGTATTTAGGGCAGGTCACGGATGTCTTAATTATTCCGTGATTGAAAAAAAGGTCTAAACTCTTGTTTTCATCGAGGGCAATATGGCGGATCACGTCTTCAAAATCAAGTTCACAAGATTGACACGTCATAATACTAGAACGAAAATCACCACACTAACAAGAAACAGAAAGAAGTAGGCAAAAGCAAGAAAAAGTAGCCAAAAATAGCCAAAAAATCTCCAAAAAAGGTAGCCAAAATAAACAAACTAACCGAAATTTATATACATACATATTAGAAAGTAGAAAATATTTTTTTTATAAAAGAGTACATTTTATACAAATTTGCACAAGATAATATATATATTTTCTTATTCAGTTTTGATTGGTTATTCAATATATACTGCTATTATAGCTGGGTGTGACTGGGTCAAAAAGCGAATATTAACCAAATCTGAAAAGGGCAAAGACTTAGGGGTAATAGGAAGGAGCAAGCTCGTCTGGCCAAAAGGTCTACCTCCTTGTTACCGGCAATACCCACATGAGAGGGGATCCAAAAGAAAGAAATACGCCGCGCGGAATAAGCAGTGAGAAAATTAATAAATTGCTGTATCCTTCGGACCAGAGGGTGTTTAGGGTCATAAGATTCTAAGGATATTAGAACACTACGGGAATCCGAAAAAAATAACAAAAGAACTCGGAGGAAGAGCACCATTATGGGTTAGAGCTTCTAAAATAGCAAAGAACTCCGCTGAGTAAATGGAAGTGTCGTGAGGGAGATGAAAACTCCGAACAGTCTTAAAAGGGAGATTGAAAATCGCCGAAGCGACCACGCCTAACGGAGAATGGGAGCCATCTGTGTAGATATGAATGGAAGAAGAAGAGTGACAGATAAGGTGTTCACGGAACAAGGACAACAGGACAGTACTAGAGGTGAATTTTTTATCAAAGGAACACAAATCCTTGCAGTAGGAACTCGGATGTAGAATCCACGGAGGAAGGACCTGAAACAAGACTGGGAGGATCAGAGGTGGAGGAAGAGCATGATGGGAGAGGAAGGCATGGACAGTTGAGGTAAGGTGCCAGGAATCGTCTAGAGGAAGAGTTGTATCAAGGGTAGTAGAGAGAAGGGAGGAAGGAATCCTATGAGCGCGGTAATAGCTTTTTGTCTGAAGGTATGTACGACGATACCGAAGGGGAGGGGAACCGCTCTCCGCCTGAAAACTAGCCACCAGTGAAGAACGAAAGAGTCCGGTAGCCAGGAAGAGACCCCAATTATGAAGAGGATCCAGGATTCATAATCGAGAGACGGAAGCGGAGCCGTAGACCTTGTAGCCATAGTCGATTCTCGATTGAGCTAGAGAGGTGTACAGGCAAGGGAGTGTACACCTATCAGCGCCCTAAGACATGTGGGAGAGATGATCTAAAAGTGTAAACGTACGCCGAGCGGAAAGTCTCAAATTCCTCAAATGAGACACCCAAGTAAGACGGGAGTCGAGGTGATGCCTAAAAATTTAGATGAGTTCCTTACCGGAATGGAATTACAGGCAAAAAACAGCAAGAGAGGAGGGACAGAAGTAGCCCTACGTCTATGAAAAGACATACACACAGTCTTGGCTGGAGAAAGACGGAAACCAACAGACGTTGCCCATCTTTCGATGGCATTAACGGCAAGCTGCACCTGTTTTGCAGCCACTGATAGAGAACTACCTGAACCGTAGATGGGAAGATCATCTGCGTAGAGAGAACACTTTATGGAAGATGGTAAAAAATGGACAACCGAATTCATAACCAGAGAGAAACAGAGAACGATGAGGACAGATCGCTGCGAGACTCCTTTCTTTTGTGTGGTTAAATCGGAGAAAGAGAGCTACCAACTAGAACTCGAAAAGTGCGGTTTCTTAAGATAGTAGTGATAAAAAGAGGGAGAAATCCCACAAAATCCATGGAATGGAGACGTTGGAGGACATAAAACCTCCACGTAGTATCATAAGCTTTGTGGATGTCAAAAGAGACAGCCATAGTAATTTATTTGGGAGAAAATGCAGTCTGGAGATCATAGCTAAGGAGAAGTAAAGGATCTAGAGTACTACGGAATTGACGGAAACCAGATAAGATGGGGGGGGGGGAAAGAGTCCTCGCCACTTTAGGATAAAAGACAGTTGGGAAGCGATCATCTTTTCCATGAGCTTGCAAATACAACTAGTCAAGGCAATCGGGTGAAAATTTTGAGGAAGGGAGGCATCTTTGTCAGGCTTTGGCTCACGCCATCAAGTGAGAAACACACCCTCAATCCAAATATGGTTAAAAACGATAAAAAAAATATATAGAGCCGAAATATGCACGGACTCCAGCAGTTTGTAATGGATGCCATTCAGGCCAGGCGCTGAGTTTCTCCGAGAGGATAGGGCAGATTTGACTTCACGCATCGTCATCAATCGATTATAAGGTTCATTGTTCGGGCGGACGAAATGGAAATCCTCTCTCCATTGCATCTTTCCGTAAATGGAAAGTTGGAGAATATCCGGCAATACTTGAAGCTGCGGCAAACGAAGCAGCCAGAGTATTCGCTACTTCTATTGAGTTAAAAATGTCCCTGCCATCGACAGGGAGGACTGGGGGATGAGGAGGATTGAACTTTCGAGAGATACGGCGGACCCGGTTCCAAACCGTGGCAATCGGGATTGAAGATGTGATCCCGGAGACGTACTGTTGCCAGGAGTCCCTCCGGGCTTGTTTAAGGACTCGAAAGGCGACTGCCCTAGACCTTTGCATGGCAATGCGGTCATCTGGAGGTTTATGGCGGTAAAACCGGCGAGCAGCAGACTTCTTGTTTCAGAGAGACTCTGCACACTTCGAAAATCACCAAGGGACACGGATCAAATGAGAGGTACGGTGCCTACTGGGAATTATCTTCTCAGCCGCATTCAAAATTCTCGCACTCAGGAAATCTAAACATCCGTCCACAGATGAAAATTCATGGGCCACACAAGACACGTAGGTAAGACTACGATAGGACTCCCACTCGGCTCTAGAAAAAAGCCAACGGGAGCAACGTGGCAGATTAGTGTCGGGAACAATAAATGACAACTGTACCGGGAAATGGTCACTCCCGTAGTCATCTCCCAGGACTTCCCAAGAAAAGTCCAGAAGAGCATTGGTGGAACAAAAGGAGAAATCAATGCAGGAGAAAATATCAGTGTGAACGTGATAGTAAGTAGGAGCACCTGAATTGAGACAGTGGAGGGAGTGGGATGACATCAGGGAGATCAAGGAACCAGCCATAAAGGTGTCTCGAACATCACCCCACACTGGACTACAACTATTAAAACCACCTAAAAGTAAGAAAGGTCTAGGGAATTGATCAACAATTTCCACTAGCTCTTCTCGAGAGACGGGGACGTGTGGAGGGAGATAAACGGAACAGACGGTATACTGCCGAGACAAAGAAAGCCTGACAGCAACCACCTGCAAAGTAGACCGAAGTATGAGTGGGCGACAAGGGACTGATCTATGAACAAGGATGGCTGAACCACCTCGAGGACCGTGAGCGGGCAGGGGGTTTGTAAAGGAGAGTTAGCCAGTAAGAGAAGGCATAGATCGAGAACCCAAAATCGTTTCTTAGAGACAAACACAAGCAGGTTGGGACGTTTGTAAAAGCAGAGAACGACCTTCATAGTTAGCAAAAATGCCGCGACAGTTCCAGTGAAGGATGGAACTAGAATTAGTTATTGTAATGAAGATATAAAATAGCAAAGTTTAAAAGTTTAAAAGGGTAAAAGTTAAAAATGTAAAAGTTAAAAGTGTAAAACTAGAAAGTGTAAAAGATAAAAGTTAAATACGAAAAGTAAAAGTAAAAGTTAGATATGAAAAGGTAAACGTTAAATATGAAAAGGAAAAAGTTAAAAGTAAAATATAAAAAGGTAAAAGTTAAAGACTACCAACCAGAAAGAATGGAGCAGATACGGCGTTTCTCCCGCAAGTCCGGATCGAACCCAACCTGTTCGGGCTGAGGCCGCAGGCGGGGATCAGACGGGCGAGCAGGGAGAGATGAAGAAACAGGAACTGGTATGCAAGACTTCCTAAAGCGACCCCGGCGACCTCCTAAAAAAGGAGCAGGGACCGAGGCATTGTCGGAAGAAGGAGAGGCGGAGCCAGAATGAACTGTCGACGGAGAGCAAGAATATGTTGGGGAGATAGGGAGGTCTAACAGGGAACGAGAACGGTCGGGTAAGGCTGACGCGAGCGAATCCAACACCACAAGTTGGCTCTCCAACTGGCGGAAGTTCGGAGGGCGAGGAACAGGGACAGACGACCTTGGTGAGAGACTGACGAGGCCCACCTGGGAAGAGGGAATTGAGTCACCAGGATCCATAGCACATACAGGGTTCCGTCTAGGAGAAGTGGGGGGGGGCTCACCGACCTGGGACAGAGGGATGAAATAGAACCTCGGGCAGGGTCTGCAAGGGAACCACTCATAGTGACAGGAGTAGACTGCAGAGAGAGAACTAGATGCGAGCAACGATGGCGGCGGCAAGAAACTGGAGAACTAGGGGAGGTCTCGTCGACCCCACGTTTAATACCGCCAGGACCAGCAGGAGTGTCCCCACAGGGAGGTAGCCCCACAAATGCCCTCTAAGGAGAGAGAATGCGGCGCAGGGACGTTCGGGCCAAGGAAGGTCGAAGAGAAACACATGGAGACTGCTGAGACCGACGCTGTGGAGAGCGGAACTGGGCCAAAGTGAGCGACGAAGGAACTGGGGAAAGAGACGAGGCAGAAGGGGGTTTCTGAAAACAGTGAAGTTGCCAACGAGAAACAAGAAGAATGCCAGCGAATGCGACATGTTCTCGAACAAAACGAGCATGGACCTGAGCTCGAGCCTCAGGAAAAGTCGTGTGCTCCTTGGTCTTGAGACTAACAACTTCAAATTCGAACTTATAAATGATACATGAAGCTAAGGAAGTAAGATGGTTACCACCACAGTTAATACAAGAAGGGTTGTTAGAATATAGCACACGAGTAGACCGGCAACAACGGGAACCAGTATGCCCGATTGTCTGGCAATTAAAACAACGGGTTGGTGGGGGAACATAAGGCCGTACTTAAAAATGGAGCCAAGCATACCAGACGTGTTCTGGAGGCGACAGCTGATCAAAGGTCAAGCGTAGGCGCAGAGTGGGCTGAAGACAGCCATTAACACCCTTCGTAAAATGATGTACAGAAGACACCTTCCACTCTACAAAACAGGAGCGGAGGTCCTCCCCCGAGACGTCTAATAGTTGAGGGGCATAAATAGTAACTTGGCAAGAGTTCATCCTCGAATCGAGGACGCATGAAACCGGACAATCACCCAAGATGGAGATCGTAGCCAAGGCACCACTCTCTTCCGGAGATCGAGATTTGATGAGTAAAGACCTATCACAGACGTCTGAAATATCCTCCTGAGAGATATGGGCAGAAGCCGCAAGACTGCGAAAGATCGCAACATGGTGGGAAAGCAAAGAAAGAGAGGTGGTCGGTTTAATAATAAAAAAGGCGATAGGGGAAATCGAGAGGGACGGAAATGTTGAGGCCACGGGTTCGGCGGTGTTCAGGGGGAGGATAAAGGGTTCTCCGAGGAGAGGAACCCCGAAGAAACCCCTGAGAAGGAGCATAAGGTTCCAAAGTAGTAATAGTAGACATACGGGGGTGAGAATCAACCATCTTAGTGAAAGATACCGACAGAGAGATTGAAGGGGAAGTAGTCTGGCCAGGACCATCCCCCGAAGAAACAACATGGGCTAGAGAGGAGAAAGGAGTATCCATAACTGTACTCCAAGAATTAGGTGCAGGGGTCGTAAACCAAGGAGAAGCCATGGGAAAAACAAGGAAACGTCATCTCCCGCGCGCATCAACCCACCACCGATTCCAACAAGGGAAAGGCGAATCGTGGGCACGCTCGGTCCCACCGCCAATAGATGTCACGCAGGGGAGAAACACCCACACCCAGTCCCCGTGCATAAAAGGCGGCCACTCTCATCCAACGCGCGGTGAGAAATGGCAGGGATAGGGCTTTGGTTTGGTTTAAGGACGACAAGGTCGAAGGACAACCACCTCCATCACTCAAGGTCCAAGGAAAGGGTAAAGTAAAGGTCCAAAACAAAGCCAAATATGAAAAAAAAAGCCAGAAGGAAGGGGAAGAGAAGGAGAGAGCAAAAAAAAACATAAACAGGAGATCAGCCGGATCCCCAGACGGGTCTAATGGTCCGCGAAGATGCATTCCCGCATTGGCCATAGAGGGACGCGCCCCATAGCTCCGGACAAAGCAAGAGGTATATATATATATGTATATATATATATATATATATATATATATATATTATATACTAGGGACACTGAATATATTTTGCCCCACCCTTTTTTCTTGGCTAAATAATAGGCCATGGGGCTGAAATGTCTTTCGGGCTGTAAGTTTGAACTTTCTGCGCTTCACATAACCGGATTTTTCCAGTTTGAACCTCCCCTCCTTGTATAAAACTGCTTTTAAATGCCCTTGTATAAAACCAATGGTTAACGCAGTTTCGAAAATGGCGTCTGACAGTGATGTGCGTCGTAAATAGAGAGCTGTTATCGAGTTCTTAACCGCAGAGAAGGAAACAGTTGGAAATATTCACAAACGTCTACAAAACGTTTACGGAGATGCTGTTGTTGATCGAAGCATAGTTGGATGCTGGTCTAAAGGTGTGACATCATCGGAGAGAGGGAGAGCCAGCCTCGATGATGAGCTACGCAGCGGTCGCCCGGCATCGGCTGTGACATCTCACAATCTGCAATGTGCTAACAGCATCATTCGATCAATCGGCGCGTTAC
>JAJOZX010005148.1:57500-272500 GCA_023014485.1 Bathynomus jamesi
AAAAGTATATATATATATATTTTTTTTTCCTGATAAAAAAGTGAGAAAAAGCATTTCTTTGTAATTTCTTCTGAATTTGCTAAGAGTATTTTTCCAATAATAATAATATTATATGTGAGGAATCTATGTAAACTATCTAAGAAATAAAAACTTACGAGGGCCACTCAGTATATTTTGCCCCCACCTTTTTTTTTTCTTTCCAAGTTTCCTTGTAAGTTCCAGAAATTTTGTACACAAGTAGTTACATACCCTTTTTACAAGTTTTTATTTTTCCACGTAATCTCCATCCTTTTCTACGGCTTTCCTCCACTTCGAAACAAGGGCCTTTATTCCTTGCTGGTAAAAGTCCGCTGGGTTCGGCTGGAGCCACCTCTTAACCTCCTTAACAACCTTATCGTCACTCTGTAACTTTCTTCCACGAATAGCATCCTTCATTGGCCCAAACAAATGGAAGTCTGAAGGTGTCAGATCTGGGCTGTATGGAGGGTGAGGTAACACAGTCAAGCGCATTTTTGTGATGGCCTCTCTTGTTTGCAAACTGCTGTGTGGTATTGCGTTATTGTGCAAAAGAAGGATGTCTTCCATTTTTCTCTCCGGTCGAACTCGCTTTATACGTCTCTGGAGTCTCTGTAGGGTAGCAATATATGCCTCTCAGTTGATTGTTTGTCCTTTCTTCATAATGTCCACCAGAATCACCCCTTTCATGTCCCAAAAGATGGTGGCCATTTAACCTTTCCTGCAGAGGGAGCCATTTTGAACTTTTTCTGCGTGGGGAGTCTGCGTGATGCCACTCCATGGATTGGCGTTTTGTTTCAGGTTTAAATTGGTGTACTCAAGTCTCATCCCCAGTCACAATTCGTGAAAGGAAGTTATCCCCTTCTGTCTCGTATCGAACCAACGACTCAGAAGTAATTTCTTTTCTTTGGTCTTTGTGATCTTCAGTCAGTTCGCGAGGAACAAACCGTGAACACACTTTCTTGTATCCCAGTTGCTGAATTATCGTATTCACAATTCCTTCACTAATTCCTAGCTCCAGTGATAGCTGTATGTAACGCGCCGATTTGATCGAATGATGCTGTTAGCACGTTGCACAGTGTGAGATGTCACAAGCCGATGCCGGGCGACCGCTGCGTAGCTCATCATCGAGGCTGGCTCTCCCTCTCTCCGATGATGTCACACCTTTAGACCAGCGTCCAACTGTGCTTCGATCAACAGCAGCATCTCCGTAAACGTTTTGTAGACGTTTGTGAATATTTCCAACTGTTTCCTTCTCTGCGGTTAAGAACTCGATAACAGCTCTCTGTTTACGATGCACATCACTGTCAGATGCCATTTTCGAAACTGCGTTAACCATCGGTTTTATACAAGGGCATTTAAAAGCAGTTTTATATAAGGAGGGGAGGTTCAAACTGGAAAAATTCGGTTATGTGAACGACAAAAAGTTTAAACTTTAAGCCCAAAAGACATTTCAACCCTATGGCCTTTTATTTAGCTAAGAAAAAAGGGTGGGGCAAAATATATTGAGTGCCCTTAGTAGTTTTATCAACTGTCTCTGTTAAACTAAAGGAATTATTAAATGCTTTTTTTTTAAGTTTAATTCACCAAAATATGTAATCAGAGTAAGTAAAACCTACTTATTAATATTTCATTTATGAGATTACTTAAATAATCTCATCCAACCTTTCTTTTCCTTAAAGCGTTTTCATCAGCCATTTCTTTCTTCGCATTTTGCAGTTTTTTACAGGACACCGAAATGGTATATTTCCCACAAATGATGAGAGTAATGACAAAATATCCAGGAAGCTCATTTCCTCACTATGTGGGGGTGAGTGCGCCCCAAGAGTCACAGGAGGCAGGGCAGAAACAGGGTTGAGTTGCCGGCTCAGCCCAATCCGATGCGAGTGGTTGGGAGCGAACTCGGAGCTTCGTAGCCCAGAGCTAGACACCGTACCACTGAGTTACTTTGCGCTCAAATGACATTAACAATTTTCTATTTTATACATTTTACATAATAATAACAATGTACATGAAAATGGTGTTTTTTGACATTTGTTATTTCATCTGGTATTTGTTTTATATAAATCAAAGGTTTTATAACGGTAAAGTGGAAACCACTTTGTAATATCTTATTTTTCTCATTTATTTTTATCAGGAGATATATATATATATATATATATATATATATATGCTAACGAACTTTTCTATGAAGTTAAAAAATATAATAATCTTAAGAAGACCGGATGTTATCCACAAAGTTTTGATAAGCATTTCCTTTTCCTGCAAATTTATTTCGAAATTTACGTTCTGAAATTTCACTTTATAAATTAGAAGCAAATTTTGTGTAGATGCGTGCAAATAATGAATTTTGGTGTATTGGTGTACAGTATAAATATTGGGTAGTACCAATTTCAAATGGTCTTACATTTATTGTGTTTCATTCTTCATTTAAATTTTTATAAATTTGTGTAAAGAGTGAATCGACATTGAGTTGAATACTGAGGTATAAATAACAGCTACAAAATGACACTGAAAAAGGTAAGTTTTCCTGCAGTTATAGTTGGCATACTGTAAAATTCCCGAGCTCGTGCGCACGCACGCACACACACACACACACACACACACACGTGCGCATCTTCGCATAAGCGAAGTACTGACTTTTTAAATCTATACATTTAAAAACTAATTAACCAAACCTAATTTAACCTAACCTTAGTGCCATTTAACCGAGAAGGGCGTCATAAGTGTTTCGGACGCAACTGAGTGCTCGAATGGTGGTTTCTGTTGTCATTAAATAGTGAGGTACTCGCTATCTAGCGTAACCTAACCTAACCTAAACTTAGGCAGCATAACCTAGCCTAACCTAACCTAATAAGGACCAAAATATCTATTTTCCGACAATAAAAACATTTCTAGGTTTTTTTATATAAAGTTTTTAATGTTCCAACGTAGCAAAAGTGATACCTCACAAAAAACTAACCCCGTTACATTTGTGAATTGTCACACACTCGACCACACTTATGCCCATTTGCTTACGCACACCCACCCACACCCACACCCACACACACACACACAAACACACACACACACACACACACACATATATATATATATATATATATATATATATATATATAGCGAGAGAGAGAGAGAGAGAGAAACACAATGGAATATACTGCTGTGCTCTGATGGTGGGTCGTCATAGAAATTGTTCCCGTGATCCCCCTTCATGACGTGACTTAGCCTTGAATCCTTTCTTAGTACGGAAGATTATTATATAATTTACGAAAATAAACTGCATATATGAGCACGAATGATCTGTATAGCGAACTCTTGATGCAATGATGCAACACTGGAATGATGCAACAATAAAATGATGACTTTATTTCTTCGTTTTAGTAAATTATAATACAAATATTTGTCAAAATCAATTTTGGGTTATAGATGAGTTTTATTTAGCAAAATGTTTCGGGATATCCTTCGTTTTGTGAATGACATAAACGTACAATCTCTTTAAAAAGTTCTGACTTGAATCTCGATATTTTTTATCAATATTTATCGGTAAGAAACTTATGAGTTTGACGAGAGGATTTTTTTTAACTGACGGTATGCATGGTGTAAATGTATGATATATAGTTTATAACATCCCTTTTACAATGTTTTTTTTCTAACTCTCCAACACCTCTTTTTTTCAATACTTTTTCTGCCAGTAGTGGATGGCAGGAGAAGAATAGTTTTGTCTGTCCTATATTTTAATCTTTATACACTTTTTCTGAAGTATGTTTTATGCCTAAATAAGCGCAAGTTTTGTGATTTTTTGCTACCTGTTTCGAATATTTAATTTTTTCATTGTTTTGTAAACTTTTTTATTTCCTGAGCTAACCCAGAGTAGATCTTCGGATTTTTGTAAACATGTGTAATATTCTCAAAGCGAAAACTAAATTCCTTCTTAAGAATTAAATATAACGATATTTAATATTATATAATACTCTCTACAAAATATTTCCATTAAGTAAATAATTAATTAACTCCCAAATAACATGATTACCTTTGTTCCTTTATATCATTAAACCGATTATCTCTTACTTTATGCTTTATAGTTGTGTAACTAAATTCGTTTACGGGATTAAATGAGCTAATCACTAGAACTAATCATCCAAAGAACCTGGTTAGATAATCTTTATTCGCTTAATTAGTATTAATTTATTATACAAATGAGTCGTTTTGTACGTATGAATGCAGTTGTCATTTGCCAGCACACGAGCGATGCCGATTCTGAAGGGTTGGTATTATGAATCCTGTTTACAGTAATAATAATAATAATAATAATATTTAAATGATCTTACTAATTTATAAAGATAATCTAATCCTATAATAATAATAATAATAATAATAATTATTATTATTATTATTATTATTATCATTATTATTATTATTATTATTATTATTATTATCATTATTATTTATTATTTTTATTATTATTATTATTGATAAATACAAAGTGAATTATGGAGTAAACGAACTTAACAGACATTTGTCAGCAACAGGAAAGCGGGGGGGGGGGGCGAAAACGTTCTCCAATCTCCTAATTCCTTTAGAGATTTCACTGGGGAACATAAACCCCCAAAATTTTTCTCTTCCAACAACTTCAGTAGAAGTGAAACATATAAACAGTTTGAAGAGCGAATGTGGCGCAATAGATTTCATACAAAACAATTTCTATAAATCATGTCGTGATATTATTTCTGAACAATTTGCTGCACCATACATCATAATTTTATTCAGACCGAGAAGAAACTATCCCCGTATTGTAAAAGTGATTCGCATATACCCTCTCGTGATCTGGAGAGCGCTTCAAACTACCATTCGATATCTACCTTCGGAGAAATATTATTAATAATAATAATTATTTTGTCATAGAAGAAAATATAGTGTCGCCGTATCACTTCGGTTTCAAGACAAAGAATTCCATAGAGAAATTACTGTATTAACTGAAGAATTCCGTAAAAGTTTAAACAGCCACCACCAGTAGCTCAGTGGGTAACACCGTTTCCTTGTAAGTGAAGTGAAGACACCGAGGTCGGGGGTTCGACTCCCGATGGTGTTGGTAACAACAATCTTGGAGTTAGTGCAATAAGCCGCATTAGTAGGCCCGAGTGCTGTCAGTTTCTATCTCTCCTGACTCATCATTATTATTAAAAAAGTTTAAACTAAAAAATTCTTACTATTTTCATTCAGTTATATGAAGCTTTTGAGTAAGTGCACTCTCAAGATATGTAAATATTTCGCTAACATGAATTTGTCCTGACTTTACAGTGATTTCAAATTATTAATTTCCAGATATTTCACTAATAATTACTTTGCTGGACATTGGAGTAAACGTTTTGCTAAGCATCTGGTTTTACAGTCGGCTAAATGTTTCAGATATTTACAATAGATTTGTTTCGACATTTAGGAGCTTCAGAAAGTCGATTTTGTAATCTTTCCATTTTAAAAAATGAGAATTTTCTCTGTTTTGTCTTATCAATTGTCACATTTTGTTTGAATAAATCTAAATACTTGAATTGGTCCTGTGAAATCACTAGAAAGTTGTGACAAATTCATGTTTAGCGAAGTGTTTAGATGCCTTTAGAGTGTAGAACATTCATTCGTGGTGCTAAAATGAACTAATTATGGAGCTTCAAGTCTTATTTAAATTACACAAAATAATACTGTTAATCAGAATATACGAACATAAATCAGATATTCAGTCAGTCACACGAAAAACATGGATTATCAGAGGTTTCGACAGTGGGACCCCCCTTCGATTACCGGTATCCAGTAAACAAACAAGACATCGCTCCTCAAACTGATAACAACTCAGCTACTCAACCAGAAAGAACAAACAGGGAGCTCATCCGTATTTATAGCGAGCTAAATATGGTTTTTATGCAGGAAGGAGGGGAGAAGGGCGAACACCCGCAAAAACGCCTCCTCCCCATAGAAGGAGAAGAAAGCCGAAATCAAGGTCCAAGGTTTCGAGATGCCAGGACACTCTGCGTTTAAAAGGTTAGAGGCCATAGACAAGTGGAAAGATGGACTGAGGAAGGTTGTTCCAGAGTTGACCGGTTGAGTAGCTGAAAGATTGAGAATACCGATTAATTCTTGCGTTAGAGGGTTGGACAGGAAAGGGATGAGAATGTGTCGAAAGTCTGGGCATTGCAAGCTCTCCTAAAAGGAGGCAGTAGAAAGATCAAAGGTCAGGTGCGCTATAGCCGTCTCACGCGAAGCATGGAGTGACTGTTGAGAGTGATGCTCTGTGAAACGGGTAGAGAAGAAAAGGGTTGAATCATCGGAATAGGGATGGCTGGGGCAGGAAGTGCGACTTAACAGATCATTGATAAATAAAAGGAAGACATTGGATGAGAGGACAGAGCCCTGAAGAACACCACTGTTAATATCTTTAGGAGAACAATAGTGTCTATCTACAACCGTAGCTATAGATCGGGCAGAAAGAAAATCAGAGATGAAAGCACAGATAGAAGGATAGAAACTGAAGGAGGGCAGTTTCGAAATTAAAGATTTTTTTCCAAACTCTATCAAAAGCTTTTGATACGTCTAGCGCAACAGCAATGGCTTCAAGAAAGGAAGATGACCAAGAGTCAGAGAGATATGCAGGAAAATTGCCAGTGGAGCGTCCGTTGTGGAACCTACGTATACTGACGATCTGAAAGAAGACTGTTAGTAGTGAGGTGTTTAAGAACCTTCCTATTAAGGAGAGATTAAAAAGAAACTGGACGATAGTTGGAAGGATAAGAGCGGTCACCCTTCTTTGGGGCAGGCTGAATGAAGGCAAACTTCCAGGAAGGAAATGTATCAGATGAAAGACAAAGACGAAAGAGTTGACTTAGCCAGGGTGTCAACATAGAAGCATAGTTCTTGGGGACAGCAAGAGAGACTCCATCATAGGAGGCATAGGACAGAAAAAACATCTTTCGAAGATTTTCTAATTTCGGACATAATTAAGTCAGAGCGAGGAGTAGAAGGGGGAACAACACCGAGATCGTCCAGGGTTCAGTTGGAGGCGAAAGTTTCAGCTTAGTCTGGATAAGAGACGGCAACTGAGCCATCAGAATAGAAAAGAGGAGGGAATGAAAAAGTAATTTTGTTGGAGAGATTTTTGGATAAATGCCAAAAAGAGCAAGAAGAAGTAGAATTTTATAGTTTTTCACATTTTTGTCTGATGAAGGAATTTCACATTTTTGTCTGATGAAGAACAGATTTTGCACGATTCCCGCCGGAAATATAAGCAGAGTGAGAGTGAGGAGTTGGATGGCGACGGTACCTTCTGAAAACCTCCTCACTGTTGCGGATAGTTAGAAGAAGCAAAGTTAAACCAATTTTTTGTTTTGCATTAGTAGTAAGAATAGACTACAGAATGTATGCCTCCATGCCCGACAGAATCACCTTCTTCATGCGCTCAGCGCAGTCGGAAGGGCCGGGCCACGGAAGCAGTAATCGTTCCATGGGAAATCAAAGAAGTACTGCCAAAGGTCCTCCCATTCGGCGGCGCCTAAGTGCCAAAGGGGTCTTCTCTTAGGAGGATCCAAAGGCCGAAGGCTAATAAGTAAGCTTTAAATTTGTGAAATATCTAATATATGATCATAAATACAAATACATACTGAGAACATATTAATTGGCAGGAAATAAAATAAGATGAACGATAAGGTATATGTCTGTTGTCAACAATAAAGTTCGTAAAGCCTTCAAGTCGAAGTACCTATAAATATGGTTTTTTGTTACTTTAATATTCTAAGTAATAGAGGGTTCCTAGCACCTTCCGTATTGGTTCCCTTTTTGGTATAGTTTTATGGTATATACGGTCACAAAGCGTGCCAGTAAGTTCTCGATTAGTGTCTATGCTGTCCCCATTTTGGAACCTATGAAAAAAACTATGTAGGGCTATGGGTTGATTGCCTGATACCCTCATCCGTTGGAAATTTCCAGCAGATTACAGTGGAGAGTTAACGACAAAAGCCCTACGTTTTTTTGTTAGAGAGTTATGTATATGTAGGTCTTCAAAGGACCTCTTTATGTTTATTTGCTTCGGTATTTGCGCTGCCTAATGGTAAAGAAAGGAATTCCCTTACCTTATTATTTCGTTGGGCCTCGCTTCTGTTTCGATGTAGTGCGCGATGATGTGTTTCGATGTAGGGCCGCGGTACGATGGAGTGACACAACGAGTTGCTTTGATGTAATTAATATAGGCAGTCACTACACTTAAATACCTGAAGGAATAGGCCTATCCTTTTTATAGTTATTAGGTTTTATATTATGAGGATTTCCCTCAGAACTTATAGGAAGATAAAGGACATCTTCCTTGCTTAAAGCATCTCTGTGACATAAGCAAGCTCCGAGCGAGCCGCTATAATATAATATATCTTCGTATTTTATTATTTGCTAAATTTGCAAAGTTCGTTGACTCTTCTCTCGAAGTAATTTTCACGAGTCAGCAATGGAGAATTTTGAATGCGAGATAATAAATTTGGTTTTCTTGTCATGCAGGTTCAATGCCTACATTTGGGGTTCTATGTATGTATGGCAATTATTTCATTCCCAATAGGCTATATCGCCAATCCCGAGGCAATTTTGTATAGATATTTAATTCAATTAATTAATAATTTATATTTAATTAAGAAATAAAGGTACCACATACGATGCCATGTTGTAAGCATATATAGTTTTTCCATAGAACCTATTTATGAAACGAATCTTTCTTTAACTTATTTTTAATTTAAATTCTTTATTTCCAAAATATACAGAGTTTAGAAGAGTATATTTTCATTAATAAAGCACATATACTAGATACATCTGTATTTTGTCTTTGTCAAGCGGACAAGCTTTACAGAGTGAAATCTGTTGTTCAGGTATAATTATAAAATTTTTATATAAACACTCGAAAACTAAACAGAACTTACAGAGTGGGACAAACTGTACTAGTCTGAAAACTGCGTCCTGCCAAAAGGCAAATCTTTTTTGTGTACATAATAATAAACCTTAAAAAGGCCAGGACAATAATAACACACAAATAACATTTGGCGTTAGAAATTCAGTTAAAATAAATAAATATATATTTAGCGACAGCCTTTAACAATGTAGGCCTATACTGGGACTAGAATTTTCAACAAGATGTGGGAAAT
The DNA here is from genome assembly GCA_023014485.1 of Bathynomus jamesi. NCBI lineage: Eukaryota > Metazoa > Arthropoda > Malacostraca > Isopoda > Cirolanidae > Bathynomus > Bathynomus jamesi. The sequence goes on from JAJOZX010005148.1 coordinate 66,677, forward strand.
TCTTTCAATGAACAAGTGTTCTCAGGTGATGACATTATTTTCATCAAACTTCGATGCTTGATGAAATACTTTACGGGGAACTGATTCCTTGAAAATAATTTAATCAAGGTGGGTGGCGCCAACTATTGAAGGAAATGTCAGTTAAATGCCATTTCAGTCTCTTTTCAATAACCGAGTGTAATTACATACATGAATTTTGTGTTAATCAGGAAAAACATACTAAGTGCAAATTAAGTTTTAAGCTTAAATACATTAAGAATAAATTTACCTTACCTTGGTGAGATTCAAACCGATGCCACTGAAGATTCAAATTTTCCGAGCGGCCACATTACCCACTCGGCCATGAGACGTTAAGCTAAAATGAGAGAGTTTTGTGTATATATAATCTTTCCCATTGGATATATATTATATATATATATATATATATATATATATATATATATATATATATATATATTATTAGGGTGGTGAAAATATTAAACCGTCTTGCCTCACTTATGATTTGGTGTATTGACCCTCTAGAAGTTCTTAAAAGATAATTACTTTTTAGGACCCTCCACCCGCCGCATTTTTGCCGAAAACAAAATGGCGGAAAGTTATATTTTGAAAGACCCCTAGTATAATATCTATCGGTTTTTGAGAGAAGATATTGCGTTATATTGTGCGTTATTTGGTTATAACTATGATAACGAGTAAATATATTCACACAACACAAGCGATACTTACTAATCACCAACTACTTAAGAACACACAGACGCTTATCTAAACATCAGTCTCACTCGAGGTCGATGACATTTTGCATATGGCTGATAAGGGATGGGGGTAGGAGCCGCATGCTGCATATTGTAGCATGGGTGGCTACAAAGACTATTGAGTAAAATATGTTTACATTTTAGTTTTAGAGCTTATATATAATTTGTTTTAACTAATTCCGTGTTTTGTATTTTTTCAGATTTTAATGTGATATTTCTGTAGAAATTTAACCTCAGATCTAAATATGGCAAAATCCCTACTAACTAGACAGACGATGAAGCAACATTTTCTGTTCGGAATTCCAAGTGAATTGCCACATAATGTCTTACCCTCTAATATGCAGGTTGGGAGATATTTTCTTCTAAAGGAAGGCTCATCTTCAAAAGTGACAAATAATGATATTCTCGAAACGATAGCAGAAGCATTGGTCGAAGTGTGGAAACTTTCATCAATACCCTCAATGAATAAAAAATCCATAATTACGAAGCTGAAACGCTTTACCGACAAAGTTACGCAACTCAATCGATCCAAAAACAGTGCGAAGCTTATTGAATTGTTCAGAAAATCATTGATAGAACTCTTTGACATTTGTGCCTGTACAGTAAATGCAACTTCGTTTCGCACCAAGATTTTGGCTGCCGAAAAAGCGGATGTAACGAAAAACATTATTTGTGTTTGTCCAAAAGAATCAAGAATACCCAATGAAGAATTGGAATTGCTTGAGGATCAGAGGACTATGCGGAATATGGTGATTGGAAGTGTGGATGTTACCCTTTCAAGATCTACAGTATAGCAAAAAGAAATGCAAGAAAATTGAAGGAGCAACAAGGAAGTAAACGAAGAAAAATAATCATGCATGAAGAATTCGAAAAGGTAGTCATTGATGATATGCTTTCACCTGATACTAATACTGATCTCTCTAGTACCGAAGGAAGTTCAACAACTGAGTCTGAATATGAATGCTCCAACATTCAAATGAGAGCCCCTGGAAGATTTGGTGTTTCAGATAGGGCTGCATCGGCCATTGCTTCAGCTACTTTGGTGGATTTGGGTATCATTACCGAAGAAGACAGTGACTTTTTATTGATCGAAGTAAGGTGAGAAGAAAGAGACAGAAATTGAGAAAAGCATTACAAGTTGAAGCTGTACAAAGTTATGGTGATGTTAAAGCTTTATATTTTGATGGGAGAAAAGACAAGACGTTGGTAAAGACAAATAAAGATGGTAAATGGTACCAGGATATAATTGTTGAAGAACATTATGTACTATTGAGTGAGCCTGGTGGAGAATACCTTAACCATTTGAGCCCTAAATCTGGAAAAGCAAGTGATGTATCTGAATCGCTGTTCGCTTACTTGAATGAAGTGACACTAGACCAGAATCTCCAGGTGATAGGGTGCGACAGTACGAATGTCAACACTGGGTCTAAAGGTGGCATAATCCATTTCATCGAGCAGAAGCTGAACCGACCATTGCAATGGAGCATTTGTATGTTACATACAAATGAACTCTCCTTAAGGCATCTGTTTGAGCGATACGACGGGAAAACAACTGGGCCAAGATCATTCAGTGGATCTATTGCTAATGCTCTTAAGACTTGCCATGAGATGCCTGGATTAAAGTTCTCCCCAATTACGGATGGAGCCGATAGCATCCCAGTTCTCTCAGATGAACCCATAGAAGATTTAAGTAATGATCAACAACACATGTTCAGAATAATTGAGGCTATAAGAGAAGGATATGTTGACGGAAGCCTAGAGAAACTCAAGCCTGGTCTCCTAAACAACTCTAGATGGTTAACTCTAGCTAACAGACTATGTCGTTATTATGTCTCCCAAAAGAATCCCTCCAGAGAGTTACGTAGCCTTGTTCTGTTCATAGTAACAAACTATGGTCCTAACTGGTTCAATATAAAATTAAAACCGTATCTGCCTGATGGACCCAAACATATCTTTGATGCGATAAAAAGGTTGAATCTGTTACCTCAAGATATACAAAAAGTTGTCCAACCTTATATATCACGGAATGCCTGTTTTGCTCACTCAGAAAATATTCTTCTATCATTGCTGTCAGATAGTGAGCAAAAGCTGCGCAAAGTTGCAATTGATCGAATAATACAGACAAGAAAGTGTAAGGAAGCCAATACAAGGAAAATCAGAGAATTTAGAGTACCAGAATTGAACTTCGCATGCCGTACATATATACATTTTAACTGCAAACAACACACAGTATAATTAATGTAAAGAACGACGCTTGTGTAGAAGAGTGTTCCGCACAAGATGAGGAGGGAGAACGAGCAAAATGTATATATGTACGGCATGCGAAGGTGCCCACTCAGGGCATTTGATTCCGCTCGTATGTAGGAGAATTACGAGTACTGACTAATCAGGGTCCTTGGTGTAGTGTTTAACATATCCGACCGGCAATTGGATGGTCCAGGGTTCGATTCCTGGGAGGTACCTCACTTTTCACTTGCTCGTTCTCCCTCCTCATCTTGTGCGGAACACTCTTCTACACAAGCGTCGTTCTTTACATTAAAATATATATACACACATATATATATATATATATATATATATATATATATATATATATATATATATATATATATATACAGGGTGTTCCATAAGTCCGCATCATAGGAGAAATTCATATTTTTCTATTTCTACAAACCATAATTTATGCTCGGGATGCCAATTTCCCGTCCACCATTCTGATCAGTGACGAGGCTGTTTTTTATGGAAATGGTGAGGTAAATCGACAGAACACCCGCTACTGGTCTCAAAACAACCCTCACCGGTATACCTCTTCAAAGGAACAAGGTGCATCTTGGGTGATGGTATGGTGTGGCATTTGGAAGGATCGCATCATAGGCCCCCTCTTTTCCGATGAACATGTCACTGGAGGCACCTACCTAAGTATGCTCAAGGAAAAAGCATTTCCCAGTGTCTTGAACGAAGAAGGAAATTTCCCAACATGGTTCCAACAAGACGGCGCTCCTGCACATTACAGCACCCAAGTAAGGGAATACCTGTACCAACAATTCCCTGGTCACTGGATAGGACGTCGATGGCCTGTGGAATGGCCAGCTAGAAGCCCGGATCTCACGCCACTAGATTTTTATCTCCGGGGCCACTTGAAAGCGCTGGTATACGCAGAGAAAATTAGGAGTGTTGAACATTTGCGGCAGCGCATTATTGGGGCATGTAACATCATTACTCCTGACATCATTCACCGTGTGCTTGCTGACTGGGTATCACGTCTGAATTTGTGTATTGAAAACAATGGTGGACATATTGAGCACGTTCTGTAAATAAAAGCTTTTGTTTTGCCTTTTTTTATTATTTTTCATATGATGCCGGACTTATGGGACACCCTGTATATGTATATATATATATATATCGTAAAGAACGACGCTTGTATAGGAGATATTCCGCGCAAGACGAGAGAGAGAAAACGGAACAAATGAAAAAATGAAGTAACCACCTGGGAATCGAACCCGGATCTTCCGATTGCCGGTCAGACGCGATCATTACACCATGGACTTCACCCTTCCAAACGCCGTAATTCTTCTACATACTCGCAGAAACCAATGCCCCAAGGGGCACCTCCCGCATGCCGTAACATTATATACATTCAACTGCAAAGAACACGCAGTATAAAGAACGTAAAGAACGACGCTTGTATAGGAGATATTCCGTGCAAGACGAGAGAGAGAAAACGGAACAAATGAAAAAATGAAGTAACCACCTGGGAATCGAACCCGGGATCTTCCGATTGCCGGTCAGACGCGATACCATTACACCATGGACTTCACCCTTCCAAACGCCGTAATTCTTCTACATACTCGCAGAAACCAATGCCCCAAGGGGGCACCCCGCATGCCGTAACATTATATACATTCAACTGCAAAGAACACGCAGTATAAATAACGTAAGAACGACGCTTGTATAGGAGATATTCCGCGCAAGACGAGAGAGAGAAAACGGAACAAATGAAAAAATGAAGTAACCACCTGGGATCGAACCCGGGATCTTCCGATTGCCGGTCAGACGCGATATTAACACCATGGACTTCACCCTTCCAAACGCCGTAATTCTTCTACATACTCGCAGAAACCAATGCCCCAAGGGGCACCTCCCGCATGCCGTAACATTATATACATTCAACTGCAAAGAACACGCAGTATAAATAACGTAAAGAACGACGCTTGTATAGGAGATATTCCGTGCAAGACGAGAGAGAGAAAACGGAACAAATAAAAAATGAAGTAACCACCTGGGAATCGAACCGGGATCTTCCGATTGCCGGTCAGACGCGATACCATTACACCATGGACTTCACCCTTCCAAACGCCGTAATTCTTCTACATACTCGCAGAAACCAATGCCCCAAGGGGGCACCTCCCGCATGCCGTAACATTATATACATTCAACTGCAAAGAACACGCAGTATAAATAACGTAAAGAACGACGCTTGTATAGGAGATATTCCGCGCAAGACGAGAGAGAGAAAACGGAACAAATGAAAAAATGAAGTAACCACTGGGAATCGAACCCGGGATCTTCCGATTGCCGGTCAGACGCGATACCATTACACCATGGACTTCACCCTTCCAAACGCCGTAATTCTTCTACATACTCGCAGAAACCAATGCCCCAAGGGGGCACCTCCCGCATGCCGTAACATTATATACATTCAACTGCAAAGAACACGCAGTATAAATAACGTAAAGAACGACGCTTGTATAGGAGATATTCCGCGCAAGACGAGAGAGAGAAAACGGAACAAATGAAAAAATGAAGTAACCACCTTGGAATCGAACCCGGGATCTTCCGATTGCCGGTCAGACGCGATACCATTACACCATGGACTTCACCCTTCCAAACGCCGTAATTCTTCTACATACTCGCAGAAACCAATGCCCCAAGGGGGCACCTCCCGCATGCCGTAACATTATATACATTCAACTGCAAAGAACACGCAGTATAAATAACGTAAAGAACGACGCTTGTATAGGAGATATTCCGCGCAAGACGAGAGAGAGAAAACGGAACAAATGAAAAAATGAAGTAACCACCTGGGAATCGAACCCGGGATCTTCCGATTGCCGGTCAGACGCGATACCATTACACCATGGACTTCACCCTTCCAAACGCCGTAATTCTTCTACATACTCGCAGAAACCAATGCCCCAAGGGGGCACCTCCCGCATGCCGTAACATTATATACATTCAACTGCAAAGAACACGCAGTATAAATAACGTAAAGAACGACGCTTGTATAGGAGATATTCCGCGCAAGACGAGAGAGAGAAAACGGAACAAATGAAAAAATGAAGTAACCACCTGGGAATCGAACCCGGGATCTTCCGATTGCCGGTCAGACGCGATACCATTACACCATGGACTTCACCCTTCCAAACGCCGTAATTCTTCTACATACTCGCAGAAACCAATGCCCCAAGGGGGCACCTCCCGCATGCCGTAACATTATATACATTCAACTGCAAAGAACACGCAGTATAAATAACGTAAAGAACGACGCTTGTATAGGAGATATTCCGCGCAAGACGAGAGAGAGAAAACGGAACAAATGAAAAATGAAGTAACCACCTGGGAATCGAACCCGGGATCTTCCGATTGCCGGTCAGACGCGATACCATTACACCATGGACTTCACCCTTCCAAACGCCGTAATTCTTCTACATACTCGCAGAAACCAATGCCCCAAGGGGGCACCTCCCGCATGCCGTAACATTATATACATTCAACTGCAAAGAACACGCAGTATAAATAACGTAAAGAACGACGCTTGTATAGGAGATATTCCGTGCAAGACGAGAGAGAGAAAACGGAACAAATGAAAAAATGAAGTAACCACCTGGGAATCGAACCGGATCTTCCGATTGCCGGTCAGACGCGATACCATTACACCATGGACTTCACCCTTCCAAACGCCGTAATTCTTCTACATACTCGCAGAAACCAATGCCCCAAGGGGGCACCTCCCGCATGCCGTAACATTATATACATTCAACTGCAAAGAACACGCAGTATAAATAACGTAAAGAACGACGCTTGTATAGGAGATATTCCGCGCAAGACGAGAGAGAGAAAACGGAACAAATGAAAAAATGAAGTAACCACTGGGAATCGAACCCGGGATCTTCCGATTGCCGGTCAGACGCGATACCATTACACCATGGACTTCACCCTTCCAAACGCCGTAATTCTTCTACATACTCGCAGAAACCAATGCCCCAAGGGGGCACCTCCCGCATGCCGTAACATTATATACATTCAACTGCAAAGAACACGCAGTATAAATAACGTAAAGAACGACGCTTGTATAGGAGATATTCCGCGCAAGACGAGAGAGAGAAAACGGAACAAATGAAAAAATGAAGTAACCACCTGGGAATCGAACCCGGGATCTTCCGATTGCCGGTCAGACGCGATACCATTACACCATGGACTTCACCCTTCCAAACGCCGTAATTCTTCTACATACTCGCAGAAACCAATGCCCAAGGGGGCACCTCCCGCATGCCGTAACTTATATACATTCAACGCAAAGAACACGCAGTATAAATAACGTAAAGAACGACGCTTGTATAGGAGATATTCCGCGCAAGACGAGAGAGAGAAAACGGAACAAATGAAAAAATGAAGTAACCACCTGGGAATCGAACCCGGGATCTTCCGATTGCCGGTCAGACGCGATACCATTACACCATGGACTTCACCCTTCCAAACGCCGTAATTCTTCTACATACTCGCAGAAACCAATGCCCCAAGGGGGCACCTTCCGCATGCCGTAACATTATATACATTCAACTGCAAAGAACACGCAGTATAAATAACGTAAAGAACGACGCTTGTATAGGAGATATTCCGCGCAAGACGAGAGAGAGAAACGGAACAAATGAAAAAATGAAGTAACCACCTTGGAATCGAACCCGGGATCTTCCGATTGCCGGTCAGACGCGATACCATTACACCATGGGTTCGATTCCCAGGTGGTTACTTCATTTTTTCATTTGTTCCGTTTTCTCTCTCTCGTCTTGCGCGGAATATCTCCTATACAAGCGTCGTTCTTTACGTTATTTATACTGCGTGTTCTTTGCAGTTGAATGTATATATATATATATATATAAAATACAAAAAGGTGGATAGGAATATATATATATATACATCAGGACAAGGGGGGCACAAGAGAAGACCAGGAACAAGCAAAAATGTTCATGGCTCTCACAAATGAGTTTATGCTGACACTGGAAATAACAGAAAACACCAGAAAAAATAACTGCCTCGATCTGGTATTCACGAATAACATGAACTTGATTGCTGATATAAAAATACCCCAACCATTATCTCAGACTACAACTTAATCTAGATATCAACAAATATGACGACAACATTAAAAGACAATACACATATCGAGGAAAGAAGCAAATTTGGGGCCTTTAACTTAAACTCCAAGACTATAAATTTGGAAGCAATCGGACCGCACATGGTCCAAATAGAGTGGAGAACAGTTTTAGAGAATAAAACAAATGAAGAAATGCTAACAACCTTGGAAGAAAAAACGCTGAGAATTTTAGAAAAATATGCTCCGAAATCACAGCCAAAAGGAAAAAGGAGCTGGCTGGAGAGGCAAAAGAGGAGAATATTCCGCAAAAGAAAGAGAGTGGAGGCGAAGTTAGCCAACTGCGGAGATAATGCTAGGAAAGAAATACAAGAAAAACTGGAGGGTATCGATAGGGAAATACAAGCCCCGATTAAGGACCATACGGGGCTCCAATAAACCTTAGGCCCCCCCCCCCCGCCCATGGCCTAAACCATTAGAGGTACAGTAAACCTAAACATACCTTACAAAAGAGAATTTAATCATGCATTTAATGAGAAACAATTAAAACTTGGTGTTCTCGCCATTGGCTTCCAAGACAGCCTGAATTCGCTTTGGGTAGCTTGCCAAAAGTGACGTGAATAGATCTTGATCGTTACGCAAATTTGCTCAAACAGTTTCAATGTGTTGCGTCATTGTATCCTTCGAAAATCGATTTGCTGCAGGTTCTTGAAACAAGAGACATTCAACCTTGTCCTTTATAACTGATCCAATGTGTTCACAGACGTTCAGGTCAGGAGAATTTCCTGGCCATTCTTCATTTCCAAAGCAATCGATCTCATGGTTCCGCAACAATTGTTGAGTGGCTTATGCCTTAAAGCAGGGGGCCTTATCGTGCAGAAGTGTGACCTGATCGACATCCATAACATTGTTTGGGTTTCTTAGAAAAGGAATGACATGCTGGGATAGAATAATATCATGAAAATACTGTCCATCCCAACTCTGACTATTTGGCTTCAGCACCCACATGAACTTCTTTGCAGTGAACAAAACAAACACACCAACACAGTCTGGACTTTTTAATAATTCACGATAATGTTCATTGTCATCGATTTCATCTGGTGTTGTGGCCCACACTCGATCATTTTGGTAGTTAGGCCGACGTGTTACGTAAACAAAAAATTCAGCGGAGACAGCTAAATGCATGAAATCATCCACATCCCAATCTTCAAGAAAATGGGCAAACCACATTCTGTCATCGATATTAAGTTGAGTTTTTCTTGGCTTTGGAAGTTCATGCCAAGGCTTTAAACCTTGCCTATGACGGTACAGTCGAATGATCTCACCACTAATGATCTTTCCTCTCAACACTTCGATCTCTCTAGAAAGTTTAGCACAGCTGTTTTTCCGCTTACGCGTACCGCTTTCAATGATGTCCTTTGTTTCCTGAGAGAGTGGCAAATTTGGGCGCCTAGATTTGAGATTTGATTGTATCCATTTCACATTCATCCAAAGTTTTATTCCAATTTCTTTTGACGAAGTCCTCACTTCTTCGCAACTTTTTGGCAACCCATGAACGTGTTATAAAGGTGGCTCCAGCGTCACGAGCTTCCCGAAATGTTATTGCTCGTATGCGATCTATCACACGTTGCCTCTCCGAATCACCAATTAATTGAGAAGTCATTATATTATCACTTTATCAGCTAGAGTAATTTTAATACCTGCAATAAATAAAGAATTTTATATATTTTTATAATCACTAAAAACTATTTCGATATAAGTAAACATGTAAGCTGCAAATTGGGGGGCTAAGGTTTTTTGGAACCCCTTACACAGAGGGAAGAGGAAAAAGGGGTAGAAGCAATAAAATAAATCAAAAATACTTCTATAGCTATGCGAAAAGTAAAACAAAATCGCGCACCGCTATTGGGCCCTAAAGGAAAAGAAATAATGAACTAACCGACGATCCAAAAGAAATATCTGAAACATTGAGAGCTCAGTATGAATCAGTTTTCAGTACCCCAAATGAACGAAAATCAGCACGGATTCTGATCAGGAAGATCATGCCTATCACAACTTATAGAACACTATAACAATATCCTAGATGCACTTAAAGGAAATGAAAACTATGATGTCATATACACGGATTTTGTTAAAGCTTTCGACAAATGCGATCATGGTATAATAGCACATAAAATGAAATATATGGGAATAACAGGCAAAGTGTGAAAATGGATCTACAACTTCCTCAAAGAACGTGTACAGGTCGTCAAAATTCAAGGTATATCATCATCAGAATCGGAAGTACACAGCTGAGTACCACAAAGTACAGTACTGGCCCCACTCCTGTTCATTACAGTATCATGCTAACAGAAATAGAGAGTGGAGTAAACAGCAACAGTATAGTAACATCCTTTGCAGACGACACAAACATCAGCAGAAAAATTAGCGATGCGAATGAGGTGGAGGCCTTGCAGAGTGACACGAACAAAATATACAAATGGTCAGAAGACAACAACATGACATTTAACACCAAGAAATTTCAGCTCTTGAGATATGGTAGAAATGAGGACCTTAAACAGACTGCATATTATGCTCCAGATAGACAGGAAATTCAGAGAAGCACGAAAGCGATCGATCTGGGGGTAATGACCGATGATACAAAATTCGAAACACAAAATCAAATAGCGATAAACAAAGCAAGAAGAGTTGTGGAACAGGTACTAAGAGCGTTCAAAAGAAGGGACAAGACAGTAATGATTCCCCTGCTGAGAACACTGATTATACCAAAACTTGAATACTTCTCAGTTTTGACGTCCCCATATAAAAAGGAAGAAACTAATAAACTAGAAGAACCTCACAGACATTTCACAGCTAAGATTGATGGCTGCAAAAAAAACAACTGCTGGGAAAGACTACGTAAACTAAATCTGTACTCCCTGGGAAATAAAAGAGAGAGGTACACCATAATCTACATATGGAAAATGATCGTAAATTATTGTAAAGTAAATTATTTAGGAAGATTCTGCCAAATTACGTTCTGTGGTTTAGATACGAAGATGTTCTTTGCCTCTGGCAGAAACTTTAAATCTCGATGAATTCTTACCCAAGGTTAATAATTTAATTCCCTTTATCAATTTTACAGTTGAAATAGAAAAAGACTCATCGATCTCATTTTTAGATGTTTTAATATACTGATTTAGAAAAAAGTTTAGGTGCAGTATTTACAGTAAACCCACTAATAATTGTTCCTGTATTCATTAATTATTATTCGGCTCACCACAATAACGTAAAACGAACCGTTTTTTTTACTTTGTTCCTAAGATGCTTACGAATTTGTAGCCCAGAGTTCATTGATGATGAAATTAGTAAAATATATAAAATTGCGTTTGATTTAAAATATCGAAAGAACTGCATAGATAAATCTTTAAAAATGGCAAAGAAAACCTTCTACGAGGTAAAAGACAAGACTCTTCATACCACAAAAAACGCCTTAGCATTACCATTTAAAGAAAATTTCCTTAATCTGCCGAAATTGCTGAGGACTTTTAACGTAAATATCACCTTCAGAAATTTAGATGTAAGTAAGAATTCATTGATTAAAAACTCCCCTTTAAGTGAACAGGGTTGTGTATATAAGATTCCATGAACAATATGTAATAAGTTTTACATTGGTCAAATTGGCAAGACATTAGAATTATGTATTAAGCAGCATAAATACAGTATAAGAACTGGCCAGGAATCTGACGCCATTTTCATTCACATAAGAGATACTAATCATCCTATTGACTGGAAAAATGCCTCCAAATTAAGTTTTCGTAAATCTATTGATTGTTAGTAGAAATATAATTGAATCGACTGTGATCAAGAATAATGTTGATTTTGTTCTTAATATTAGTCCTGGGCTTTACAAATTAGACTCGTACATTGTTAGAAAAGTTGTGGAATATTCTGACCGCATTCTTGCCACTTAATTGTTTGTTTTAATTAAATAAATATTATTTTAATAATTGTTATAATTTTTATGTGTACATTTTAATTGTATTATTTCTTTTAAATAGTTTTTATGTACTCGATATTTTAGTAGACTTTAGACTTTATTGGGGAAGTTTTAGATTGTTTTTAGGTTGAGTTGCTTATTGGGGTATTTTTCGCTTCCCCAATAGGTAACGAAATATTTTAGAAGTAGCACGTGCTGATGTTTGCGCCATGTCCTTTGTTTCCTTAGACTACTGCATTCTTGCTACTTAATTGCCTGTTTTAATTAAATAAATACTATTTCTAATAACTGTTATCATTTTATGTGTACATGTTAATTGTATAATTTCTTTTATATTCGATTTTTATATTCGATAATTTAGTACCCTTTAGATTAAGTTATTTATTGGTGACGTTTTAAATTGCTTTTATTGTTTTTAGGGTGCTACTATAGCGTGATTCCTACCGGTGACTTCGATACTATAGGGTGATTCCTACCCGTTTTGGTTCGAAACTACAGTACTGTAGAGTGTGATTCCTATCCAAGGTATAAATGAAAATATAATAAATATAAAATGCTATTTATTATTCAATTTTATTTATTTAAAAAATAGTTTCGGTGCTACTATAGTATGTGGTCTACCTACGATTGGTTAGGTTTAGTCACGATATTTTCGTTAAAACTAACGAAAATATCATGACTAAACCTAACCAATCGTCAAGGGCGATGGACATTGGAATCGGTTCCTGACGATTGGTCTAATGACGATTGGTCTAATGACGATTGGTCCATTTGGTATAATTGGTCTAAAGGACGATTGGTCCAATACCGATTGGTATAATTTGTCTAAAAACGATTCGTCTAATGCACCCGTTAACGTATATAAAATATAACTTGGTAATATATACAAACGAGAACGTATGACACCATTGTTAGGTTAGATTAGGTTAGGTTAGGTGAACCAAAAGTTGCGACTACTAACGAGTCAGCCAAAGCACAGCCGATGCATAGCCTACATGAATACCACATGACGTCCCATAGATGGTTGGTTGTTTGGATGTTAATGAGTCAATTGGCTTTCAAGTGGGAGCTGTATGTGAATGTCATTTTCCAAACAATATATAAACAAAAATATTTTGTCATTTTTTTCATATATTTTTAGATACTATACATACATTTATAGATGCATAATATATACATATATATTATACATAATATAATAAATACATACAGTATATAATTATTAGACTAATTATAGTATTTAGACCAAACGTCCTTCGACGAATCGTCCTTTAGACCAATTATACTAATTGGTATTGGACCAATCGTCATTAGACCAATCGTCCTTTAGACCAATTATACCAAATGGACTAATCGGTATTGGACTAATTGGTATTGGACCAATCGTCATTAGACCAATCGTACCCAACCCCATTGGAATGTAAACAAGCAATTAGTAAACAAGGTAAGAAGCTATAATTAAAAGGTAGACCGCCGAATCGAGGAAGGAATCACGCTATAGTAGCACCGTTTTTAGATTGAGTTGCCAATTGGGGAATTTTTACGCTTGTGTATTTAACTCGTTTATTTTGTAAATTCTGTCTATTTCTCTCTTGTCCCTGAAGATATGAATATATCACGAAAGCGCTCGGACTTCGTATTTCCTTTTCCTTTTCCCTGTGGTTCTTTGCTTATTAAAAAGATCACGTGTTGCTTTGTGATTTCTTTGCATATATATATATATATATATATATATATATATATATATAGGAGAAATCCAATGACAAGGAGAAATGTAAATGCCATGAAAAGTCTTCTTTAATGCAACGTTTCGAGCAATACGCTCATCTTCAGGCTGTTTAATAACAATGTGAAATTAAAATCAATATTGAATGAAAAACAAAACAGAAAATTTCTATAACCTATTCATGAAGACAAATTTTAAAGACTGAGAAAAGAGGGTTAAATTCTAAGTTATACAGATTTACATATAAAAATTAAGAAGCTATTTTTAAATACATAGAGTAAATGTGAAATTAATACACTGGAAAAATTAACAATAGTACACTGGAATAATGAAACTAACTACCTTACACTGCAGTTTCCGAGGCTAACTCGGAAACTGCAGTGTAAGGTAGTTAGTTTCATTATTCCAGTGTACTATTGTTAATTTTTCCAGTGTATTAATTTCACATTTACTATATGTATTTAAAAATAGCTTCTTAATTTTTATATGTAAATCTGTATAACTTAGAATTTAACCCTCTTTTCTCAGTCTTTAAAATTTGTCTTCATGAATAGGTTATAGAAATTTTCTGTTTTGTTTTTCATTCAATATTGATTTTAATTTCACATTGTTATTAAACAGCCTGAAGATGAGCGTATTGCTCGAAACGTTGCATTAAAGAAGACTTTTCATGGCATTTACATTTCTCCTTGTCATTGGATTTCTCCTAAATATTAAATTGAAGCTCTGTAGAAGCAACCCGCATGATTATATATATATATATATATAACATATATAATATATATATATATATATATATATATAAAATGAAAGATGAATCAGCATCAACCCCTCATTAATCACTGTTCAATGTTCATGATTTTAAATAAAAATTAATCATCAGGAGTGCTTTGATGACAGACTTTATAATCTCGATCAAAAATCTAATCACAGTGTATTTGAGTGTAGAGTAACATGTGGTAACTGAATCTGCAAAATAACATTAAAACACATAGCTAGTTTTCTTTCTGAGAGCTGCTGCTAAATATTTTTTTTAACTTCGAATTTTGCACGCCAAATGTTTTTTGCTATTCTTGCCCTGTTCTTTTCAAGGTTTATTATTACAATATATCTACAAAAAAGATTTGCCGTTTTGCAGGACGCATTTTTCAGACGAGACCATGATTTTTTGTAGGCAACAACTTTTTGCTTTAAACAAAAATTTTGCACAAAATTAGCGCTCATCCCTTTTGAACGGATTTTAATCTAGTGAGAATTTAACCTTCACTTTTAGCTCATGAACCACGTGCATTTTAAGTGCAGCTTCACAAATTGGTCTCAATGGCTTTGGATGTAAAGTTCAAAATTTTTATGGCTGTGATAGTTTTGTAAATTTATGGACTGACTTGCTTTTCCTCGATCTCACAAAAGAGTATAAAATCTTGTGCAAGCGTGGCCTGACTAAATGGAAGAAATTATTTATTTTTTATCACAAACAAAACAAATTGTAAAATAGCCGAAATTTTGTTTTCGTTGCTGACAAGAGGTGTGAGCTTAGAACTCTTGACGAATAAACTCTGCCCAGCGCCACGCGGACTAGGGTGTACCATTTTTGGGTCATTTTCAAAAAGTCAAGGTCCAGGAGTCTAATGTTGTGCCAAATGATGTCCTAAACACGAATTTTACAGGCATTTTCTAATCCGACAAATTTTGAATCCCTCCCACCCCCCCTTGAAATTTTGCGCATCCCCTTTTCATAAAAACCCCATATATCTCAAACACTATCAACTTTATCGAGAAATGTTATAGAATAAAAATGATTTAGAATCAAAAGTTCTATTAGAAACGTTAATCAAAATAGAAAATTACTTAATTTTGAAAATTTTCATTTATTTTTTAAAAATTTAAATTAAAAAATTTTTTTGCTTGCAGTGCCTTCTTCTTAAATAAGGTGTTACCGCCACCTTTGAAGCATCACTCCAATGCAGCTTCGCGTCGATGGGCTTTGTATTTGCTAGTTATAATGCAAATCATAATTAGTTTTTATTATAACTAGCCTATACAAAGTGAGGACAACCTCAAAACTATATATATATAAAATAAAGCTAAAAATTAACACTTTATCTATAGTTGTGAGGTCCCATCGTTTTTTTTTTCCTTTATTCAACAATTTCCTCAAAAAAATAAAAAGAAACAAGTTTCCTAATTAGAAATCATTGATATAAGAGCTTTTTAAACATAAAAATAAGAAAAGACAATTTATGGTATATTTAATAACAAAAAAAAATCAGCCTCTTCTAAATTAAAACAATCTCTGCAAATAAAAATACCTAATCTATCTGTTAATGAACTATTCTTTACTGAGTTTCATTCTTTTAAGAGTCTCTTTACTAGGATCAGGAATTAGTCTTCTATTCTCTTCCACAATTTGCAAAAGACCTTGAAATTCTTCTTCATTTTGACATTTGTCATGAAAGTCTTGAACCAGCTTGATTCCTCTTTCAGCGGTATCATTGACTACTCTAATAGATGAAAGAATGTTTTTTAGTTTGTTGTAGTCATCGACCTCTTCCCATGTTGATGCTGGTTTCTTTATCCATGAGTCTGGTTTTGACCCACAGCATTGAAATAAATGCCATGAAATTGGACCTACTAGCTGATGAAGTTTTGTGTCTTCCTTTAAAATGGGGAAAACAGGTTGCCCACATACATAATTTTCTGGAACTGGATATTTGTTTAAGGATTTTGCGATCTTATCTTTTTCATCATTACTTAGCGATCCAAAGAAACTCAAAGGGACCACTTCCTCCGTCAAATACCAGTAATGATTGGCAAAAGATTTCAAAGCAGCATTTGCAACTTCCCTATCTTCCTTCTTGTAATTCACCAAATCATGATAAAACTTCAGATCATTAGCTGGACTATCTAGTGAATTAGAACATAAAAGCCAGTATTTTCCATAAATTAATGCATTAAATAGACACATTCTCTTTAATTTCTTAATCAATGATTCATCATATGATGCTTGGTGGGCAAAAGCATACATTTTATTTGTATACAAAATCATTGCCATCCACCTGGCACGGTGCATTGCACCAGGTTTCCGCTAATGACTGTTTTCTCTGGAAACCTCTCCTAAAAGCATTAAAGTTGTTTCAGCAACTTCCTTATAGTCATCACGTGGAAAGCAGTCAGATTTTCTTAAACATTGGGTCATAAATTCTACACATTCTTCCTTTAGGCCTCTTTGATACCTTGATTTAACATCAAGAACATTGTATGTAGATTTCGTATTAATTTTCTTCCATTTAGACTCGCGAAATTCTTTGAATAACTCAAACTCAGGAGATTTACTTGGGCCAAAAATGGTTTCATACACAGCACACAAAACTCTTTCAGCCACATGATGGCGGCATGCTAACCAAATCAATTTATTTTGCAAAAGTTCTTCAAGTAACTTACAGGAACCTTTCATCCATCCTGAATTGGATGCAGTGGTATCAAATGATACTCCAAAGACATTTTGCTTCAAGTTCCATTTTTCAATACTTTGAAATACAGAAGTGGCTTGAGACAATCCAGTGGAATCATCTATTATAGAAACTGATAAAAGTTTTTCTACATTTGGGTATCCAGTAACAAGTATTGCAAGGCGGTCTTCTTGTTCTGAACATGATTTAGTAAGCAGCTTGCTATCCCAATGTACTAGGCAGTGATCAGGAGGAGTAAAATCCTTGATGCAAGTTTCATATTTTCGTTTTCTTGTCTTTCGAGCGGCTCTTGCAGATGTGGTCCTGGAGAGAGACAGTTTTTCAATATCCTTGCCACACCTAATGGCTACTGCAGCAGCAAAAACAGTCCGTTGTCCAATAGAGTGATTAAGTCTGTCTGCAGTGGAGGAAACCAATGGCGAGGCAAGAATATTTTTGGGGCTGGAAGCATTTGAAGGTCCTGCTGTAGGTTCTGTCGGAAACTCTTCATAGCTGTCTGTCTCAGAACTGGTCGTGCTAGAAAGAAGGGTCTCTGATGTTCTGGCTGTAGCACTCACTTGCTTCACTGATTTATGTTTCTCTGCGTTTCTTCTCTTTCTCTAATCTAATGTACTTGCGCTGTACTTTTGATGCATAATCTGCATCTAGCAAACCTAAACATGTTTCTCGTTTTGTTCTTTGATCTTCTAAGAATGAAATATCATATGCTTTCTGAGGCTCAGTTCTCATGCGGTCTTTTTGGATTAATTCAACGGCATTTTGAGAAGAGATGTCAAAAAGGGAATCCATAATTTTCATGAAATTAGAGAGTTCATTTTCAAAGCTTGCTCTTTTTTTGTGCTTGATTAAATTATTATGCATTTCTTCTAGATTTAACAGCATCTTCCTGCCTTTATGGTTTTTACTAATATCTATAGTAGGAATGCATGCTTTTTGCCATATTATTAGTAGCTTCTGTAGAACTTCATTAACAGTAGAATCTTTTGTAACTTTTGGACCCTTATACTGCATTCTCCGTAAATAAATAAAATGGCTTAGAACATCTTTATTGGATGGTAAAACAATTTTAGATGAACTCATAATAGCCTGCAAGCGACCAAGAATAAAGTCATGCTGTTTTGTAGCTGTTTGACTCATTTTTTATTTATTTTTCAAATAAAGCAGTCTGAAAAGAAACAATAAGAGTAAAAACAATGCTTGTTTATTAAAATTCAATGTAAAAAAGGATTTTTAAATTTGGATTATACTCACAATATACTCATAAATAATGTAACTTAAGCACCTTATTTTATATTAATACAATAAGGTGCTCTTGGACAAAAGAAAATGAAAATTTTCAAAATTACGTACATTTCTATCTTAATGAACTTTTCTAATAGAACGTTTGATTCTAAATCATTTTTATTCTATAACATTTTTCGATAAAGTTGATAGTTTTTTAGATATATGGGGTTTTTAGGAAAAGGGGATGGGCAAAATTTCAAGGGGGGTGGGGGGGATTCAAAATTTGTTGGATTAGAAAATGCTTGTTAAATTCGTGTTTAGGACATCATTTGGCACAACATTAGACTCCTGGACCTTGACTTTTTGAAAATGACCCAAAAATGGTACACCCTAACGCGGACGGACGACTTACTCAGCTGAACAACTCTTTGGCTAAATATACTTTGCTGTAAACATTTTTGTAGCGAACGAATTTGTTTGATATTTACATCAAATTATTCGCGGCGACGTCCTCTAAAAAAAGTTATCACTCTCAGAGGAGCCGTCCGCGAAGTGCTGGTCGAGGT
This sequence comes from Bathynomus jamesi, assembly GCA_023014485.1. Lineage (NCBI taxonomy): Eukaryota > Metazoa > Arthropoda > Malacostraca > Isopoda > Cirolanidae > Bathynomus > Bathynomus jamesi. Next base: position 85,766 of record JAJOZX010005148.1, read on the forward strand.
GTAAAAAGATTTCTCTACGCACGGTACCGCGTTGACGATTAAATATTAAACATTACAGTTCACTAAATAAACTTGGAAAAGGGTTTCCATTGTAATAGGTTGTTATACATTCGAGCAATTAGTCTCTTTAATTATATGCTTAAATCTGACAATAGGTAATTTTTTATCAACATTTAATTCCATTATGGCAATTATACTAAACTTACTTCTCTACAGCAAATGCAAAAAACCACTTTTCTACGTGAAGGTCAAATTATGATAATAAAAACCCACTCTAATAGACAGAGTTTATTTCCACAACAGTTTCGATGCCCACTGGCATCCTCTTCGGGTGGATACAGTAAAACGAATGAACCAAAAACAAGAGGGAAAACAGTCCATGGACCATTAAGAAATTTGTACCTAGGTTAGATCCCGTTCTCCCGACACTGGAAGGGCATTCTATTAAAATTAAAGGGTCCCACTTATAAGTACATTCGCACAAATTTAAAACTATCTACTTGTTCTATACATACAGATTCTATTATTTTTTTACATAATTATTACATTTATTATTACAGTTATTACATTTATTATTAGTTATTACATTTATTATTGCATTATTAGTTATTACATTTATTATTGCATTATTATTTATTACAGAAATTATAAATTTATTATTACATTGATTATTACATTGTTGTTTATTATTACAGAAATTATAAACCGAAAAACGAATGAAAAAGGCGAGAAGGAAACAATCCAGAGACCATTAAGAAATTCGCACCTAGATTAGATCCCGTTCTCCCGACACCGGAAGGTCTCTGGATTGTTTTCTTACTCGCTTTTGGTTCATTCGTTTTTTCGGTAAAATGTAAATGGGATAATAAACGTAATAGTAAAAATTTAAATGTAATAATAAATGTAAAGGTAATAATAATAAATGTTGGAAAAACGTAAATGTAATAATAAATGCAGTAATTATGTCAAAATAATAGAATCTGTATGTATAGAGCAAGAAGATAGTTTTAATTTATGCGAATGTACTTATAATCGGGACCCTTTGATAAAATGCCCTTCCGGTGTCGGGAGAACGGGATCTAATCTAGGTGTGAATTTCTTAATGGTCTCTGGATTGTTGCCTTCTCGCCTTTTTCATTCATTTTTCAGTTTATAATTTCTGTAATAATAAACAACAATGTAATAATCAATGTAATAATAAATTTATAATTTTTGTAATAAATAATAATGCAATAATAAATGTAATAACTGAAATAATAAATGTAATAATAAATGTAATAATTACTGTATGTAAAAAAATAATAGAATCTGTATGTATAGAACAAGTAGATAGTTTTAAATTTGTGCGAATGTACTTATAAGCTGGACCCTTTAATAAAATGCCCTTCCGGTGTCGAGAGAACGGGATCTAACCTAGGTGCGAATTTCTTAATGGTCCCTGGACTGTTTTCCCTCTTGTTTGGTTCATTCGTTTTTCTGTATCCACCCGAAGAGGATGCCAGTGGGCATCGAAACTGTTGTGGAAATAAACTCTGTCTATTAGAGTGGGTTTTTATTATCATAATTCTCTACAGCACATACTGACAATAAGGTACTATTAAAACAATAATAATACACTTATGCATGCATAAGAAATAATAAAAAGAAATAATAATGAGAGATGATAAAATAAATAATTAAAAGGATACTAATTATACTAATCAGCAAAAAAAAAATAATCACAGTAATAAAAATAATAACAATAATGATTATCATAAGCATTATTTCCTTGTTGGGAAAAGAACGTTATTGCTATTAATAATTATATATTTTAGTGTGTAAGATTAAAGTACATTCATTAGCTTTGAAACTTATTAAACTTTACTTTATGAAAAATGTGTGAGTATGAGCTGATTGATTTTAAGGCTTTCGATAGATTATTCCATAACTTCGCCACTAAATAAAGGGTTTTGCAAAAGTTCAAGTGTTTTTCAGGATTTTTTTATTACATTCTTAAACAGCTCTATTTTTCTGAAGAAAACCTAAATTTAGCATTTTTTTTTTTCCAAAAAGAGAAGTGAAAATTCGTTTCGTAGCTGCTACATGTACTTTTCTTTTTTAAGATTATGCCATATTGTTGCTTTAAAAAAACTATATTGGGTTATGGTTGATTGCTGTCAACCTCATCCGGTGAAAATTTCCGCCAGATATTGGTGCAGAGTTGACGGCAAAAATCCTACGTCTTTTCGTTAAAAAATTGTGTTTGTGGAGGTCTTCAAAAGACCTTGCTAAGTAGTTTTTCTTGGGGGGGGGGGGAGGTTAATGTTTAATTTATATGCGTTCAGTATTTAGCACTGCCTAATGGTAAAAAAGGAAATTACCATACTTTATTATTTCGTTGGGCCTCGCTTCTGGTTGTAGGGCGCACGGCTGCCTATCGCGCCTCTCTTTCGATGTAGGCGATAGAGTTGCGAAAGGAGTTTAATATAGGCAATTCACTATACTTAAATATCTGAAGGAATAGGCCTATCCTTTTGAGTTATTAGTTTTATATTATTAGGTATTTACCCAGAACTTATAGGAAGATTAAGCACGTCTTCCTTGCCTAAAGTTTCGCTTGTAACCAGGCAGCTCTTGCTGCTAATATAAATTCTTTTGTCTTAAATTTTCGCTTACTTTACAAAGTCCCAAGACGTCTAATTTTTGTGTTTTCATTATTTCTTTTCTCGAAGTAATTTTCATGAGTCAGCAATGGAAAATTTTGATACGAAATAATACGTTTTTATTGTTGTTTTGTGGGCCCAATGCCTACATATTGGGTTTTATGTATGACAATTATTTCCATTCCCAATAGGCTTTGTCGCCAATCTCGAGGCAATTTTATAGTTATTTAATTCAATAAGTTAATAATTTGTATTTAATTATGAAATAAAGGTACCATATACGATACCAATTTGTAGGCATGTATTGTTTTTCCATATAATGGGGGGCCCGAAGGAAAAATTTGTATGTTATACTTTAAATTTTGTATAAAATGTTTCTCAAATCATACGAAATGAGTTAATACCATGGAATAGGACAGTAGGAAGAAAGGTTACTGAAGACCTATTTAACCGTTTAATGGCCGGCACCATATCTGATTGACGTAAGAATTTGCAACTTGCATCAGTTAATGCTTACAACTATTTTTGCATAAAAATAATTAAATTATAAATATTTTTTTATTTTTTCATATATTTTTATGATGTTTCCAAAATGGGAACGTTGGCATGTTCGGTCATAAGATTTATGAGGATATATAAGGATTATGATAAACCAATATAAAGCTTATGTAAAATGTTTATTTCAATGTAGAAAATTATATTTGACTAACGAAACTGAAACATTTTTTTTACGCAGAAGATAAGAAAAATTAAGTTATATATATATATATATATACGAAACTAAAACAGCATTTTATTGGCACAAATAAAGAGAATATTCGAATTTTCAAGTTCAAATAAAATAATTTCTTATGATATATTGCACTAGTCTTTATGCAACCTTTTCTCACATTCTATGCACTGTACTCTTGTATTCTTCTGGCAAACCGTACATCTACCTTGATTACATGATTCTAAAAAGTGATTTATGCCATCATATCGCGCCGCCTTTCAAGGTGGTGCAGATGGGCCTCCTTGTCTGCGTCGTTCTTGTTGAACTTTTATAAGTGATTTTGCAACTTCCTGTCCAAACTGAAGGTGAGAAAGAGTTGTGGAGCTATTTACATGTTGGTAGAATCGGAATGCAGTAACAACGGACATATTCAAAATATGAGAAAACAGATTCCACCACCACTTTTTAGAGCGTAAGTGTGGCGTCTATGAAGACGGCATCCGATCCAGTACATCAACTCCTCCCATTCCTTCATTGTATCATACATATTGATGAGGAATGGTTGAGTTACAACCTTTTTTTTCACTTGCCTTACTCTCTTCTCCACTTTCTGCACTGGGCTTACCCCATAGTAGTTCCTAGCGATTTTTACACTAGAATTATCATTCCAGCGAGCACACAAAACAACTCCATCTGATCTAAAATCATAAAAGCCTCTCTCTTTTTTCTTCACTTCCTTTTGTGTCACTAAAGGGCAGTGGCTCGTTAGGTTATCTCTTATCGTTCCACAAGCTCGTATATTCTTCGAGGCTAAATCAACTAATAACTTGTGGCTTGTGAAAAAGTTATCGAAGAACAATACATGTTCAATGCTATTTTTTAATGGGTAGAGCATCTCAGTGACAACACGATATCCCAGAGGAAGGTTCGTGTCGTCTTCTTTTCTACAATATATGGAAAAGTTATAAGGATATCCATCAGCCACACAAAGCATCCACCATTTTGTACCCAAATCTGATGGGTTTATTTTTTATAAACTGTTTTGAGCTGTGATGTCGATAGTAGGGTATCACTGATTCATCTGTGCTGAGGAGTTCATGGAAAATCCCGAATTGCTGACAGTTTCTTCGAAGTAAGTCAAAAAGTGGTAGCACTTTTGCCATTTTCGATTCACCTAAGTTAGAGTTATCAGCTAAATAAATATATCTCTTTATCGACCGAAACCTCTTTCTGCTCATAGTTCTGGCGAATATTGGAGCCTTCATATCATCATTTATCGACCAATAGTCATTTTCGGAAGCAAGACAGTGATAGCCACTGAGAAGCAATAAACCTTAAAACCTTCGGATCTCCTCCTCCTCTACATGAAAATTCTTATCATTTTTATCTCTCACAGAATAGAGATTTGTTTGTTCTGTTAAGAGGGTCAACATGCCGTGAGTAAAAAAAACCTAAAGATTTCAAACGGATCCTTATCGGCATTACTTTCATCTACTTTCAAAGGAATTGAGTGGGGACCAAGGGATAGCTTTTCATTCCTTCTCCACCTTTGGCTTACTTCTTTACTGATATTTTCTTCCTCATCGTTATCATCTGCATGCACTTCGACCTCTCCACAAACTTCACTTGGTAAACAATCTTAATCAAGAGCGTCATCGTCGGCTTCTTCATCACTGTATTCTGGTTTGTTACTGGCAGAAGGTAGCAGAACTACAGTATCTGTTACTCCCTCGGTTCTTATGTTTTCCACATATTCAGTCGCACTATGAAGAAATCGGAAGGGAGTCACTGAACCGTCGACCTGAAAAAATAAAATATATGATATACATATATATGTACAGTAATAGAGAGAGCGTCTTCAACACACAGTGACACACACACACACATATATACACACACACACACATATACACACACACACACATATACACACACACACACATACATATATATATGAATAGAAACGACGTAATATATATATATATATGTACACACACACACACACACATATATATATATATATATATATATATACAGTATATATATATATATATATATATACAGGGTGGGCCGAAAGTCTGGATCCATAGGAAAATATTTATTTTAATACATAAATTACAACAAATGGTAATACTTAAAATGAATATCAACTTTAACTCGTAAATGCGTATCCGTGATACTGTACAGTGGTTCGTACTCCAGTATAAACAACAAATTATAACAAATGCTCAAATTGGCGGCCTCTGACATCGAGACACTTAGGGATGGAATTTATGATTTTTAATAATTCTTCGAATTGACGTTCTCGAGATGCGTGTTTCATTTGATAATCTTCTTGTTGACTTTACTGGACTATTCGTTAAAGTTTCACATACCATTGCAGAGGTATTTTCATCAGTTGCAGTTTTTGGACGACCAGAACGTCGTCGATCATGTACACTTCCTGTTTCTTTGAAACGTTTAAACAACTTGCCAACAGTCGCATGTGTTACTGGATGCTTATCAGGATGATTTCTATTGAATTCGGTAGAACTTCTCTGTGTGTAGCGCCCTGTCTTGCGTACATGAGCACAAGTTCTACCCGGTCTTCTGTTTTTAGATTCGAAGCCATTTCTGGGCTGAAATAAAAAAAGTATTTGAGTATTTATACTGGAGTACGAACTACTGTACAGTATCACGGATACACATTTACGAGTTAAAGTTGATATTCATTTTAAGTATTTACCATTTGTTGTAATTTATGTATTAAAATAAATATTTTCCTATGGATCCAGACTTTCGGCCCACCCTGTATATATATATATATATATATATATATATATATATATATATATATATACCGGGTGTTTCATAACATGTGAGACGCACTTTCAGGATGGATTCAGGAACTGAAAACAATGAAAAAAGTTCATATAAACATATGCACGAAATCGCTTTGTTTCAGAGTTACAGCCCGTTTTGAGTTCCAGCAATTCTTTCCGCAAACTGTTTACAAATACTACTTGCCGACAATGTTTGTGAGTGTGTACGAGACTTATTTTATGTATGGCCTTGCCGATTGTAATGTTTCGTACAATCACTGACATGTTTCAATCTCGTTGAGTGTAGAGGCATCAGTCAGTCAGAGGTGCATCGCGGTGTTTCACTGTTCGTATTTGTAACTTCTTACTGTGAATAAGTACAGTCCGGTGAAAAAAAAAACCTTAAAAGTTTTTGTGCCATTTAGTGATAGTGTGCATTTGAAGTGAGAATGGAGGATTATTCAAACAGAGAAATGGCAGATATGCATCTCATGTATTGACTTGCCAAGTGTAATGCGGCTGCAGCAAGACGTCTGTATGCGGAAAGGTTTCCGAATCGCCGTCTGCCAGATAAGACCTTTCAGAGAATAGACGAGCGTCTTGGTGATACAGGATCATTCAACAAGCGAGTTTCAGATGGTGGTAGACCAATCAGCGCCAGAACTGTTGACTTGGAGGAGCGGGTCCTGAATCGTGTGGAGGAATATCCTGGTGTCAGCACCCGAAGGATAGCAGCAGCAGAGGGTGTAAGATACACAACTGTGTGGAGAATTTTACGGGAACAACAGCTTTACCCATATCACATTCAGAGAGTACAAGGCCTTACTGAAGCTGATTTTCCACCACGAGAGGCTTTTTGCACTTGGTTCCTTCAACAGTGTGCTCGCGATCCTCTTTTTCTATCGTTCATGTTGTTTTCTGATGAGGCTGTCTTCACAAGAAATGGCGTGATCAATTTTCACAACACTCATCACTGGGCCGAAGAGAATCCGCATGCCATCATCCAGTCAAGGCACCAACAACAATTTAGTATCAATGTATGGGCAGGACTTATTGCCGACAACTTAATCGGTCCTTTTGTTTTGCCTGGAAGATTAACAGAAGAATCCTATTCCAATTTTTTATGGAATGATTTAAGCAATTTACTAGATGAAGTTTCTCTTGGTGTCCGACGTCGTATGTGGTTTATGCATGACGGCGCTCCGCCTCATTTTAGTCGAGTAGCCAGAGACTATTTGGATGACCATTTCCCTGACAAATGGATAAACCATGGAGGACCCATTGCGTGGCCTGCTCGCTCCCCCGACCTGAATCCATTCGATTTTTACCAATGGGGTCATCTGAAATCCATCGTTTATGTGACACCCATTGACAACGTTAAAATGCTTCACCAACGTGTAGAACAAGGATGTCAGAAAATCCGAGCAATACCTGAAATATTTGAACGCGTCAGGCAGTCTATGACGAAGCGTGTTCAGGCGTGTATTGAAGCGCAAGGTGGTCATTTTGATCGTGTATTGAAGCGCAAAGTGGTCATTTTCAGCACTTCCTTTAAAGGTAAGGCGGATACTTGCTGGAACACATAACGGGCTGTAACTCGGAAACAAAGCGATTTCGGGCATATGTTTATATACACTTTTTTCTTTGTTTTCAGGACCTGAACTCATCCTGAAAGTGCGACCCACATGTTATGAAACACCCTATTATATATATATATATATATATATATATATATATATATATATATATATATATACAATATACATATATATATATATATACATACATATATATATATATATATACATACATTTTAACTGCAAACGACACACAGTATAATTAATGTAAAGAACGACACTTGTTTGGAAAAGTGTCCACACAAGAGGAGTAGAGAAAACGAGCAATGAAAAATGAGGCACCTCCTGTGAATCCAAACGGGATCATCCGACTGCTGGTCAGATATGATAACCATTACACCAAGGGCTACAAAGAACAAGAACTCGTAATTCTCCTCCGTACGAGCGGAATCGAATGCCTTTTAATGGGGCGTCTTCTCATGTCGTACATGACAGGCAATCGGATGATCACGGGTTCGATTCCAGGGAGGTGCCTCATTTTTCATTGCTCGTTTTCTCTCCTCCTCTTTTGTGGACACTCTTCTAAACAAACGTCGTTCTTTACATTACTTTTACTGTGTGTCGTTTGCAGTTAAAATATAAATATGTACGGCATGAGAAGGTGCCACCTTAAAGGGCATTCGATTCTGCTCGTACATAGGAGAATTACGAGTGCTGATTCTTCGTGGCCCTTGGTGTAATGGTTATCATATCTGACCGACAATCGGATGGTCACGGGTTGGATTCCCGGGAGGTGCCTCATTTTTCATTACTCGTTTTCTCTCCTCCTCTTGTGCGCATACTCTTCTAAACAAGCGTCGTTCTTTACACACACACACACACACACACACCACACACACACATATATATATATATATATATATATATATATATATATATTATATATATATAAGAATAATGAATAATGTTCAAAGAAAGGCACTTACTCATAAAAGATCCTCACATGTTAGCCATTCAGGCCCTTCATACCAAACTTTGTTTGCTTTCAACAGTTTGAAGAGAGCCCTCTTGTCAAAAAGTCCGCAGGATTCTGTTTTGTTTGTATGTACCTAAATTTGATACTAAGGGATGTGTTTACAGTCTCGATTTCTGTTGGTCTGTTCTTCACAAATATATTTTTGCAAGAAGTTGTATTTGTGTTTGTTACCCATGTTAGACAAATTTGACTGTCTGTCCATAAGTAAATGTCTGTTATGTCAACTTCTTTATAGACTTGTGAGAGAAAGTCTGCTGTTTTGACTCCCAGCGAGAAAGCCAATAATTCAAGTTGTGGTACAGTTTTCTTTTGGTTTAAGGGTGCCACTTTTGCCTTTCAATAAACCAAGTTACTTTCATTTTCACTTGTTAAATAGGCACAATATCCATACGCTTGTGTACTGGCATCTGTGAAAATGCGTAGTGTTTGGGGTTTCAATCTGTAACCAGCACATCTTGATACATATATGTTTTGAACTTTGTTTAAGTCTGTGGCCAATTTTTTCCAATGAAGTTGTTCTTCCACTGAAAGTGGTTCATCCCAATAAATTTTCTTCTACCATAAATCCTGCAAAAGGATTTTGGATCGTATTGTTGCTGGTAAATATAATCCAATGGGGTAAAAATTTTAAATATGATTCTGAAAGGACTTGTCTTTTTGTATTGGCATTTGGATTTAAATTATAACTCTTTGTGCAAATAGTGTCATTGTGTTCGGAATTCTCTTTTATAAACCAAAACATTCCAAATGTTTTTGTGTAGTTGTTAGGCTCAATTAGGAGAATTAGAAACCTACTCTCTCAGTCCAAATTTTCCTTGCTTCATTATGGATTGTTGTTGTTGTTGGTTAGCCGATCAGCCCACTCTGATCGAGCAAGCAGGCGGCACGCAGGTAACCGATCGCCCTCTCCGGAGTGGACCAGAGGTTCAGCGCACTAATGATGTTATGTTGTGTTCGTTGTTGTGCTAGAGCGGTACAGTCTGTCATAATGTGTTCAATTGTTTGTGGTGTGTCCTGGCACAGGTGGCAGGTGTCGTCTGTGGAGTTGTCTAGTCTGTGTTTATATGTCCGTAAGTTGGGGTGATGTTCACATCAGAATCGTACTAAGTTAACTCGATCCGATCTGCTCAGGCTGGTCTCTGACCTGTCACTGGGTGACGGCTTCGCACCTAGGACCGCATTCGGACCGAGTCGTGTCAGTGCTTTGTGGGTTAGGTGTGTGTGTATGTGTTTTCTGTATTGTGTGATGTCTGTGGGGCGTGGTATGGAATGGAGTATTTGAGTATAATGTCGCTCTGATGTTACCTTAATGGTGCGAGGTGTTGGTGCAGGATTGTACATGTAGTGGCAAGGGTGTTGTGGGTTAGTTGTCGCTGCTTCCATGAATTGTGTTCCCCTCATGTCTAAATGTTCCCTAACTTTCAGTATTTTTGTTTCTTTGTGCAGGTGTTCTATTGGTGTTTGAGTACATCATATAATGATAAGTGCGTTGTTTTGTATTGTCTGTAAGGTGTTTAGGTGTGTATTTGAGATAATGGGTGCCCAGCATGGGCTAACATAGTTCATAACTGAGCGAATATATTGTTTGTATATGAGTGATGTTGTTTCCTGCTGGTGTCCAAAGTTTGTGCATGTTAGTACCCTAAGCGTGTTAAGTCTTGACGTACATTTGTTTTTAATGTCCTGAATGTGGTTTGCAAAAGATAATGATGTGTTGTATGTGACCCCAAGTATTTTGGTTCTGTGAGTGTGTAGAATGTTGGTGTTGTTTAGTGTAAGCTATGGAGTTATCTGGTGTTCTTTTGTGTTGCTTGTAAGCAAGGTGATGGTTGATTTTGTAGGCGCTACTTTGAGTCTATTGTGTGTGAGCCAGTCTTGTATACTGTTTATATATGTTTGAGGTTATTTGTAGCCGTGTCGATGTTGTTGTGGGTGGATGTTAGAGTGATGTCATCTGCATATGATGAAAAGGTAAGTTTGTTATCTATGGGTGTTGGAATGCCATGCATGTATAAGTTGAACAGTGTTGGTGAGAGAACAGAGCCTTGAGGGACCCCATTCAGAAAAGCTTTTTTTGGATGACTTGCCATTAAATGTGACATGTGAGTATCTTCCTGAAAGATAGTTGCCCAGCCACCTTTTGGTGTTATTGTGCATGTTTGTGTTGAGTATTTTGTTTATGAGAGGGAAGCATGGGATAGCATCAAATGCTTTACTAATGTCTATTGTTGCTAATAGTGTACGTTGAGCTGGTCGTCTGGAGTTGATGCCATCCATGAAGTGCTGTGTGAGGTTAGTGAGTAATGTCGTGGTTGAGTGGTGAGGTCTGAATCCATGTTGAGTAGGCGATAGTGGTATGTGTGGGTTGGTGATTTGTAAGATTAGTCTTTCTGTTACTTTGGAAGGTGTGCATCGTAAAGTAATGGGTCTATAGGAAGCTGGTTCTGTTGGATTTTTGTTTGGTTTGAGTAGTGTAATAATTTTACCTTGTTTCTATATGTCAGGAATAATACAGTGTTGGTATGAATATGTGCTGATATTTGTGAGAGGGCCCTGTGGGCCCAAGTGTTTAAGGTGTGTGTTAGATATGTTGTCTGGTCCAGTAGCCTTCGAATTCTTAATGCTTTTGATGATTTTGGTGGTCTGGTCTGTATTGAAGGGTGTTTCTGGTTGTTGTCTCTGTTCAAGCGACCTATCTTTGCGTAGTGATTAACTAGAATGTTAGCTTGTTGTGTATATGTTGGGATATTATTTTGGCTGCGACAGGTAGCCGCGTGTGAGGTGTGAATGCCGCTGTTAGAGTGGGTAATACTGTTTATAGTCTTGTATAGCCTGGATGTATCTGTGGAATGGTTTAGTGTTGTTATGAATTCCCTAAATGTTTCTGTTTGTTTTTCTTTGAGTTTGTTGTTTATTTCTGTGTTGAGTTGTTGTATCTGCTGTTTTATGGCTTCTGTGTGTGATGTTTGTGTTTTATGTTTGAGGTTGTTACGTTGCCTTATGAGGTGGGCTATTTCTCTAGTGTAATTTGGGTTGTATTTCCTAATGTTACCCTTGGGTATGTATTTGTTTGCATTATTGATGATCTGATTGAATGTCTTGAGTGTTGTATTGATGTTTATGATGGGTGTGCTGTGTAATATGGTGAATTGTTCCTCAGTTTGTATTTTGAACTGCTCCCAATCAGCTTTCTTGTAATTTCTGTAAGTGTGCCTGAGGCTGTTGAGGCAGAGTGTAGAACGTGTTGTAATGATGATGGGCAGTTGGTCTGATGACAGTTGTTTTTCTGTTCTCCAGTGTGTATGTGTTGTTAGTGAGGGGGAACAGAACGTTATGTCTGGGGAGGAGTTTGAGTATCCTACTTGATGTGGTATGTGAGTTTGTTCTTCTGTATTGTTAAGAATGAAGAGGCTGTTTAGTTGTGTGGCTATTTTGGCGCCTCTGGTGTTGCTTTGGTTGTGCAGGTGTCTAGTGTCTTTAGCGTTGAAGTCTCCTCCTTAGATGACATTAGTGAGAGAGTCCAGATTGTGTAACTGTGGATTGTAATTGGCTGGCACCTGAGGTGAACTATCTGGTGGGATGTAAATGTTGATTAGCGTGGTGTTGTGTTTTGCGCGTATAGAATCAGAATGTGAATGATGCCCAGCTCACATCATTGAACATTTTGAGTTTTTCAAGATGGCTTCCAAGATGGCCGGCAACGTAAACCAAAAGACAATAAACTGTATATATATTGGTCATCAAATATAAATTTTTTATCTTAATATTCATTTTACAACATATGAAACATTTTCTCTCATCATTTTTACGAGGATTCTCAATATATTGTTGTTTTTCTAACGTTTAGAAGTTTTTGAAATTTTATTAGTCGCTAAACAGGATAAAATATGAAAAGAAAAACAAAATATTACTAATTAGTAATATTTTATGCTTTTAAGAAATTTTGTTTCTCGGCGAACTATTTTCCGAAACTACATTCTCCTGTCAAGCAGGAATTCTCAAATGGTGGAGGAGCAAAGATTCCATTCTATGAACGAAGGCAGATTTATACCTTCGTATATAAACTTTCCTGTTGAGAGTCGAACCTTGATATCGTAATGATCTGCTTTTCTCTTATAATGAAAGTGCTTTTAACGTATTGCTTTTAAAAATAAAAGCGAATATACAGTACTAGCGAAAAAGTGTTTCAAACAATGAAATAAAACTCAATTAGTGTGAGTGCCTGTTCACATACTGTATTTCTTAATTTCATTTCATATAACTTATTAAACAAAACGCGCGCGCGGGCGTGTGTGTTCCTGTTTAAGTATTGCGCACTTGACTGCAAAAAAGGAGAAGTGAACTCCGCTTTTTCCCTGAGGGAGTAATCATACAGTATCATCAATTTAGGAATTCGACAGTATATAAAAGACTCTCCCAGTAAAGAGTGTTATTTCAATTACTCTTTTCTTAACAATAAATATCTCTTTTTTTTTTTCTTCTTTTATAAGTCGTCTAAATTTCTTCCGTGGAAAAAAATCTGTAATAATCAGTCATGAGGACCAGAAACTGGAACAGCATTCGGGCTCTACTCCTGAATTAATATTACCAGAACCAACGGGAGCAGAATCCCTGACCTCAAAGCCTTTACTTCGCTTATAACGGAAACGATGTTACGCACTGAGCTCTGGGAGCTTGTTACAAAAACTCTAACACGAGAAATGTACGTATAAATTTCTAATATGCGCCTGCATATAATTCTCATTTGGCGAACTTTCATCATGTAAAAAATAGGTTTATAATGTAAACCTGATAGGAATTATAAAAAGGCACTAAATTATTAAATATCACTATAGTATATTTAATTATGAAAATAATATACAGTTGGAACGTCATTAAATTTATTGTTCATTCATAAATAATAATAATAATAATAAATTATTATTAGTCTGTATACGATATATATATATATATATATATATATATATATATAATATATATATATATATATATATGTTAAACACAGACCGTGCATAGAACAAGGAACTCTTCTGGAAAATTACATCCACTATAGTTCGAATAAGTAATGATAAATGACAAATACTATAGTTTTCTTTTTCATGATGGAAAGCCCAACGTGGGCGCCGGGTTACTCGCAAAGAGGCCCCAAAATATAGCTTCCCTCACCAGCTATCTACAAAGCAGATGGGATCCAGCTTTGGGACAGGATCTAGGGTTTACAGCTTACACCTAGCCTACTACTTTCAGAACCTCAATATACGCAAGAAACTCGTTGCATTCACGTCGAACTGAATATATCAAAGAAAAAGGGGTAACTATTGTATTTTTAGCCAAAAAACAAAACTTAAACCTCAACCGGGGCATTGTAGATAAGGGAAGCTATATTTTGGGGCCTCTTTGCGAGTAACCCGGTGCCCACGTTGGGCTTTCCATCATGAAAAAGAAAAACTATAGTATTTGTCATTTATCATTACTTATTCGAACTATAGTGGATGTAATTTCCCAGAAGAGTTTCTTGTTCCATGCACGGTCTGTGTTTAACATATGTTTCTCAGGGGACCATTCTGAGTTTGTATATATATTATATATATATATATACATATATATAAAATAAATACATATGTATAATATATATATATATATATATATATATATATATATATATATATATATATATATATATATATATATATATATATATATATCCCTTTGCTTTGTCCGGAGCTATAGGGCGCGTCCTTCTGTGGCCAATGGGGGAATGCATCTTCCTTCGATGTAAGGGCTTTCTCTGCCCTCGTGGACCATTTGACCCGTTTGGGGACCCGGCTGATCTCCTACTCTTCTACTTATATTTCTTTCTCCTCCTTTCCCCAACTCTTTCTGGCCTTTTTTCTTTTTTCTTTTTTTCCCCTGCATTTGGCTTTGTTTTGGACCTTGATTTGACTCTTTCCTTGGACCTTGGATGAGGGAGGTTGTTGTCCTTCTCCCTTGTCGCTCTTAAACCAAACCCAAGCCCTGTTCCTGCCATCTTTCACCGCGCGTTGGATGAGATTGGCCGCCTTTTAGGCACGAGGACTGGGAATGGGTGTATCTTCCCTGCGTGACATCTATTGGCAGTGGGACCGAGTGTGCCCACGATTCACCTTTCCCTTGTTGGAGTCGGTGGTGGCTGGATGCGCGCGGGGGATGAAGTTTCTTTTTGTTTGCTATGGCTTCTTCTCCTCCTTGGCTTGCGACTTCTGCTTCTACTTCTCGGACTACTCCTTCTCTCGACACTCTGGTGGTGGGCAACCAGGCCCTCGAGTCCTCTACCACTGGAAGACCACATCCTGATGGGGTTGATCCCCCTCTGGAAGCGGAATACTTGCACTCTCCTTTTCCGTTGCCAACCCCAGCCTGTACCTTGAATATGCCCTTGGACATACACCCTCTGGAGCAGGGGTCTCGCCCCAGCCCTCCTCAGCCGCCTTCGGGCTCGTCAGGTTCCACCCAAGACTTGACCCTAAAACCCGACTTCTTGCTCTCCCCGTATGGCCCCCTTACCCGCCGTCGGCCCGCCTCCCCACGGAGAGAGCCCCGCGGCTGACGGGGAAGTCGGCATTCACGACCTTCCTATCGACCGTTGGATATCCCAGTCCACTTCGATTCTATAGCCTCCCTATCGCTTCCAAGTATCCACAAATTCATAGTGATTCGGCCTACCTCTGGGTCCCTCCCGTCCAACTCTGAACGGACGTTCCAGGCGATCCGAGCCTGCAGCAACTCCAGCCGCTATGATGTACGACCACAGAGAGATGGCTCCCTCCTCATGAAATCACGCTCAGCCGCAGAGACGAAAGCCCTACTCTCCCTCACTGAGGTCCTTGGATGCTCGGTGTCCGTTTCCCCACACCTTTGCCTGAACCAGAATCAGGGCACTATTTACGCCACCCGCCTATTGTCGATCACAGTGAACGAGCTCCTGGAGGACCTCGCACCCCAGGGTGTCACTAAGATCCATCGCTTCACATCCCGACAGGGAAGAACCCTGGTGGTAGTAGTAGTAGATCTACAGGCTACACGTACACGATGGATGATAGAGAGTTAGCGAGCGTTGAAGTAGATTTAGACGTACGCGTATCTAAGGATTTAAAAGTTAGGAACCAGTGCCTGGAGTCTTGCGCTAAAGCTAATAGGATGTTAGGCTTCATAGCCCGTAATTTCGAATTTAAATCGAAGAATATTATATTGCCCCTTTACAAGTCCCTAGTCAGGCCTCATTTAGAATATGCCGTTCAGTTTTGGTGCCCGTATTTGCGTAAGGATATTGATAGGTTAGAAAGGGTTCAGCGTCGTGCCACGAAACTAATTCCGTCATTGCGCAACAAGCCTTATGAATATAGGATTAAAGAGTTAGACTTGCATTCACTCGAAACTAGGAGATTAAGGGGGGCGCTTATTGAAGTTTTCAAAATCGTTAATAACATCGAAAAAGTAAATTTTGACAAACTGTTCACTTTCGATAATAGCAATACTCGCAATAACGGATTTAAGTTGCGTGGCAGACGTTTCATTACTAATATCGCTAAAAACGTCTTTACGTTTAAAGTAATTGATAAATGGAATAATCTTCCCGAGCCCGTCGTGAACTCTACCAGTGTTAATATGTTTAAGAACCGTTTAAATAGGCATTTTAAAAATATTAACGTTGTTTAATATAATAATAAAACAATCCCCCTTTTCCCTCCGAGCCGCCCTCTTTTCGTTCCGAGCCGCCCCCTTTTCCCTCTCCCTCGTTAGAATTATTAACGTTGTTTAATATAATAAAACCATTAGCAACAGGAGCTCTGGGGGTGGTGATCGAGGATGAGTCTGTTGACGATAATGCCAGCTTGTGACATGCCAGCGTGTGATGCCAGCAAAAAAAAAAAAAATTAGACTAACACGAACTTAGATGTAACTCGTAGCGTAAACTAACCCACTTTTTGTTATTCTTTCTACTTTTTTTTCTCTCTCTCCTTATTTGCATGTCTGTAGTTTGCATGGTATGAGAGTGTTTGAGTTAAGAATGTGTTGCATGCTTTACAATGCGTTCTTATTTTACTTCATTTCATCTTCCACCCCTTTCCGGCGGAGTGGGCTCCGTCCTCTACCTCCCTATGGAGTAGAGGACCGGTCTGCAACCGCTGGAGGTATGTGTTGCTTTGAGTTAAGAATGTGTTGTTCTTTGAGTTAAGAATGTGTTGCATGGTTTGTAATGCGTTTTTATTTTACTTCTTTTCATCTTCCACCCCTTTCCGGCGGAGTGGGCTCCGTCCTCTACCTCCCTATGGAGTAGAGGACCGGTCTGCAACCGCTGGAGGTATGTGTTGCTTTGAGTTAAGAATGTGTTGTTCTTTGAGTTAAGAATGTGTTGCATGGTTTGTAATGCGTTTTTATTTTACTGCTTTTCATCTTTCACCCCTTTCCGGCAGAGTGGGCTGCATCCTCTACCTCCCTACGGAGTGGAGGACTGGTCTGCAACAGCTGGAAGTATTCTCTTCGACTATTTTTCCGACTTGTCGGCAGTGGCCGGCGGATGGTGATGGTGTCTTTCTTTCTCTCTTTCTGAATGAATTTTAACCCACGAGTGATAAGTTTTGCTACTTACTTAACCCCTTATTCGCTTCTTTTAACCCCTTACTTTCTTCTTTCTCTCGGGCTAACCTTAGAGTGGATCTTCGGGTCTTTGTTAGCTTTAGCTTTTGTAGATTTGTAGATCTGTAGATCTGTATTGTATGGGGTATGGGAGACCGCACGTCTTGCGAGTTTTCTGTCCGCCCATACATCCCAGACCCGACCCGTTGCTTTAAATGCAACAAGTTAGGACACGTTAGCTCAGTTTGTCGGCAGCCGCACCAACTGTGTGTCCGTTGCGGACAAATCGCTCACCCAGACAAGTGCCCCAACACACCCAAATGCTCCAATTGTCAAGGCGCACACCCCTCTTCATCCCGCGAATACCTGTTCTTCAGGTTCGAGAAGGAGGTTCGAGGCCTGCAGGTAGCGGACTTCCTTAGCCTCCGAGAGGCACGAGACAGGATGCGGAGTCGGGAGGGCGGGGGTCTCTTATGCTGCAGCTCTCGGCTCAGTTGCCTCGACTCGCCGTCCGGATCCGCCACTCAAACCCCCATCGACTACTCATCCCCCTACCACGCCTACCCACCGTGAATCTCCAAACCTACACACTTCCCAGACCTCTGGAATCGGGACTCTCGGTTCTCGTCTCCCAGGAACCCCGCTTTCACTGCACTCCGAGAACACATCCAAACCAAGCGCCCGGGCTAAATCAACGAAGCGGAGATGCCGGATTGAGTGTCCAGACTCACCTACCATCCAACAAGCCTCCCTCTCTTCTCCGAAATCTAAAAGGAGAACCCGAGTACCTACACCCTTAACCTCGCCTACGATGACCCTCTCATCCCCGCACTCACCTCTGCAGAAGTTGACAGTCGTTGCTGACGTGCACGAGCCACCACCTAGGGCGAGACACGGGGCAGATCACCCCACATCCGAGGATCAAGTGAACGCGGCAATGGCACGTCTACATGGTGTGGCTAGAGTACCCTCGGCCGCACCCTTGAGCCTCCTGGATCTGCCCTTACCCCCTGGTGCCATCTTCTCCACCCCACCACGGGAGCACCCTGGCTCATCCCCTTGTACCCCCACTGACCCGGCCTCTCTCGTGCCTCCGGCTCTTCCCTCATCGGCCACCCAGACTTTGTCCTCTCCCCCACCCGCCCGGTTTTACTGGTACCCCCTGTCGTCACCCCGGGTGTCCCGGGAAGCCACAACCAAACAGGAAGGTGCCAATCTGGAAACGGAACCCTCCCCCGTTGCATGACCGCTGAACCCTGTCTAGAGACTCCTCACCCTCTGAGCCCGCGACGGTCCCCGGGCCGCCGCGATTCACGTCTCTGGTCCCGTTCGGTCGACTTGGCCCAACAGTCCCCGAAGGGGTTGGCAGGTCAGCCGATTCCCTCCTTGATGAACGGCAGGTGACCCGACAGGCCCCCGACTTAACACCCGCCATCATGGACCTAGATCCCCATCCACAGTCTAACTCCCTAGCACCTTCACCCTCTCTACCTCTCCCTCGTCCAACAATGAACCCTCCGAAAGCGACGATCCTACAGTGGAACTGAGGGGAATCTTGGCAAATTACGAAGGCCTAAATTCACTGATTGCCTCTGCTCGTCCGGTATGTGTCTGTCTCCAGGAGCTAATCCTGGGGACCAGACCGATACCCTGCCCTACTGGACATTCTAGCATTACAGCTCCGTCTCCTACCTGCACACGAAGGGGGGCTGCCATCCTCGTCCACCGTACAGTCCCCTTTCACAACCTCCCTATTAGATCGCCGTTACAGGTGGATGACGCCAGGATTTTCCTGGACAAGCAATACATAGTCTGCTCGATCTACCTCCCCCTTCACTCCCAAGTTTCCCGCGATGACCTGGTTGAGGTTGTTCAACAACCCCCCAGGCCCTTCCTACTCTTGGGCAATTTCAATAGTCGCCACCCCTTGTGGGGTGATACGACCTCCACTTTTGTGGCTCCGACCCTGATTACCCTCATGGCTGAACTCTCCTTCGAGTCCCTCAACGACGGCTCCCCCACACACTACCACGCCACCAGATGCACCCCGTCCTGTATAGATCTATCGTTCATCTCGACGGATGGCCTCCTGGACTTCACCTGGCAAGCGCTTCGGGATGTCCACGGCAATGACCACTTCCCTGTTTGCCTCACACTAAATCGGCACGATCAGACCGTTCGGGTAACGGAGAAGTGGATAACGGCCAGAGCTAACTGGCCACTTTTCCGGGACAACACTTCCACACGTACGACGGCCAACTTTCCATCCTCCGATGAATGCATTGCGTACTTTGAGGCGACTGTGGTCGCAGCTGCAAGCACCAGAATTTTACGATCTTCGGCCTGCCCCCGATCCCGACGAGTACCCTGGTGGAATCCAGAGTGCGCGGAGGTCACTCGTGCCAAGAAGAGGGCTACCCGACGATTTTATCGTACGCGAACCCCTCCCCATCGCATGGAGATGCAGCGGGCCAAAGCCGTTGCTCGCCGTGCGGTGAAGAAAGCGCGCCGAGCTTCCTGGCGTACCTTTGTCTCAGGTATCATCTCCTCCACATCATCGGCTACCATCTGGAAGAAGGTACGGAGTGTCGAGAGACGACACGCCCCCTCCCGACCTCCGGTCCTCCGAACAAATGACGGGCTTCTCTATGAATCTAGGTCAGTAGCGAATCTTCTAGCATCTACCTTCGCTGCCGTCTCCTCCACAGACAGCCCCCACGCACTGGCCCTTAACAAGAACTGCTCACCATCCCTCGACAACTCCTACAATCTGCTGTTCGCCATGCGAGAGCTACAGGCGGCACTGGCCTCTAGACGGTCTCCTTCCCCTGGCCCGGACGGCATCCCCTACTGTTTGATCCAACACATCCATCCTACTATGTAACTGTTCCTCTTAGATCTCTACAACCGTATATGGATTGAGGGCACTCACTCTCACCTCACGGTGGAAGGAGGCCCACGTAATACCAATCCCCAAGCATTAACATGCTGTGCCTGTAAAATCTTCGAGAAAATGATCGCCGCGCGACTCTCTTTTCTCCTTGAAAACACTGACTCCCTCCCGGCTACCCAGTCTGGCTTTAGACAGTTCAGCTCCACTACAGACCCCCTCCTGCTCCTCAGCCGATATATACAGAACACCTTCAATAGGGGACAGTTTGTCCTGTCCACTTTCTTCGACATCCAGAAGTCCTACGACACCACCCATTGACGTACAATCCTCAGTGAGCTCCAAAATTTGGGTTTCGTCGGAGCCCTGTCGACCTTCAACAGGGGCTTCCTCTCCTCCCGGACCTTTCAAGTACGGATGGGCTCAGTCCTCTCCGACACCTTTGAGCAAGAGGACGGGGTCCCACAGGGAAGCATCCTCAGTGTCATATGCTTTTCACTGGTAATGAACACGGTAGCAAAATCCCTTCCACCCACCGTCCGTTCCTTCATCTACGCAGACGACCTTGCGATATGGCTCGCAGGGCGGGAACTGCCCGTCGTCCAACGACAAATTCAGCTCGCCATCCATCAGGTGGAGAGGTGGGCGACATCGGTTGGTTTCCGCCTATCCACCTCTAAAACCAAAAGTATGGTCTTCAGCAGAAGAACATCCACAGCCATACCTTCCCTCTCGGTCACGCTATACGGTGAGCCCATCGAAGTGGTGCCTACCGCGCGGTTCCTGGGAATGACCTTCGACCGACGGCTCAGGCACCTGAAACACGCTCCAGCGTCCCCTCGCTCTCCTAGACCACCTTTCCCACACCACGTGGGGTGCTGACCGACGCTCGCTCCTCCGTTTTTACACCTCTGTGGTCCAGTCAAAGCTGGACTATGGGAGTGTTGTATACGAGTCTGCCTCCAGCACTTCCCTCCGAATCTTGGACCCGGTACTTAACAGGGGCCTCCGCCTCTACACCGGTGCCTTCCGATCCTTCCCAGCTTCCAGCCTCCAAGCAGAATGTAACTACCTCCCTCTCACCCACCGACGGGGTCTGCTCCTCATGTGGACCTACCTTCGCGCGCAGTGGCTGCCCTCGTCACTTCTGTGCGCGGCGATTTTAGAACCTCCGCCCCAGGGTCAGAGCTGGCACTTCACGGAAACGGTCCGCTCTTTCCTGGACCTTTCCAACAAGCCCGCCCCATCCTTTAGTCACCCCATCTCGTACCATATCCAAATTATCCATCCTCCCTGGCTCCTCACCTCTATCAAGTTTTGCAGGGACTTATGTGCCCTGCCGAAAGCTACTACGACCGCTACAATATACAGGTCGCTCTTCGAGGAACACATAACCCAACACCTGGACGCTGTCCCCATCTATACGGATGATTCCCGATCAGAGGATGGTGCGGCTGCCTCAGCGGTGATCGTGGCCCAGCCGCTCTATAGAGCCGTTCCCCTTCCCCGTGAGGCCTCTGTCTTTTCAGCAGAACTTTTCGCCATTCTGGAAGCACTCGACATTATAAGCACCCACTCCGCCAACTCCTATGCCATCTACTCAGATTCCGAGAGAGCACTGCTCTCCCTGGAAAAATTTAACCCCCCCTCACCCACTTGTTCGCACCATCCAACAAACCTTCCACTCCTTAACGGCATCCCAGCACAAGACGGTCACCTTCTGCTGGGTCCCAGCACATGCCCGCTTGCTCGTTGCCAGTCTCCATCCGGCCCCTTCCTTTCACGGATTTTTTCTTGACTCTCCGCTCCCACTTCCGTTCCATCTGGCAACGGGATTGGGACCAGGCTATAAATAAGAAGCTCCAGCGGATAAAACCACACCTTGGATATTGGGCTTCCTCATTCCATAGGTCCCGTCATAAAGAAGTGGTTCTAGCCCGTCTCCGCCTAGGGCACACACTTCGCACACACGGTCACCTTATGGCTAAATTGCCATCCCCGCTCTGTCCCACCTGCCATACCCCCATCACCGTGATGTTAATGAGTCTTATAAGTAAGTTAAATAGCTGAAATATATTTTATAACCTACACCACAGGTTGAATTATAAATTTAGTGTTTTTAATTAGGATAGGCCTTGAGTATAAAGAGTAGGGCCTACTTTGTGAGGTAGGCTTCTTGTATATTTAAATTGAAAATTGTAGGCGTAAGGTGAAGTGGGCCTACTAAATAGGCTTAAGGTGAAGTGGGTCTACTGAATAGGCTTAAGGTGAAGTGGCCTACTAATAGGCTTAGGTTGAAATTTGGCCTATTTTTTATAGGACCTAAAGTGAATTAAACCTGTTAAGTGAACAAGGCTTTGTTTTGATTTAAACAGTAGGACCTATTAAATAGGCTTAATGTTGTGGGCCTACTAAATAGACGTTGAAATTGGCCTATTTTTACTGAACGGACGCATTTCCTGAGCTCTCTGATATTGCATCTACTTTTGTATATTGCTGAGAATTTTGCTTTTGGATAGCTTTGAATTTTATATACTTGCGTTTAAATTCACGTTGTTATAGTTAAGTAATCGAATATTAGTGGTTTTTAGCGATTTAGAAGTTTTCATAGCGTGCCGGCTTAATTTAACTTATACCTGTGACGGTTTAAACTAATTTTTAACTCCGCGATGCCGTCGCAGAAAGCGTCGGTGTTAGGTGTATGGTTAACCGGTGGTATTCGGAATTTAGGGATTATAACGGCGGTCCTATGGCGATTACTGATAGATCAGTTTGTTTCTTTTGCGAGTTCATGGAGGAATTAGTTGACATAAAACGCAGTGTACGTGAGGTAGCGGAAAGACTTGCAACGCTTGATGAGGGCAGGGGTAGGGCTACGGTTGACGGAAGCCGAACCAATACTAACGTTGAAGACGTTAGTAATTTGAAGGGTGAGGTGCGTAACCTAGTTTCTACAGTAGTTTAGGTAGCTTGTCGGGAAGGTTAGATAGAGTTGAGGAAGAGGTTAAGGTTAGTCCGAGAGTAGTAGATAGCGAGGGATTTAGAGAGGTTAAGGGTGGAGCTAGGCCGCGTACGTTAGGTGATAGGAATTCCCCCCTATCGAGGTTTCGAACCCTTCGCCCATTTGGAAAGGGACGTGAATGAAGGGGAAACTATTTTAATTTGGGACTCTTTAGTGCGCCACATGGACAAAGAGTTCGTTGAACGGCATCCAACCAAGAGGAGGAGGGTCTGTCTCCCAGGGGCCAGGGTTGACAGAGTTAGAGACGAAGTGGATAGGATTGACGTTGCCTCCCGTCACTCAATGTTGGTGACGATGGTAGGAGGCAACGACTCGTATAGGCCCGATACGAGAGTGCCTGACCTTTTGGAGAGATATAGGGGGTTAATTAGGTCCCTGAAGGCGAGGTCAGATAGGTCTTTAGTTCTAGGTATTACCCCTAGGCACGGGTTGGGTCTTAGAATTACGTCAAAACAATATTTTTGAATAACAAATTAGAAGAGATTTGTGCTGAGGAAAATGTACCCTTCGTAAAGCTGTGGTCCGAATTCAGTGATCCTAGCCTTTTTATAAAAGATGGGGTGCATTTTAATGAAATAGGTAATGCTAGGCTAGGTAGGTTAATAGACGAAAACGTGCGAAAGCTGTATAGGTCGAAGCCTTCTTTAAACGTTGTGGGTCCGGGAACGCGGGCCCGACGTGATAAATAGTTTAAAACGCGGGCCCGTGGTAAAAAATAACTTAAACGTCTTTTATTGTAACGCGCGTAGTATTAGAAATAAATTAAATGAATTTAAGGCGATAATTTATTCCGGCAACTATGATATAGTTGCTATCACTGAAACTTGGTTAAATACCGTGACTCGGGACTTGTTGGGGGAACTTGATATACCGGGTTTTAAACTCTTTACTAATGATAGGTTACATAGGTTTGGGGAGGCGTTTTGCTGTACATTCGTAATTCCCTTAGGGCTATCGAGGTTAAGTTAGATTTTCCGGCAGCAATTAATGCGATATGTGTTGAAGTTAGGGCGCGTAGTATTAGTTTTAATTTTGTTGTTGTTTATAGACCTCCCGTTCAACCCCTCGATACAGATACTAGATTTTACTCACTTCTTGGTAATTTTATTGACAATCGGAATAGTATAATTGTCGGAGACTTTAACTGCCCTAATGTTAATTACGAGAATTTTACTGGTAATGAGGAGGGTTTGAGATTGGTTGAGTTTATGGACGATAACTTTTTACGACAGATAGTTACCGAACCAACGCGCGGTGATAATATTTTAGATTTGGTGATGACGAACGGCGAGAATATAGTCGAAGGTTTAGAAGTAGGCGAGAGTTTAGGATGTAGTGATCATCAAATTCTTAGGTTTAAGTTATTGATAGAAAACACCAGGATAGTAACGTAATAGAAGTCCCTGATTTTCGTAGGGCTAATTTTGATAGTTTTGCGGATAGGATGAGAGTAGTGGACTGGGATAACTTATTTATGGGTAATGACACAAATTTGCGTTGGGTGGCGTTTAAAGAAAGTTTTAGGAATATTGAAAGGGAGTTTATTCCTCGTAGGCCCAAGCGCGTTAGAAATCGTGGTAGGCCGAAGTGGTGGACTAGGGAAATAGGCGAGTTCATAAACGAGCGTAATAGAGCGTATAGACTTAATAAGCGCAATGGCACGGCAGCTAACTTTAATAGATATATCGAGCTTAGACGTCAGGTTAAAAGATCAGTTAGGAATGCTAAGCGTAATTTAGAGATACTTATAGCTGCGGATAGTAAACATAATCCAAAAAAGTTTTTTGAATACGTAAATAATCGTAAGCCGGTAAAAGATAACATAGGCCCTCTAGTGGATGTTAATGGCGCTTTGGCTTCTGACGCTCAGGCGATGGCGGGTATTTTCAATAACTTTTTTGCGACAGTTTTTACCGTAGAAGACGTAAATAATGTCCCCGACGTGGACGATATCGTTCCATTTAGTAGCGAGACTATTTTGGATGAAATAACTGTTTACGAGGCTGAGATTGCGCATTATATCGATAGGCTAAAAGTTAGCAAGGCTCCAGGCCCTGACGCTTTTTATCCCAGACATTTGAAAGATTTGAAAGACGTTATCGTAGGCCCCTTAACGAAGATTTTTAATCAGTCACTCGAAACGGGGATTATTCCTGAAGACTTCAAATTAGCTAACGTCACGCCTATTTTTAAAAAAGGCGACCGCGCAGTAGCTAGCAATTATAGGCCCATTAGCTTAACGTCAATTGTCGGTAAACTTTTGGAATCCGTAGTTAGGGGTATCATCGATCACTTAGAAAGTAGAGATTTGATTAATAGTAGTCAGCATGGGTTTCGACGCCATAGGTCTTGTTTAACTAATTTGTTAGAATTTTATAACGAAATAGTGCGCGAATACGATAGGCATAGAGCAGCTGACGTTATTTATTTAGATTTTAAAAAGGCGTTCGATACAGTTCCGCATAGGAGACTAATTGCGAAGGTCAAAGCGCACGGTATACGCGGTCAGGTAGCTAACTGGTTAGAAGAATGGCTTCGTGCTAGGAGACAGAGGGTCGTAGTTAATGGTAGTGAATCGGGGTGGTTAGATGTAGGTAGCGGTGTCCCACAGGGTTCAGTGTTAGGCCCATTGCTATTCGTAATTTACATTAACGACATAGATGTAGGATTGACTAGTAACGTGTCAAAATTCGCGGACGATACTAAAATAGGCGGTAAGGTTGTTAACGAGGACGATAGAAATAGGATCCAAGACGATGTAAATAGGATTATGGAGTGGACAGATAAGTGGCAGATGCAATTTAACGTAGACAAATGTAAAGTTTTGCATATAGGTTCTCGCAACAATAATTACACGTACACGATGGATGATAGGGAGTTAGCGAGCGTTGACGAGGAAGTAGATTTAGGCGTACGCGTATCTAAGGATTTAAAGGTTAGGAACCAGTGCCTGGAGTCTTGCGCAAAAGCTAATAGGATGTTAGGCTTCATAGCGCGTAATTTCGAATTTAAATCGAAGGATATTATATTGCCCCTTTACAAGTCCCTAGTCAGGCCTCATTTAGAATATGCGTTCAGTTTTGGTGCCCGTACTTGCGTGAGGATATTGATAGGTTAGAAAGGGTTCAGCGTCGTGCCACGAAACTTATTCCGTCATTGCGCAATAAGCCTTATGAAGATAGGATTAAAGAGTTAGACCTGTATTCACTCGAAACTAGAGATTAAGGGGGGAGCTTATTGAAGTTTTCAAAATCGTTAATAACATCGATAACGTAAATTTTGACAAATTGTTCACTTTCGATAATAGTAATACTCGCAATAACGGATTTAAGTTGCGTGGCAGACGTTTCATTACTAATATCGCTAAAAACTTCTTTACGTTTAAAGTAATTGATAAATGGAATAATCTTCCCGCGTCAGTCGTTCATTCTACCAGCGTTAATATGTTTAAGAACCGTCTTGACAGACATTTTAAAGTATTAACGTTGTTTAATTAAAAAACAAAGTTAGCAACAGGAGCTCTGGTGGTGGTGCTCGAGGATGAGTCTGTTGACGATGAATGCCAGCTTGTGACATGCCAGCGTGTGATGCCAGCAATAAAATTATTAAAAAAAAAAAAAAAAATTAGACTAACACGAACGTAGATGTAGCTCGTAGCGTAAACTAACCCACTTTTGTTTAACTTTACCTACTTTTTTTTTTTATCTCCTTACTTTGCATGTCTGTAACTCTTTCTTGCATGTTTGTAGTTTGCATGGTATGACAGTGAGTTAAGACTGTGTTTGCATGGTTTGTAAGCGTTCTTATTTTACTTCTTTTCATCTTTCACCCCTCTCCTTTTCTCCGACTATTTTTCTGACTTGTCGGCAGTGGCCGGCGGATGATGATGGTGATTTTTTCCTCTTTTTCTGAATGAATGTTAACCCACGAATGATAGGTGTTGCTCCTTACTTAACCCCTTATTCTTCTCTTCTCTTAACCCCCTACTCTTTCCTTTCTCTCGGGCTAACCTTAGAGTGGATCTTAGGGTCTTTGTTAGCCTTAGCTTCTGTAGATCTGTAGATCACAAAATTCAACTCAGAATTGTAACATCACAAAATTCAATTCAGAACTTTAAGATCAAAAAATTCAACTCAAAACTTTAACATCACAAAGACCTAAAGCAATTGCACGAATTCAAACCTACACCCACCTAACACACACATTCTAAGTCCTATTTGACATATAGGCGCAACCTATGCTAAGTCCTATTTCACATATAGGCATAAAACAGACACGGGTTGATATAAGGGTCTCAAATGCAACATTTGAGGATCTATACTCAGCCAAATTGGTTAACCTAACACAACTCAAAAATAAAACCCTACAACAAAATATACATTTACACACATACAGGGTGTACATAAAGTCAGGATCTATTTTTGTGAAGCACTTGGAAATTATATGGAATTCAATCATAAAATGATAAAGTGGTAACATTTATTAAATAATTAAGAGTAGGATTCGACGTGACGCCCATCAGTATCCCTGCACAGCTCAAATCGTTCCGCAGCATTTCTAAACACATTCTGGAGCATTTGCGGGGTTATGTTATCTGCAGCAGTTCGTATACGTGTACGTAAGTTTTCAAGACGTAATCTTCGTCTGATAGACGTGCGATTTGATAAAGCCCCATGCAAAGAAATCTAAAGGGGTTAAATCTGGTGATCTCGCTGGCCAAGGTCTGTTGCTTCCGCGTCCGATCCAGCGATTTGGAAAACGTCCATTTAGATAATCCTGAACAATTTGGCATAGTGACAAGGAGCACCATCATGTTGATAGACGACGGTACTAACAATCCTATCCCCGTCGTCTATCAACATGATGGTGCTCCTTGTCACTGTGCCAAAATTGTTCAGGATTATCTAAATGGACGTTTTCCAAATCGCTGGATCGGACACGGAAGCAACAGACCTTGGCCAGCGAATCACCAGATTTAACCCCTTTAGATTTCTTTGCATGGGGCTTTATCAAATCGCACGTCTATGAGACGAAGATTACGAGTCTTGAAAACTTACGTACACGTATACGAACTGCTGCAGATAACATAACCCCGCAAATGCTCCAGAATGTGTTTAGAAATGCTGCGGAACGATTTGAGCTGTGCAGGGATACTGATGGGCGTCACGTCGAATCCTACTCTTAATTATTTAATAAATGTTACCACTTTATCATTTTATGATTGAATTCCAAATAATTTCCAAGTGCTTCACAAAAATAGATCCTGACTTTATGTACACCCTGTACATAGAGTATATAAATATATACATACAACTCCAAGCATCCAATTCTTCTTTTAAAGAAGAATCACTCAACAGATTTCATCAACAGACACATACATTCCTTGCAAACAGATTGGATTCCTTCAAAACCCCAAACCTTCCAGACCTACCTGTAGGACACACAACATTTACTCAATCATAACTATGGGTATTGACTTCACTGGAGTGGTGAATCCAAGTTTTGAAGACCAACTGGATTCAGAGGAATGCAAAAAAAAAATACACACACACACACACCACACACACACACACAACACACACACACTGTACTCTTTCCATGTGTCAAACACAACAACCTGTCTGAACATAACCAAGGATCGGAGAGTAAAAGCTTTTATTGCTGCGCTCTGATTCTGTGCACATAATTTTGTGCCAAAAAAATTATATGGTTAGAAAGTGGCACATGACCTAAACTACTCTAAAGGGTTTTATGGCCTACTTTGGCCATAACCCAAACTACTATTTCAAGGGATTATGGCCTACCTTGGCCGTAGCCCAAATTATTCAACAAGGGGTTGATGGCTTACCTTGGCTATAGGGCAAACTATTACAACGGTCTTATGGTTTCCCTTGGCCATGGGCCAAACAACAACGGTCTTATGGCCTCCTTTGGCCGTGGGCCAAACAACAACGGTCTTATGGCCTCCCTTGGCCATGGGCCAAACAACAACGGTCTTATGGCCTCCCTTGGCCAGAGACCAAACAACACAAAAACAGTACAGGATTCAAAGCCCCAAGCCCTCCAGATCTACCTGTGGAGGAGTAACATTTACTCTACTAAAACTACGGGTATTGACTAGTCTGAAGTGGTAGGAGGTTTGAATACAGTACAAACTCTTTTACCCAAACAACACAACATGGAAGTACAGTACATTTCAATTAACTCACCAACGTAGAAGTCACTTTAAAACATAAATCGTTAACAAAACAAAACATAACAAAACTCCAGAACAACATTAGTAAACCAGCATTTAAAAACTGGTGACTTATAAAACTTAGACAAATAGTGAGCAAAGTTAAAATGCTTAATAACTTTACTTTACTTCCATAAATTTCCTATATCTACGGGGAGTCAAACTGATTGACATAACTTTAACTAAACTTGAGAAGTTATTCTCTTGAACTTTTATATTTAAATAGGTCTTGAGTAACCTTTCTCTTCCTAAATTCCTACTTCATTCTTTTTAATCCATTTCACATGGTTTAAAACACACTCTTTGTCAAAAAATTTAAGCTAGAACATACAAATTTTTCTCCGGCCCCCCCCCAGTATATGGAAAAACTATACACGCTTACAACATAGTATCGTATGTGGTACCTTTACTTCTTAATTAAATATAAATTATTAATTAATTGAATTAAATATCTATACAAAATTGCCATACATACATAGAACTCATATGTAGGCATCGGGCCTGCTTGACAACAAGAAAACCAAATTTATTATTTCGTGTTCAAAATTTTCCTCTGCCGACTCATGAAAAGTACATCGGGAGAAGAGTCAACGAACTTTGCCAAATCAGCAAATAATAAAAATACGAAGATATATATTATATTATAGCGGCTCGCTCGGAGCTGCTTATGTTACAGTGATGCTTTAAGCAAGGAAGATGTACTTTATCTTCCTTTAAGTTCTGAGTGAAATCCTCTTAATACAAAACCTAATAACTATAAAAAGGATAGGCCTATTCCCTCAGATATTTAAATAGTGACTGCCTATATTAGTTACATCAAATCAACTCATTGTGTAACTCCATCGTACCGCGGCCCGACATCGAAAAACATCGTCGCGTCCTACGAACTGAAGCGAGGCCCAACGAAATAATAAGGTAAAGCAATACCTTTCTTTACCATTATGCAGCGCAAATACCGAAGGCAAATAAGCATAGAGGTCCTTTGAAGACCTACATATACATAACTCTCTAACGAAAACAAGTAGGGCTTTTGTCGTTAAGTCTCCAGTGAAATCTGCTGGAAATTTTCAACAGATGAGGGTAACAGCCAATCAACCCATAGCCCTATAGTTTTCATCATAACAAGTTTTTGCGACCAATACGCATCCATCCGTTTCAGAGTAAACTATTTGTAATTGTGAAAATATTTCCTTTCTTCCAGGAACAAAGATACACTGTGAACAACGTGGAAGATTCATCATTCGTCGAACAGAAAAACCCGGCGCCTGCCTTCTGTATGGGAATTCGCGGGCCCGTTGCGATTGCTCTTCTTTTTGCCGTGATTATGTACACCATCGGGGGAATCATTTGTGGATTCACTTACAAATCGGAGACTGTCCCTGTTGGAAGTAAGATGATACTCGGTAGTCAGTTAATGACTGTAGCGATTAGTAATGGTGAAATTCTGGTTGTATGCGTTACTCAATATACAATACATTTTAATGTTCTATTTCTACATGTATAAGACATACGAGTACATTACGTGTAATAAGGTGTAATAAGGTAAAATCTTACTTTATAAGCAATATTCCATATATACACGGTGAACCAAAAGTAGGTGGACAGTAGGTTGAATACGGTTTGTGTTATATTATATTATAACTATGGTGTTCATTATAACTATGGTGTTTGTGTTTTATTATATTAAATATTATAACTAAATTTATTTAAATTTTATTTTGTATTATAGTATACAAAAAAATTAAATATGTATTCTCAAAATAAACGTTATCATTTACTGTCCACCTACATTTGGTTCACCCTATATAATATATATATATAATATATATATAGTACTGTGTGTGTGTGTATATATATATACAGTATATATACTGTATATAATATCCAACATCATAGAAATGAACAAACTGTGACCAATAAACATCGTCTATGATGCTGAACTTTATGAACACCTTGGTACATATATATATACACCTTGTAAACCTCGTTTAAGTTCCGTATGTTGGTCTCTCTTCACAAAAAGATCAAGCTGGTGGCCCTGCCTCTAGGCCTGGCTTGGTGGAGGAGCGAGTTGCTCTCTTTCGCTCTCCACCGCACATAGCCAGGTACACCCGGCTCATCTGGTACCGTCCTGAGCCAGGCATCTAGTCTTCTCTTGAAGCTGGTTAAAAAGTCTTGGGCCCTCTGACAACCAAGCTATTTTCCTTCAGTGTTGAAGTGTCCTTCGTCGGGCCTTGAGTTTGGACACATTCTGCTTTTCCTATTTTCCAGTGTTGTTTGGATGGTAAGTGGGTTTAGTATGAGGTTTCGTACGAGTTTTTCGATCATTTTCCATATGCAAATTATGGTGTACCTCTCTTCTTCTTTCCAGGGAGTACAGATTTAGTTTGCGTAGTCTTTCCCAGTAGTTGAGTTTCTCCTAGTTTATTACTTCCTTTTTATATGGGGACGTCAAGACTGAGCAGTATTCACGTTTTGGTATGATCAGTGTTCTCAGCAGGGAAATCATTACAGTCTTGTCCCTACTTTTGAACGTTCTTAGTACCTGTCCCGCCACTCTTTTTGCTTTGTTTATCGCTATCTGATTTTCGGTTTCGAATTGTGCATCATTGGTCATTATTACCCCCAAGTCGACCGCTTTCGTGCTTCTCTGAATTTCATGTATTTCTGGAGCATTTCTACCATATCTCAAGAGCTGAAATTTCTAGGTGTTAAATGTCATGTTGTCTTTTGACCATTTGTATATTTTGTTCGTGTCACTCTACAAGGCCTCCACCTCATTCGCATCGCTAATTTTTCTGCTGATGTTTGTATCGTCTACAAAGGATGTTACTATACTGTTGCTGTTTACTCCACTGTCTATGTCTGTTAGCATGATTATGAACAGGAGTGGGACCAGTACTGTACCTTGTGGTACTAAGCTGTGTACTTCCTATTCTGATGATGATATACCTTGAATTTTGACAACCTAACCTGTAGACGTTCTCTGAGGAAGTTGTAGATCCATTTTCCCACTTTGTCTGTTATTCCCATATGTTTCATTTTATGTGCTATTATGCCATGATCACACTTGTTGAAAGCTTTAGCAAAATTCGTGTATATGACATCGTAGTTTTCATTGCCTTTAAGTGCATCTAGGATATTGTTATAGTGCTCTATAAGTTGTGATAGGCATGATCTTCCTGATCGGAATCCGTGCTGATTTTCTTTGAATCTTTCCAATGTCTCCAAGATGTCATAGATTTTCTCTCTAACTATTCTTTCAAATATTTTGGTGAGTGGGACGTCAATGACACTGGCCTATAGTTCTTTGCTTGAGATCTATCCCCTCCTTTATATATAGGGACAATGTTTGCTCTTTTCAATATCTACAGATCTATAGAAGCTAACGCTAACAAATACCCTAAGATCCACTCTAATGTTAGCCCGAGAAAAAGAAGGGAGTAGGGGGTTAAAAGAAGAGAATAGGGGGTTAAGTAAGTAGCAAAACCTAACATTCGTGTGTTAACATTCATTCAGAAAAAGAGAGAAAAAGACTCGCCATCATCATCCACCGGCCACTGCCGACAAGTCGGAAAAGTAGTCGAAGAGAATAGGAAAGGGGTGAAAGATGAAAAGAAGTAAAATAAGAACGCTTACAAACAATGCAAACACAGCCTTAACTCAAAGAAACACTGTCATACCATGCAAACTACAGACATGCAAGGAAAGAGAGGATGAGAAAAGACCAAAAACAACTAATTTTTTTTAAATAATATAATTTTATTGCTGGCATATCACACGCTGGCATGTCACAAGCTGGCATTAATCGTCAACAGAATCAAACCTCGACAATCATCCCCAGAGTTCCTGTTGCTAATTGTTTTATTATTTTAAACGACGTTAATATTTTTAAAATGCCTATCTAAACTGTTTTAAACGTATTAACGCTGGTAGAGTTAACGACACACGCGGGAAGCTTATTCCTTTTATCAATTATTTTAAACGTAAAAAAGTTTTCAGTGATGTTAGTGATGAAACGTCTGCCACGTAATTTAAATTTGGTATTACGAGTATTGCTATTATCGAAAATGAACAGTTTGTCAAAATTTACATTATTGATTTTATTAACAATTTTGAAAACTTCAATAAGCTTCCCCCTTAATCTCCTAGTTTCGAGTGAATGAAAGTCTGTCTCTTTAATCCTATCTTCGTAAGACTTGTTGCGAAGTGACGGAATTGGTTTCGTGGCGCGTCGCTGAACCCTTTCCAACCTATCAATATCCTCACGCAAATACGGGCACCAAAACTGAACGGCATATTCGAAGTGAGGCCTGACTAGGGACTTGTAAAGGGGCAATATAATATTCTTCGATTTAAATTCGAAATTACATGCTATGAAGCTTAACATCCTATTAGCTTTTTCGCAAGACTCCAGGCACTGGTTCCTAACTTTTAAATCCTTAGATACGCGTACGCCTAAATCTACTTCCTCGTCAACGCTCCCTAACTGTCTATCGTCCATCGTGTACGTGTAATT
This sequence comes from Bathynomus jamesi, assembly GCA_023014485.1. NCBI lineage: Eukaryota > Metazoa > Arthropoda > Malacostraca > Isopoda > Cirolanidae > Bathynomus > Bathynomus jamesi. The sequence goes on from JAJOZX010005148.1 coordinate 119,816, forward strand.
ACACTAATCAAAAGCCAAAATGTATCTTCGATGACACCATCATTTCTTTAGTAATTCGACGTCGCTGAATCCGAAAATGACCTTCATTTTGCATGATTGGTTCGCGTTTAGAAGATACACGGGTGCCCTGTTTTCATTATTTCCCAATTGAAATGAATATATCATTGAAGCATAACATATGCCAACACTGTAGAATGTGCTCGTTTGACAACCTCGTTGTCTGGCGCCATCTTGAGTACATCGTAAATCCCTTTAGCTCAGTTCTAGAGTGACGCTTGTTGTGGTGACACGTTATTTCACATTTTGACATAGTGCTTTTGTAGTGTTTCCTCGTAATTTGCACCTGTGGTTAGTTCATGACATATAGAGTGTAGTGCGTGTTAAAGCGTAATCTTGCGATCAGTTTCTCATTGACGTTATAAGCAAAATGCCACGTAAATGCGTTAATGACTCAAATAACTTTTGCTATATTTGCGGCAAAGTAACATTAAAATCGCAAAAGAAGACGTTAACACCTGCCATCAAGAAAGCGTACCACCTTTATTTTAAGTGCAAATTAGGAGATCAGGACAAAACGTGGGCGCCGCATATATGCTGCATTACATGTGCAACTACATTACTTGAGTGGTACAATGGGAAACCGAGGTCAATGGGCTTCGGCATCCCCGTCGTGTGGAGGGAACAAAGTAACCACGTGGATGACTGTTTATTCTGCATGGTTCCGCCATTACGTGGAATTAGTAAGAAGAAAAAATGGACCCTCAAGTATCCTAATGTTCCATCCGCCATTCGACCTGTGCCCCATAACGAAGACATACCTGTGCCCAATCCTCCTACCTCCTCAGACACCCTCGATTTGGATGACGAAGAGCATCCTGTAACGAGTACAGATGAAGACATTGCACATCCCACAACATCACAAGATACCGACTTTGTGCCCAGTGAACTGTCTACAGAACCGCATAAAATCACCCAACACGAACTGAATGACCTCATCAGAGATTTGGACTTACCGAAGTCTAAGGCAGAATTGCTCGCCTCACGCCTTCAACAGTGGCATTCTTCATGATGATGTCCAAATATCCATGTACCGCACTAGGCAATCCACGTTGGAGACTTTCTTCATCAAACATGGTGACTTCGTGGTGTTACAGATGTTGTTGGTTTAATGAATGCTCTAAATATAACATACAGAGATGACGAATGGAGGTTGTTCATTGATGCCTCTAAGCTAAGCCTTAAGGCTGTACTACTTCATAAAAAAAACGAAAAAGCTGCCATTCCAATTGGATATTCTGTCCACATGAAGGAGACATATGAAAATATGCAATATCTGCTTCACCACATAAACTACAACGCTCACAAATGGAGCATATGTGGTGATTTGAAAGTGGTCGGCATGTTACTTGGTCTCCAGCAGGGTTACACGAAGTACTGCTGCTTCCTTTGCGAGTGGGACAGCCGTGCTAGGTCACAGCATTATGAAAGGAAGGAATGGCCTCTAAGAGAACGTTTAGTGCCAGGTGTGAAAAACGTTTCGTGCGAGCCATTATTAGAGCCAAGCAAAATACTTCTACCACCGTTACATATTAAGTTAGGGGCTTATGAAAAATTTTGTGAAGGCACTCAATAAGGATGGAAAGGCATTTAAGTATCTTTTCCAGAAGTTCCCTCGACTCAGTGAGGCAAAAATCAAGGAAGGCATATTTGTTGGTCCTCATATACGAAATCTGATGAAAGATGAACATTTCGAGACACTTTTGGAGGGCGCAGAAAAAGAAGCTTGGGTCTCGTTCAAGTCAGTGTCGCAAAATTTCCTTGGAAACAACAGAGCTCCAAATGCAGATGAATTGGTGGATAATATGTTGAAGGCGTACCAAAGAATGGGATGTAACATGTCTCTAAAAATTCATTTCCTCCATTCCCATTTCGACTTTTTCCCGGCAAACCTTGGTGAAGTAAGTGACGAACATGGGGAACGTTTTCATCAGCAGATTTCAGCTCTTGAGAAACGTTACCAGGGCAAGTGGAATTCATCTATACTGGCTGATTTCTGCTGGTCAGTAATAAGAGACACTACACAGTCAGAGTACAAGAGACAGGCCAAGAGGAAACGACATTGAAGTGAGTGTGCTCCTTAAAATACATATATGTTGTGGGATAAATTTTTACCAGTACTTACACAATAATTACCATGATATCTTAAAAACGCGAACTAATTAAACAATTTCACTATCATTTTCAAATTCAGCATGCAAAAATACATAAGAATCGGCTACTTTCATTAAAGATACAAAAAATTCCTTAAAATTTGTTGACCAGTGTTATTGTTACGAGAACCTATATGCAAAACTTTGTATTTGTCTACGTTAAATTGCATCTGCCACTTATCCGTCCACCCCATAATCCTATTTACATCGTCTTGGAGCCTATTTCTATCGTCCACGTTAAGAACTTTACCCCCTAATTTAGTATCGTCCGCGAATTTTGACACGTTGCTGGTCAAGCCTACAACTATGTCGTTAATGTAGAGTACAAATAGCAATGGGCCTAACACTGAACCCTGAGGGACACCGCTACCTACATCCAACCACCCCGATTCCCTACAACTAACAACGACTCTCTGTTTCCTGTCACGAAGCCATTCCTCTAATCAGTTAGCTGCCTGACCGCGTATACCGTGCGCTTTAATCTTCGCAATTAATGTTCTATGCGGAACTCTATCGAACGCTTTTTAAAAGTCTATATAAATAACGTCAGCCGCTCTATGCCTAACGTATTCGCGCACTATTTCATTATGAAACTCTATAACAATTTAGTTAAACAAGATTTATGGTGGTGAAACCCATGCTGACTACTATTAATCAAATCGCGACTTTCTAAGTGTTTGACAATACGATCCCTAACTACCGATTCCAAAAGTTTACCGATAATGGACGTTAAGCTAATAGGCCTATAATTGCTAGCTACTGTGCGGTCGCCTTTTTTGAAAATGGGCGTAACGTTAGCTAATTTGAAGTCTTCAGGAATAATCCCCGCTTCCAATAACTTATTAAAAATTTTTGTTAATGGGCCTACGATAACGTCTTTCAAATCTTTCAAATGTCTAGGACAGGGGTGGGCAACCTTTTTAAGTGAGCGTGCCAAAATTGTCAAATCTTTGATGCAAAATTTTCTCACGTGCCAACCGAAATTTTGGGGAACATATATTATTTGGTGCCTTTTAAGTATTGGGAGAACCTTTTCAAATAATCAAAAATTACACTGGAGCGGTAAAATCAAAGAATATTGTAAGAGTGATTATTGTAAGTCATGTAAGATTGAATAAATGTAAAATTTAGTGACTGAATTTTTACTTGAAAGTCGTTCTACCCTGTTGATAGCGTGGATATTTTTTATTAGCCTTTAAGTGTAATTATAGCTGCCATATACAGCCACACAATTTAAAAACGCAATTTTTAACATCAGCAAAAGAGTAAACAATAATTCTGATTTTTTTTTGTTTACTGGTCAAAAAAACAAACGCAATTTTTGAGATTTATTAATAAACATGAGGACTCAGTACATAGTAAATGATTCTTTAACATAACAAACAGTCAATAACGCGTATGGCCACCCCTAGCCACAATGCAGGCTTGGAGCCTGGCCCTCATCGACCTCAACAGTCTCTGCAGGAAAGCAACAGGGATGGCCCTCCACTCTTCAATAATTGCATTGGTCAGTTCCCTGATGTTCTGCGGCTGATGCTGACGTCTGCGAACTCGCCGTTCAAGTTCATCCCATGCGTGCTCTATCGGTGACATGTCTGGGCTGAAGGCTGGCCATGGTAAGGTCTGCACCTGTTGTCCCTGCAGGTACGCCTGCACTATCCTGGCTGCATGAGGTCTGGCATTGTCCTGTTGCAGGATCACCAATTCTGGATGTTGCCTCATGAATGGAAGAACATGTGGGTGAAGAATCTCATCCCTGTAGCGCTGGGCAGTCAGAGCGCCATCAACAACCACCAGCTCAGTTCTTGAAGCAAAGGCAATTCCTGCCCAAACCATGACACTTGGTCCTCCCATCTGTCATGCTCCACTACTGCAGCATCTGAGTATCGCTCCCCTGGTCGTCTGTATACCCTGACACGGCCATCAGAATTGGACAGTCTGAAGCGAGACTCGTCAGAAAAGAGGACTTGGTTCCACATTCTTTGTGTCCAGTCACGGTGCTGATGGGCCCATTGCAGGCGTCGTTGCCTTCTTGCATCAGTGAGAAAAGGACCTCTGTAAGGCCTGCGGGATCGGAGTCCTGCATTACGGAGTCGGTTTCTGACGGTCTGGTCACTAATTCTGTTGTTGTGGATACCAGGTGTCTATCTGGCTGTCTGACGAGCATTCCGCTGCCGATGACGCAGGTGCTGCAGTACAATGTGGCGATCCTGGCGTTGGGTCGTCACACGAGGTCGCCCACGTCTTGGCAGGTCCTGAACACTTCCTGTGGCATTGTACCGTCTAACAAGCCTAGAGATTGTGCTGGGATGCACATGCATTCGTTGTGCAACTTGGACAGCAGACATGCCTGCATCCAACATGCCCAAGGCACGACCTCTGTTGACCTCTGAGAGTCGTGGCATGCCTCAATCGCGGGAAAAAGTTTGGTTTTCTCAACGGGCAGTGTGTATTCTGTGAAGTCAAAGAAAAAATGCATGCCTTCATAAAGAATACATTCAATTTAATCTCTGTTTATTGTTTGTAACAAAATGGCGTCTTAGCCGGGATTAGTCAGGTTTAAAAACATGCACTAAGTGGCTTTAAAAGATTTGAACAAACATTTAACCATAATCTTGAAACTGTGATAATACCACTAACAACTTAAATTTTACACCATATGCAAGCTAATTGCGTTTCTTTTTTTGACCAGTATATATCAGATCAATCAGCCATAAGTTTTTTCAAGTTTTCCCAATACATTACAGTGCCCAATGTCATAATCGTTTTACTTGACTAAAGCACAATGAAAGAAAATAAAATTAAAGATATTCTTTTATCGATTCTTAATCCCTTATGAATAATACATAAAAATTACAGAGAAAATAAAATTTTATTTTACCTACATAATATATTAAACAGAAGTTAATCTTTACCATTTTTTAGCAGAAAACATTAAGTTAAAATATAAAACTCAGCGAAGAATTTGGATATTTATTATTTAATTTTTTTTAAGGTGAGCCCGGGGAATCGCGTGCCGGAAAAAAGTCGTTGGCGTGCCACGTTTGGCACGCGTGCCAAGGGTTCCCCACCCCTGGTCTAGGATAAAGCGCGTCAGGGCCTGGAGCCTTGCTAACTTTTAGCTTATCGATATAATGCTCAATCTCACCCTCGTAAACAGTTGTTTCATTCAAAATAGTCTCGCTATTAAATGGAACGATATCGTTCACGTCGGGGACATTATTTACGTCTTCTTCGGTAAAAACTCGCAAAAATGTTGTTAAAAATACCCGCCATCGCCTGAGCGTCGGAAGCCAAAGCGCCGTTAGCGTCCACTAGAGGGCCTATATTATCTTTTATCGGCTTACGATTATTGACGGAGTCAAAAAAAAATTTCGGATTATGTTTACTATCCACAGCTACAAGTATCTCTAAATTACGCTTAGCATTCCTAACAGATCTTTTAACCTGACGTCTTAGCTCAATATATCTATTAAAGTTAGCTACCGTGCCATTGCGCTTATTAAGTCTATACACTCTGTTATGCTCGTTTATGAACTCACCTATTTCCCACTTGGGCCTATCATGATTTCTAACGCGTTTGTGCCTACGCGGAATAAATTCCCTTTCGATATAAAAAAAACTTTCTTTAAACGCATTCCAATGAAAATTTGCGTCATTACCCAAACACTATGCTCGGTATTTCCCCAGTATCTAGGGATCTTCTCCTTATCCAGTATAACTTATACTGGATATGGAGAATATAGTGTATGAGGGTGTAGCTTTTTCATTTTTACACTTTTTAATCAACAGTGCGTTCCATTTGTCCGGACCTGCAGCTGAATGTGATTTCATTTGTCCTATAGCTCTCGCTACATCTTCTGGGGTAAAATCAAAGTCTGCTTTACAATCTCCTTGCAATTTCTTTTCGAAGAATGCATCTATGTCAGATATCGCTTTGTCACTTTTTGGGGTACTGAAGACTGATTCATAGTGGGCTCTCAGATATTTCTCAGATATTTCTTTTAGATCGTCGGTTAGTTCATTATTTCCTTTCCTTAAGGGTCCGATAGTGGCGGCGCGCGTTTTTGTTTTCCTTATTGCATAACTATAGAAGTGTTTTGGATTTTCCTTTATTGCTTCTACCGCCTTTTCCTCTTCCTTCTCTGTATGACCCTTAATCAGGGTTTGTATTTCCCTATCGATACTCTCCAGTTTTTCTTGTATTAATTTCCTGGCATTGTTCTCTCCGCAATTAACTATCTTCGCCGCTACTCTCTTTCTTTTGCGGAATATTCTTCTCTTTTGCTTCTCTAGCCAGTTCCACTTTCCTTTTGGCTGTGCTGTCGCAGTATATTTTTCAAAAAGTCTCAGCGTCTTTTCTTCCTAGGTTGTTAGCATTTTCTCAGTTGTTTCATTCTCTAAGATTGTTCTCCACTCTATTTAGGCAATGTGTGATCTGATTTCTTCCCAATTTATGGTCTTGGCGTTCAAGTTAAAGTCTCCAAATTTAATTCTTTCTTCCGTATGTGTATTGTCTTTTAATGTTGCCATATTTGTTGATATCTCGATTATGTTGTGGTCTGAGATAATAGTTGAGGTAATTTTTATATTAGGAATCCAGTTCGTGTTATTTTTGAATACCAGATCTTGGTAGTTTTTTTTTTGTATTTTCTGTTATCTCCTGTATCAGCATTAACTCGTTTGTGAGAGCCATCAACATTTTTGCTTGCTCCTGGTCCTCTCTTGTGCCCCCCTTATCTTGCTGTATAAATATATTTCTACCCACCTTTTTATATTTTATAAATGGGAATTTAAAATCCCCGCAGAGGATTGGAGAGTTTACGGACTTTATTCTTTATTAGGTTTCTGATATCACCAATGACATCCGAAAATTTTTCATTTAAAGAGTTTGGAGGTTTAGAGATGACTATCAGTACCACGTTTAGTTTCTCTATTTTCACTGCAAGGGTTTCCACAAGGCTCTTGGATTTACTTATCACCGTGTCTGTCATATAACTCTCGTGTACATAAATAGCACAGCCACCTTTACGTCTCGCTGTTCTATCCGCTCTTAGTAAATTGAATCCATAGCTATGCAATCCTTTCTTATCGATAGTGTTCGCAGTTATCGCAGTTTCCCTGACAATCTTTAAGGTGTGTTTTCTGTGAGGCATGCGATGTCCGCCCTTGTTTCGTCCATAAATCCTTTCAGGTACGAAACTTTGTTTAGTGAGTTTTATTCCTTGAATATTTGCCAGGACAATGTTTATATTCTTTGTTTTGCATTGCTCCTTGTGCGTTTTAAATTCGTTGTCCTTTGGTATTGCGTGTTTTGTCGCCCTCTGCTCCTCCGAGAGAGATCCGTTTCCGCCTACCTGTTCTGGTGGCTTCTTTGCAGGAACCAGTCCGGCTCGAGGGTTCCCAGCTGTGTCAGCTGCATGTGCTGTATGAAACTTAGCCGCCGTATTGTGTCCGAGATGTTGAAAAAATTTTGTTTGCTATTTGTGTACATATATTTTTTTCACATTCCTCCTGTTGTCATTTGAAACTTGTCCTTTGCCCTTTGAACTTGTCGGGAGATGATTGTAGTAGCATTTTCTCCCGTACTGGCAGGTTCCATATGTTACGTAGGTCTTGCAAATGTCGGGATGGTAGAATTTGCAGTTTCCACCGAATTTCCAGTGACCATTATTGTAGAAGAAGTTGCACAAGGGATGGTGTTCTTATATACAGTACACTGTCCTCCCTTATATCTGCAAATTCATTTCATATAATATTTACATATAGTTTCTTCCCCATTTTTACTTGGGGCCTTTGTTTTTTGGTAGTTTGTTTGATTTCTTTATTTTCTACTTGTTTTTTCCTATTGCTGCTAATGTCCTTTGTTTGAAGTCTTTGGATTTGGTTTTGTGACTCTGTTTCCTCTGTTGGTACTTCTTTTATTTCTGTTTCCCTTTTACTCGCTTTTTGTTTTTTTCCTGTTCATTTTTCACAGTTTCCTTTTGTACTATCTTCGTTCCTCCTATTTTTCTCTGTTTGCTATTCAAAATTCCTCTTTTGCCTTTTCCTCATAGTCTCGTTCTGCTTTAAAGATCGTAAACCAGTTTATTTTGATCATGCAGCTTTTGCAGAAGAACTTGATTCCGTTCAATTGTTTAGCGCCTGTTATGAGAGAGATTTCTTCGTCGCTCCATCTCAGGCATTTAAATTCGACTAAGGACTGGCAAAGGTCGCAACGGATTGTCTTTGATTCATCTGTTACTTTTAACAGTATCCACAGGGTTGTATGAATTTATTTGCCGTTGCCATATTTCTAATGGTATGTAAATGATTGTGCACGAAATATTGACTCAAAAGGGTAATTAAGAGAGGTACTTGATTTGACTTTAGAAATGAGGGAGGGAAAGTTTTTCCGTTACTCCTTGGGGGTGGGAGTGGGAGATGTGGCACGCTGTAAATTCTCACGGATTGGTACCCAGGAGTGTACCGCGGGGAATAAGTGAGGGATATTGCCTTTCGGTGAGCAGCTAAATTTCCTCGGAGAGAAAACACTCGAAAAAAACGCTGTATTGATTAAGTTGCTTTGATTATATTTGCTTTATTTTAACATACGCCGTTATTTCACCACTTAAAGAGAAATACCACTCTGTACACTGAATATTCGCTAAAAAATTGGCACTGCTTAAAAAGGATTAACTGCAAGATTTTTATTGTAATATCACTTTTATTCGAACTTCAAACGAAACACGTGTAACCGTCACACTGGCCAGAAATATATATATATATATATATATATGTGTGTGTGTGTGTGTGTGTGTGTGTGTGTGTGTGTGTGTGTGTGTGAAAAAAAACTTCAGTGTTTACCATTTACCATTACTTACTCGGACTATAGTGGATTTAATATCCCAGAAGGGTTCTTTGTTCCATACACATTCGGTCTGTGTATTAAATAAACGTTATCTCAAGTGACCGTTCTGAGTTACATAACATTAAATAGACGCGTTAAGTGCCTTGAAAGTGGACGCTCAAAGTTGCCGGTTTAGGTTTAAGTTTTAGACTGTGGCTAAAAATACAATAGTTACCCTTTTTCTTTCATGTGAATTCAATTAGACGCAAATGTAACGAGCTTTATGCGTATATTGAGGTTCTGAATGTAGATGTCTAGCTCAGCTTTAAACCAAATCACCCTGTCCCAAAGCTGGGTTCTATCTGCTTAGCAGGTAGCTGGTGCAGGAAGCTATATTTTGGGGCCTATTTGCTAAAGACTTGTTGCCGCGTTGGGCTTCCATCATGAAAAAGAAAATACTTCAGTATTTGCCATTTACCATTACTTATTCGAACTATAGTGGATTTAATATTCCAGAAGGTAATGCACATTACGTCTGTGTATTAATTATATATATATATATATATATATATATATATATATATATATATATATATATATGTATATATATATATAAGAAAACAACCACAGTGAAAAGGAAAAGGAAACACGAAGTCCGAGCGCTTTCGTGATATATTGACATCTTCAAGGAGAAACAAAGATGTGAATATATCACGAAAGCGCTCGGACTTCGTGTTTCCTTTTCCTTTTCCCTGTGGTTGTTTGCTTATTAATAAGATCACGTGTTATTCCGTGATTTTAGTGCATATATATATATATATATATATATATATATATATATATGCTGCAAATCCACAAGGAAAAAGAAAAACGATTCCAAGGCCTTTCGTGTATTCAGAGCTACACCTCGTCAGGGAATGAAGATAAAAGGCGAGATGCCCATAAATATATACATCGTACAGGAAAAACAAAACAATTAGCACATACTTAACAAGGGTTAATGAGAGGCAAAAGAAATTTTAACAGGATATTGTCAATTTTATACATTCCCGCACTGTTATTGAAGTTGTTTTTAAAATGAATAACTGCACATTCTACAATATTTCTTTCTATTATATCTCTGTTTTTAACAAGCGCTTTAGAACTATCTCACGTGATGCTATGGTTACATCTATCCATATGGTTAAATAAAGCATTGGAATTATTAGCTGTTCTACGAGCATATTTATGCTGTTTTACCCTAATATCTAACGTTTTACTGGTTTGGCCTATATACAGTATACTGAGTTACATTGTGTACATCCGATCGAATACACACAACCAACAACATTATCAGGGCTATTCTTTATTAGGCGTGATTTAACAGTATTATTATACTTAAAGACTACATTAATGCCAATTGCTTTAAGTAAAGTTGGAAGGTATTGAAAATTAACATGGTAAGGTAGGCTAAGGATATTTTTACGCTGAAATTCCTTTACAATTACATTATTATAATACCTATTCTTGGCTTTCTTAACACAGTTATCTAAAAATGAAATAGGATAACATAATTTAGTACCAATATTCATGATATTGCACAACTCGGAATCTAAAAATTCAGGACTAACAACTCTCAATGCTCGAAGAAACATAGCAGAGAAAATAGAGGATTTAATCGAAGGATGATGGTCAGAATAAAAATGCACATAAGAGTTATTATTAGTAGGCTTACGGTAGACTTCATATTTGAACTGATTAGAGCATCTCCAAATTTTTAGATCAAGAAAGGATAGGCTTCCATCATTTTCTTTTTCAACTGTGAACTTAATAGATGGGACTAAATTGTTGAGCCTACCGAGAAATAAGTGAACATCCAAATTATGGAATCCTATCTTTTCTTGATCTAAAAATTTGGAGATGCTCTAATCAGTTCAAATATGAAGTCTACCGTAAGCCTACTAATAATAACTCTTATGTGCATTTTTATTCTGACCATCATCCTTCGATTAAATCCTCTATTTTCTCTGCTATGTTTCTTCGAGCATTGAGAGTTGTCAGTCCTGAATTTTTAGATTCCAAGTTGTGCAATATCATGAATATTGGTACTAAATTATGTTATCCTATTTCATTTTTAGATAACTGTCTTAAGAAAGCCAAGAATAGGTATTATAATAATGTAATTGTAAAGGAATTTCAGCGTTAAAATATCCCTAGCCTACCTTACCATGTTAATTTTCAATACCTTCCAACTTTACTTAAAGCAATTGGCATTAATGTAGTCTTTAAGTATAATAATACTGTTAAATCACGCCTAATAAAGAATAGCCCTGATAATGTTGTTGTGTGTATTCGATCGGATGTGCACATTGTAACTCAGTATATATAGGCCAAACCGGTAAAACGTTAGACATTAGGATAAAACAGCATAAATATGCTTGTAGAACAGCTAATAATTCCAATGCTTTATTTAACCATATGGATAGATTTAACCATAGCATCAAGTGGGATATTTCTAAAGCGCTTGTTAAAAACAGATATAATAGAAAGAAATATTCTAGAATGTGCATTCATTCATTTTAAAAACAATTTCAATAACAGTGCGGGTATGTATAAAATTGACAATATCCTGTTAAAATTTATTTTGCCTCTCATTAACCCTTGTTAAGTATGTGCTAATTGTTTTGTTTTTCCTGTACGATGTATATATTTATGGGCATCTCGCCTTTTATCTTCATTCCCTGACGAGGTGTAGCTCTGAATACGCGAAAGGCCATGGAATCGTTTTTCTTTTTCCTTGTGGGAACACTTTTTTATCATATATATATATGGGATGAATTTCACAATAAAACACGTGAAATGAATGAATGCTGCATTCATTCATTTCACGTGTTTTATTGTGAAATTCATCCCATATATATATATGATAAAAAAGTGTTCCCTACGAAGGTAATCAAGATAAATTGGATGCCCATCGCCAAGACCCTGAAATTAATGCTTAACACATATCTACTTCCCATTTACAAATGAAGGATTTGCCCAGCAGAAACGTTAGAAATTAATGGAGAACAGAATAAAAAAGTTAGACTTATTCATGCATAACAACCTTTCTCAATACTTGAATTAATTCAATATGAAGAGTTTGTGATCATACATATTTTGTCGCTGAATTGTCTAGTAGAAAATTCAAAACCAAACAAAGCGCTTCATAAATAATAATTATTATCTGAATAAATGTAATAATTTTGAACGATTAAAGTTTCTAATTCCTTTGTATTATCTTGATTTATGGGAACAGTTAAGGTCACTTCGATTGACGCTTTTTGTGGTTATTACTTCACCAATTATTTGCGTTCATACTTTCAACTATAATGCATTTATTAAAACATATTTATATTACAATTACGTGCATGGATAAACAAGATATATATATATATATATATATATATATATATATATATATATATATATATATATATATATATATCATATATCATATATAGGGTGAACCAAATGTAGGTGGACAGTAAATGATAACGTTTATTTTGAGAATACATATTTAATTTTTTTGTATACTATAATACAAAATAAAATTTAAATAAATTTAGTTATAATATTTAATATAATAAAAAAAACACCATAGTTATAATGAACACCATAGTTATATATAATATAACACAAACCGTATTCAACCTACTGTCCACCTACTTTTGGTTCACCGTGTATAACAGGAAGGAAGGAAGTAGGAAAGAATCGTAATAAGAGTAATGTTAATGTAATTCTGTAACGAGAAATTTACTGTTAAGCTTCCTTTGCTTCCTATAAAAGAATGGAAATTGAACTTGTATAAATTTTCAATTCAAAATCCACATCAATTATTCGTCAAAGTCGATTACTTATATATAAATATATACACAGGGTGGTCACAAAGTCCGTTTGCATGAAAACAAGAGTAGCATACAGATATGCTGTAATTTTAGTGCAGAGGGATTCTATTTCCGTTAAAGATTCAACAATTAAAATATGGGTGATTTTTTTAAACATGTGACACATTAATAGTCTTGTATTGTTTGTTTACTGAAATAAAAGCATGAAATTTCTACTGTACTTTACACATGGGGATTAGTTCCCTAGTGCAAAACATGCCCTGTGCGATGTCCTCTCATCTCATTAACTCTTTGCACACGAGCAACAAAATTTTGCAGTACTCTGAACAAAGTACCAGGGCCACTCAATATATTTTGTCCCACCTTTTTTTTTTTTTTTCCAAGTTTCCTTGTAAGTTCCAGAAATTTGTACACAAGTAGTTACATGCCTTTTTAACAAGTTTTTATTTTTCCACATAGTCTTCATCCTTTTCTACGGCTTTCCTCCACCTCGAAACAAAGGCCTTTATTCCTTGCTGAAAAATGTCCGCTAGGTTCCGCTGGAGCCATCTCTTAACCTCCTCAACAACCTTATCGTCATTCTGAAACTTTCTTCCACGAATAGCATCCTTCATTGGCTCAAACAAATAGAAGTCTGAAGGTGCCAGATCCGGACTGTATGGAGGGTGGGATAACACAGTCAAGCGCATTTTTGTAATGGCCTCTCTTGTTTGCAAACTGTTGTGTGGTCTTGCGTTATCGTGCAAAAGAAGGACGTCTTCCATTTTTCTCTCCGGTCGAACTCGCTTTATACGTCTCTGGAGTCTCTGTTGGGTAGCAATATATGCCTCTCAGTTGATTGTTTGTCTTTTCTTCATAATGCCCACCAGAATCACCCCTTTCATGTCCCAGAAGTTGTGGGCCATATCCTTTCCTGTAGAGGGAGCCATTTTGAACTTTTTCTTGCGTGGGGAGTCTGCGTGATGCCACTCCATAGATTGGCGTTTTGTTTCAGGTTCAAATTTATGTACCCAAGTCTCATCCCCAGTCTCAGTTCGTGAAAGGAAGTCATTCCCTTCTGTCTCGTATCGAACCAATGACTCAGAAGCAATTTCTTTTCTTTGGGCTTTGTGATCTTCAGTCAGTTTGCGAGGAACAAACCGTGAACACACTTTTGAGTATTCCAGTTGCTGAATTATCGTATTCACACTTCCTTCACTAATTCCTAGCTCCAGTGATAGCTCCTTGTATGTAACGCGCCGATTTGATCCAATGATGCTGTTAGCACGTTGCACAGTGTGAGATGTCACAGCCGATGCCGGGCGACCACTGCGTGGCTCATCATCGAGGCTGGCTCTCCCTCTCTCCGATGATGTCACACGTTTAGACCAGCGTCCAACTGTGTTTCGATCAACAACAGCATCTCCGTAAACGTTTTGTAGATGTTTGTGTATATTTCCAACTGTTTCCTTCTCTGCGGTTAAGAACTCGATAACAGCTCTCTGTTTACGACGTACATCACTGTCAGACGCCATTTTCGAAACTGCGTTAACCATCGGTTTTATACAAGCGCGTTTAAAAGCGGTTTTATACAAGAAGGGAAGGTTCAAACTGGAAAAATCCGGTTATGTGAAGCGCAGAAAGTTCAAACTTACCGCCCAAAAGACATTTCAGCCCCATGGCCTATTATTTAGCTAAGAAAAATGGGGTGGGGCAAAATATATTGAGTGCCCCTATATTTGTTGAAATCTGAGAACTTTCTTGTTCATTTGATTTTTTCATTTCTTCTCTTGTGTTTGGACTCTGTTTAAAAACTCTATGTTTAAATAACCCCACGGATAAAAGTCACAAGAGTTTAGATCTGGTGATGTTGGTGGCCATGATATTTCTTTATCATAAACCGCAGGAAATTTGTTGGACAGAACTCTTCCGTCGAAATTATCGTGTATCATGAGCTAAGAGGACATCACATATATCATGTTTTGCACTAGGGGACTAATTCCCCATGTACAGAGAAGGTACAGTAGAAATTTCCTACTTTTATTTTTGGTGATAAAAAATACAAACCTTTTAAAGTGTAATATGTTTAAAAAATTACTGGATACACTGAATTAAAAAAGTTAATTGAACAAGTGAAAAGCAGCAGCGTTTACGAAATTACAAAACTCACCCAACAAAAGCGTGTATTTTATAAGTTGGTAACGACGTCGGGACAAGGGACATTTGAGAAAACAGGATAAACCCTTTCTGCCCAAGTTCTGCAAAATCAGACTTTGACACATTAATGTAATTCAAAAAAATTAAATTTTGCGTGCCCACGTGACGTTAAGAAATAGATTCCCAATAACGTAAAAATGGTTGCAAAACATCATAAAAATATTAGGATCGTCGTTCTTTAGATAATTTTAATGATACACAAGTCTGCAGCGTCCGTATTTTACCGTTTCCCTATATGCGAAGTGAAGACATTAAGGTCTGGGGTTCGACTCCTAATGGTTCTGGTAAATATAGTGTTTATTAAATGTTCCATTTCGCCAATATATTAATAGTGCAACGTGTAAATGAGTATCCGCCAAGCTTTACCAGCCGACTTTTATGGAATTTATGGATTTTATGTTTATTGAAATAGTAGTATGACTGCAAAATGGACGAGTGCAATGCAATTGCAAATGTTGCAAGATGTTGAAAAAGTGCCAACCCCTCCCCCCACTTTGTTGCAAGGCACCCATAGTGCCAACTCCCCTCCCCCCTTTGTTGCAAGGCACCCATAGTGCCAACTCCACTTCCCTCTTGTTGCAAGGCACCCCCTAAAGGGGGATGGGGATTCCTGCAAGAGCAACAAGGGGTTATGCAACTTGGAGGCGGAGTTTTCCACCAAGTTGCAATGAACTCCCGCTGGGGGAGACCTCTTTAGGGGATAAGGTGGGACAGCCTCACCCCCGAAAGTGGTATACCTAACCTAAGAGAGAGGAGAGAGAGAGGAGAGGTGTTCGCTTGACAGGAGCCAAGTGTATATTAAGACTTCAGCCGAGCGGCCATTGCCTTATAGGGCCCCTAATCAGCCAGCCGGCTTAATCAGCCAGTGCCTCCAGGCATCATCAGCCAGTTTGGTACGTACACACCCGTCTATACGCCCATAAAATATTACGTTTATATGCGTCGGGCTCCGGCGACCGCGTTAAACTGTAAGTCTAAGGTTGAATGTAAGCGGGCTCGAGACCCAGCGGCGGCGCGTCCTTCTGCGGTTGCTAGCCAGGGTGACCTAATGATCCGTGTTAAACCGTAGGTCTAAGGTGGGATGTAAACATCCTTCCACGGTAAGTAGGGGCAACCAGGGGATCCCGTTATTGCAACACTTGATCATGTTGTTTATCTGTTTGT
The DNA here is from genome assembly GCA_023014485.1 of Bathynomus jamesi. Lineage (NCBI taxonomy): Eukaryota > Metazoa > Arthropoda > Malacostraca > Isopoda > Cirolanidae > Bathynomus > Bathynomus jamesi. Next base: position 136,081 of record JAJOZX010005148.1, read on the forward strand.
TTATTTCCCTCTCTCTCTCTCTCATATATATATATATATATATATATATATATTTTTTTTTTCCCGTTTAAAAGTAGGTCTAAGGTGGAGTGTAAAGCTTGATCTTTACCAGAATGAACAATTCGAACGGAAAGCAAAGGCGAGCCTATATATGTACAATTCCGGAAAAATGTTCATCTAAAAATTCGTGTAAACATCTTTCCACGGTTGGTAGGGGTACACAGAACACCCTAGCAGGGATCTCTCTCGCGAGCGCTCCTTTATATATACAGGGTGGGGCAAAAGTCTGGCCCTATAGGAGGTTTATGTTCACATAGACTAAAATTTTTGTCTATAATTATTTTTATTTTTTCAGATTGTTATACCATGGCAGATAAGTTAACGATAACAGACAGAATCGAGCTTGTGCTCTTGTACGCAAAGGACGGTGCCACCTCACGTTCAGTCGCAGATACTTTTAATGTTAAGCATCGCGACAGACCTTCGCTCGTTTCAAGGAAACGGGAAGCGTCTGTGATCGAACACGTAGTGGACGAAGAAGAAGTTCTACTGATCCCGAAACATCCGCACGGGTATGCAGCCGTGTGGAAGAGAGCCCACGTAAATCAATAAGGAAATTATCGCAGGAAACAGGTGTATCTGAGCGTTCGGTTCGTCGCATTCTCTCTACCAATCATTTTCATCCGTATAAAGTTCAATTAGTCCAGGAACTACACGGTGATGACCTAGATCGTCGTCGGGAGTATTGTCAGTGGTTTATGCAACATCGGCAGTTGGAAAAGCGTATCATGTTCAGTGACGAAGCAATTTTTTACCAAAACGGTTCAGTCAACAGACGTAATGCACGATATTGGGCTAAAGAAAATCCACATTGGATTGAGGACGGACGCTCGCAGTACAACCCAAGAGTTATGGTATGGGCTGCTATGTGGGGAGATACGATAATTGGCCCATACTTTTTCCCCGACACTGTAACTGGTGAATCATACCTTCATTTGTTAGCAAATTTCCTTACGCCTCGATTGTATGAACTACCATTACGGCATCGGAGAGCTATGTGGTTTCAGCACGATGGGGCTCCGCCGCATTTCGCAAGGGCCGTTCGCGAATTTTTGCAAGAAACATTTCAAGGGAAATGGATTGGTCGACGTGGGCCAATTGAATGGCCGCCCAGATCTCCGGACCTGACTCCTTTGGATTACTTCTTATGGGGACACCTTAAATCAGTTGTGTACGTTAACAGGCCAAGAACAATACAGGCGCTAAAGGATACCATAACAGCAGAATTTGAAGCCATAAGAACGAATATTACCATCCTCAGGAATGTGCAAACGTCTTGCGTCAACCGGATTACAAAGTGTTTAGAAGAAGGTGGACGTCAATTTGAACACCTATTGTAATTTTTGAATTAAAACATTAAGGTAGGCCGAAATTTTCTTTTCCATTATAAACTTCCTATGGGGCCAGACTTTTGCCCCACCCTGTATATATATATATATATATATCCCCGTTTAAAAGTAGGTCTAAAGTGGAGTGTAAAGATTGATCTTCACCAGAATGAGCAATTCGGCGGAAAGCAAAGGCGAGCCTATATATGTACAATTCCGGAAAAAGTTCACGTAAAAATTCGTGTAAGCTTCTTTCCACGGTTGGTAGGGGTACCCAGAGCGCCCTAGCAGGGATCTCTCTCTCTCTCTCTCTCTCATATATATATCTATATATATACATATATATATTAAACATCGTTCTGAAAATTGGGGAGTTTGGCGGAAGCGATAGATAATATCGATTTAAAATCCCAATAAATAAACTTCCTTCCGCAGGAGTTTATTTCGAGATCATAAAGATTAAAACGTTATAAACACCCTTCCATTTTGAACTTTTCTCATATATATATATATATACACACACACACACACACACACACACACACACACACACACATGTTGTTTAATTCTTTATTGCCGCTTCTCTGGTTTCCAAGATTCGAGATAAGATACGCATTGTTAAATTATACTACCCAGCGTCGGGTTAATCTTATTTCCATTCGCTCGAGATCGTGAACTTTGGTGTTTCATGAAACACTACATAACACGTCTTTGTTTTTTAAATTTATTTATTGTACCGAAAGCAAAGTTACATATGTACAAATCTCTCTCTATCTCTATCTCTCGCTATGTATATATTAATCAGCGAGCTGCCTTCATGGGCAATTGAATATCTTCCACTTTTATGTTCCAATGCACCATAAACCGTAGTTTAGCGTTTCTCTCAAACATACGCGAATTGTTCCGAATATGTCTTCAATATCACGAAAACCCTTCCTTTCCGACAAAAGAGAATGTACAGCCGAGTATCATTCACCATAAAACGTTTCACATTCCAATCTCAACTCTCGCTCTCTCTCTCTCTCTCTCTCTCTCTCTCGGTCGAATACAAGATCAAAAACAAAGCGTTTCTCGTCTCTCCTAGAATGGGGATATCTGACACGCCCCAGATTTCACGAGGCAACCAATCACAGCCCTGTGGGAGGACCTCAGGAGCTCTATTCTGGCCGCTATGCAGGCCTACGCGTCAAACTCCGCCCAAAATTCACGCTAGCCAATAGGAAACTAAAGATTGTGTTTTGTGGGTTGGTCACAAGCCCCCTTTATAAAAGGGAGCAGTTCATCTCAGAGCCTCAGTTCGTATGTTTTTTTCGCTCAGTGCTTTTCAAATATACACTATGAGTCAGTTATCGCTCTACAATTCTCCTGAGTTGATTGAAGATCAAGACTTTTATGCTCACGCAACGCTTCTAATTTGCAGAGCTATAGATCGGGGGGAACTTTTATTTACCCAGATTGTTACGGAAAATTGTGACGAAATGCGAGAAACGTTTAATGAAGATGCTGTTAGAAAGTAAGTAACTTATAAGTGTCTAACCTAGCTTTATTCTGAGTTTTCCTGCAAAGAAAAATTAATCCCAGGACTCTTTCTCGTTTATAACAATATAACCTAACCGTAAAAGGCCGCAATAAACGCGTTTTCAAAAATATTTTTAATTCTCTGTTTCTTTCGGGTTATTTCGGTATATATATATATATATATATATATATATATATATATATATATATATAATATGGTGGAGCTTTAATAATATTTTTCTCGATAATTCAGCACCGCAGTAGGATTTTTAAATTACCAAAACTTTTAAGAATTATCTGCTTTTTATTTAATTTTTAAATTCGTGGCATTTCTCTTGTAGCTCTTTATTTTTACTTAACCTTATAGGACCGATGCGGAACTTCATCGTGTTATAGCTACTTTTGATGAAAGGGGAATAAATGATATGGATGCTTCTCCGCACAGCCAACCCAGTGACCTGAATACAGAAGTCGAGGTATTGGCTCACATCCGGTCAAGCGAGTGTCAGATCATCGAGGAACTAATGTAAGTATTTTTGAGGTTAAGAACAAAACACATTGTATTTTCATTTATTAAATGGCAGAAAACATATACAAAGCGGAACCAGTGTCCGTTAAATAAGTCTTAATGGCTACATTTTACAGTTACAAATGTATATACAACTTTACACAATATAGATATACACCTTTACACATTACAGCGGGTGCTAACATATGGGAACCTTTTTTTTATCTGTCTGCATACACTTTTATCGTTCATCTCTGTGTCGCACAAATCGAATAATTTAAAAAAAATTATAAATCCCTTCCCACGTGACATGCTATAATATCCTTGAAAACGATATGGGTTCCAAACAATCTCAGGTACATGTAATGGCGCGATGAACTGCACAATCACCGAATCATTCCATGGCTGAAATCCGAGTGAATCAAAATAGTACAGTCTTTCACTATTTTTAAAATAGATTGCAAACCAAAGAATCCCCTCACCCGCCACAATGTCGGTGTTAACGATAATCCCGTACCAGTTTCTCGTAATTGGCAGCTTTAATATTTCATTCTTCGCAAACACACCGATAAATTTTGAGCGTGTGAAACGGTCACTTTTCATTACTCTCTGGAGTGTATTCGAGTCCATTTTAAAAGTCTGTGACCACGTTCCTGAAACGATCAACTTCTATTAGTGCCTGTGATTCGAGGTACACGAGTACACTTATAGGAGCGTCTATAGGCTTGGCAAATTCCAACCTGACTGAGATATTCCCACTCTGCTGTGGACTTAAATGCGTATTTGCGCCAGAAGACAAGGCAGGCGTAATATCAAATGAATAAATGTTAAATTCTTCGAAAATTCTGTCTGCGTTACACCAAACCCAAGTTCGTCAGAGGCGCCTGTATTAACTGCCAGACTACTAAATGCTCTCGCGCAGAGCGGGAACACACCGTCTGATGAGTAGTCCGTAATCATGGTCCTTCCCAAAGCGATGCCATTTACGTATAGAGTAATATTTTTAAGGCCGAAATTTTCGAATTTAAAGGCACTCTTTTTATATTTTCTATTCGTCGAGACGTGGTCCTGCATTCAAATTAATATCCTTTTAGATAGGACTCCAAGGGCCACATTTTCTAGTTGCTTTGAGGCCAACCCGGCAGGCACCGTGTATAGTTTGATCTGTAACCTGTTAATTGGGTATTTTACTGTGGCGTGTATTAAGTCTTTCTCAATTTCTATTTGTTTCGGGGAACTTAATTTCACTCGGCGTATACGCAAATACGTCTCCATGATGTGAATCACAACGGGTTTCGCGCCCTCTTCTTGATCAGACCCCAGATTTATGCAGATCTCAGGAATCGTGCGGGTAAGCTTCAACTTCATATCCACCCGTTCATAAGCAGTTTCTCCTGGAATGTGAAATCTGTATGAAGACGTCCAAAACATTCGTATGTCTTTTTTTAGAATTTTTAAATTTATCCTTTATTCCATTTTCATCTTTAGTATGGTAATACCCCTCGGCGGTTAAAAAGGTGTCCTTCGCTTCTTTTGAAAAGTTGAGGACATTTTCCAGATAGGCTCGTAGGTGGTTACCCCGTTCCTGCCGAGATGTTAACCTGGTTTAAATACACTTCACACTGGCTGAATATGGAGTGTAAAAGTTGGTTTCAGGGTAGGCAGAGTAACTATCATCGCAGTCCGTTCCATCAGAATGGGCTATACGCAGTTTAGCGTACATGTGCATGCAGCTCGGGTCAAAGTAAGGGCCTGAGCTGGGTATCACGAATTCTATAGGGGCACTGGGCGAACTAATTGTGTTTAATGGGTTAATTGTAATAAAGTCGCTATGCTCAATAGAGACCTGAGTGGGGGCATATCAAAGAGGGACAGTTCCGATTTACAGCATTGTGAACTACACGGATGGATGAAACGCGCCATGACGAGTCAGAAATAGTGCCACCTCCCTCGACAAGTATTAGTCAGCCTATGATTCGTGAGAGTAGTGTCCTCAGCTTATATCAGTTAAAAAAATGATCAGCCATAGGTTTCATACGCTTAGAGCACTTCTTTTTTATTTCCTTTTACGTTTAGCGCCACGTGATGGTAACCCCTTCTTCCTGGCAGATCTCTTCTTTCCGCCACCACGCATTTTTCTCTTTGCATCTTTGATGATTTCGTCCCGTGTACGTTTTAAATGTTTTTTAGAGCTTCTTTAGGCTTAGTTCCGCCCATTATGTCTTCTGCCGCGTTAAAACCTGTTTGTAACGCCTTCCGCCCTAGGTACCTGGCACCCCTCTTCAACAGTGGGACAGCGGTGCGTAGTATGGATGAAAAAATGGATCCAAGTCCACTCCCACGCTGGTATCTCACTCCTCGGTAGAGTGTGAATGGCCTTCGAGTCATTATAAACGGCGAAAGTGTAGTTTCACTGTTAAGCTCCCATCACCGAATGGGAATTTTTTTCCCTCAATCGTTCTTATATATATCGAGATGTTGGTTAATAGATTAGTCGCAACATTCACATAATGGGGCTTGTCATATGTAATGCTCAAACTTTTCCCTCTATGGTTGGGGATGTGTGCAATGCGCAGCAGGTGCGCCTGGGTGTCCCCAACAAATTAGTGCTCTACGATATTGCTGTAAATATAGCACATGTCTGGGGGCGGAGAGCTTTCACGCAATTTCCCCATCTTCAATTGATACATTAAGCTGGACAAGTCATGATGTGCCTCGTGAAAGGTATCTCTTTGGAGAGCTGCGCTATACCGGCCCTCAGCCACAATTGTGAACAGCTCTTTATCTTTAATATTTCTACTAAGCGTTGACTTCAACTTCAGTGTGCATGCAGACGTGTCTATGTTTATGACTTCAAAAGGTAAATCGTTTGTCAGGTACGACTTTTCAAGACTCTTGTTTAACCCCGTCACAATGTCCATGGCTGTATCATAATGCCCGATTCCAAGCGATACATTTGTGCTATAGTACCGTTCCTCATCGAAGAGGACTGAACGCATAGTACTGTCTAAGTCTCTAAGGTTATGCCTAATTTTTCTCACTCATCGATTCTTCTAAGGATCAGAAATATGATTTGCTCATTTTCAAGAGTTAAAAATTGGTGGCTAACTGGAGTTCACATGAGCCCACCTCATACGAATCACGCTCCAATTCAATGGGTCCGTGGAGTTCTGTCACAAAGTTGGCGAGGGTGTTGTTAGGATGTACAGACAGAGAAGAAGAGGACGGGAGTGTGACATAGAAGTGGCTAGGCGCCATGTTGCATACCAATTAAGCTTCATTATTGCAGCAGCTTTTATATAGTTGTTGAAGCTTTCTGGGTAAACCAGCCATTTCACCAGGTACATTTTTCTCTTTCCTGAACCTTTGCTGCCTAAAAGTTTTTCAATTTTAAACACACTTTTTCCTAAATTTAATGTCACTTTCTGCAACTCCTCACGGTAAAAGCCTCCAGCGATCTCTTTCCCATTCAAATCTTCAACGTAATGCATCATTATCTCACCTTTAGGTCTCATAGCACGAACTTTAAAAATTTCACGTGTCCATCCTTGCTCAAATCCATTCGCGAATTTATTTCCCGAACGTGATAGCCTTACATAATCATTGATTTTGAAATCTGTAGAGTGCGGTGGCGGTGCTCCATCTCTTCTCACCTCTGGCAGTGCACCTCTTTCTAAAACATCGCTAGGCGTTGTGTCAATCGTACGATGGTGTGAACGGTTGTATGATGAAGCCAATGAACCGAGACCGTTTATATATCGGTATGTGTTTTTATGTGTAAAATAGCGATGCATGCGCTCCTCTGTCAAAATGTACTGAAAAGTGCGACCTATAAATTCTTTCCCCATATCCGTACAAAAATAGCTTGGAACCCTTTCTTCTTTTAACATCAAAGTTTTGGTCGCTTTAGCAACTGTTTCAGGCGATTTATTTTTCAGGGGAATTAGCCACAGATATCTAGAGAATACATCTATTATGAATAGGATGTAGCGGTATCCGCCATTATACCCTGAATATCTTTGCATGTCTGTTAAATCCGCCTGCCAAATAGAGTCAATCGAATCCGCGGTTGTCTTCGCCGTTTTAAACCTTTTTCTCATCAGCTTATAAAGTGTATAAGCATCCTGTCCCCGCAAAAACCACTCAACATCTTTTTCCTTACACCGTAAACAAATCTGTACAGTCTGTTAACGCCACCATAGAAGGCGGGGTTAGAAATGTCATAATAGCGTTTACTTAATATGTTAGCCATTTGCGTATTTTAGAGACACGTGGATAAGGTTGGCCGTTTGTTCTCTTCTTTCTCCTCTTCAGAGACGCTGATGCTGGGGGCGATGGCGTACTCAGTTGTGACACATGCGAGACTTGATCCAAGTCTTTTAACCTATTCAGATTTCCTATCAATGTTTTGGGGACATTTATTTGTTGTAGTCTTGCTTTAATATGCTTCCATCCTGTTGGCGAGGGTCTGTCCCACTTTCTCACCAAATCATGAACAATATCAACGATATTGGATCCTTGTACCTTGTTCCTTCAACAATAACCTCGCCTGTATCGGCCCACTGTATGATGGGGTCCTCACTCAATAGATTATAAAGACTTAAGCCTTTATTCCTCAATGTATGTAGGAGGCTGTTTTTTAGCACATGTTCGATGTGTTGTGTTCCGTTGTTCTTTGGTTGGTCATCTCTAACGTCGGGGCCAGTTCCTGTGTCGCCATGCTCAGCACTACTCGCGCTGTGCCTAATAACCACGGGGAGCTCTGTCGGATTCTTATAATCTTCGTACTCATGAAGAAATTTCTGCAAAGCCTCTTGGTACAAGATCCTTTCCTCATCAGGTGACTTTTCACTGTTTAATAGAGTTAGCAACTCGCTTTCCATTCTTTTAAGCCTGCTTTTACGGATTTCTAGAGCAGTGTCTGGAATCTTTGAACTTTGCAATGAAGCATACACCTCGTGCGGAAACACAACCGCCTTCTTCATTATATTAATCAAGTCAGTGAAAGACCCAAAACTGAAAGTTTGACTTTTATGAGCGAGCCCTCGTATTATGTTCTTGTAACGACGTAGGCGACCCTTCTGAGAGGGTTTCATTGGCACATTACACTTTATAACATTAAGACAGATTTCACAGATGCATTTTAAAAAGTCAGAGTCGATATTTTTGACAAACATCTGTTGCACGACCCGAGACAATCGTTGATAGATTTTTATTAATTCACGATATTTCTTCAGCCTATTTTTCATTCTGGAATATACGGGGCTCCAATAAACCTTAGCCTCCCCCGCCCATGGCCTAAACCATTAGAGGTACAGTAAAACTAAACATACCTCACAAAAGAGAATTTAATCCTGCATTTAATGAGAAACAATTAAAACTTGGTGTTCCCACCAGTGGCTTCCAAGACAGCGTGAATTCGCTTTGGGTAGCTTGCCAAAAGTGACGTGAATAGATCTTGATCGTTATGCAAATTCGCTAAAACAGTTTCAATGTGTTGCGTCATTGTATCCTTCGAAAATCGATTTGCTGCAGGTTCTTGAAACAAGAGACATTCAACCTTGTCCTTTATAACTGATCCAATGTGTTCACAGATGTTCAGGTTAGGAGAATTTCCTGGCCATTCTTCATTTCCAAAGAAATCGATCTCATGGTTCCGCAACAACTGTTGAGTGGCTAATGCCTTAAAGCAGGGGGGCCTTATCGTGCAGAAGTGTGACCTGATCGACATCCATAACATTGTTTGGGCTTCTTAGAAAAGGAATGACATGCTGGGATAGAATAATATCACGAAAATACTGTCCATCCCAACTCTGACCATTTGGCTTCAGCACCCACATGAACTTCTTTGCAGTGAACAAAACAAACACACCATCACAGTCTGGACTTTTTAATAATTCACGATAATGTTCATTGTCATCGATTTCATTTGGTGTTGTGGCCCACACTCGATCATTTTGGTAGTTAGGCCGACGTGTTACGTAAACAAAAAATTCATCGGAGACAGCTAAATGCATGAAATCATCCACATCCCAATCTTCAAGATAATGGGCAAACCACATTCTGTCATTGAAGTTAAGTTGAGTTTTTCTTGGCTTTAGAAGTTCATGCGAAGGCTTTAAACCTTGCCTATGACGGTACAGTCGAATGATCTCACCACTAACGATCGTTCCTCTCAACACTTCGATCTCTCTAGAAAGTTTAGCACAGCTGTTTTTCCGCTTACGCGTACCGCTTTCAATGATGTCCTTTGTTTCCTGAGAGAGTGGCAAATTTGGGCGCCCAGATTTGGTTGTATCCATTTCACATTCATCCAAAGTTTTATTCCAATTTCTTTTGACGAAGTCCTCACTTCTTCGCAACGTTTTGGCAACCCATGAACGTGTTATAAAGGTGGCTCCAGCGTCACGAGCTTCCCGAAATGTTATTGCTCGTATGCGATCTATCACACGTTGCCTCTCCGAATCACCAATTAATTGAGAAGCCATTATATTATCACTTTATCAGCTAGAGTAAATTTAATACCTGCAATAAATAAAGAATTTTATATATTTTTATAATCACTAAAAACTATTTTGATATAAGTAAACATGTAAGCTGCAAATGGGGGTGGGGGGCTAAGGTTTTTTGGAACCCCTTATACCGTTTCAGGTTCGCTTCGGATTATATTCGTTCTTAGAAGCATCCTAAACGTGTTTCGCGGGTGAAGGTCACAAAGCAAATATCCATAACGCTGATTTGTGGCCTCTTTATAAACCTCCAAAACTCCTTACGCTGATTCGGGAACATTTGATTAATTATCTAATACCCCAATTTGTGACACATCTCTACGTTGTGCGAATAAGACTAGATATTGTGTATTTAGCGACACATCGCGCATGTATCTATTTTTGAAAAATAGATTCTGGTTGATGAAGAATACGCTTATGTTAAGATGGAGGGAGAACACTGTAAATGTTTCGGCAAACGTTTTATCCATTTACAACATGAGATCGTCAATTACAATAACTGTATGGTCATTACCTTTTAACGAATTAACGTCATAGACCCCCTTGTGGAACAAAATTTCATCTTGGTACTCGTTCAACACTGACTGATACGTCGAATGGCACCATATTACTTTATGCACAAATTTTGAGAACATCCCCTTTCTTTAATGATTTTAAGCATAAATACAATTTTTCCACATCCTGTAGGGCCAGATATAATACATGTGAAGGGGCTTGTGAACCTGAATTTTTCTACAGATTCCATCTCTAACACGTCACACCCCTAAGTGGGTCATTTGCAAAATATTACAAATTTTGAGTGCTGCTCCTTATATTTTGTTTTCTTCTTCCCCAGAACCGTGAATGACGACAATGTACAGCACCCCATCATCGATATCACAGACGAACCCGTTGACCCTGCAGTTGTGATCATAGAATCCATCCCCGCTGACGAATCCTCACCAGGGATACCTGTAGCACGCGTCAGTTCAAAGCGGAGTCATGATGAAGAGCCCACCACGTCAGGTATAAAGCGCGCCAGGATTGAGTCAGTTGTTAGACCACCAGTAATAGAGCCCTAACCTTCTACGTCTTACGACACAACCCCCACAATAGTACCTTCCTCAAATATACCCCCTTATTCAATTCCGGGTACATCCTCCACAGCAGCTTCTCGTTCTTTTGAGGATGGCAAAACATTCGAGTTGGTGCGCACCGCTACCCCTACCTTAGCCTTGACTAGAAATCGGTATATAGTCAGGGTTGATTCTAGATCCATGTGTAGCAATGGTGTCGAACACGAACTACGGCGCATAGTTGAACGTATTATAGAGTTTGCCCTTCAGAACCACGACGAACGTGAAGTCAGGACGAGGCTGTCCTGCGGATTTGAGTCAGATGACGGAGCTGTAGAAGATTTTTGGGTAGTAATACCATCCTGACGCTAGGCAGCTGAAGATATAGAGTATACAGTATATTAGCCCGTATAATGCAGGCCTCGCAAAGTAATATAGCCTTCAATATGGACAACTTCACGGTAAATATTGACCGTGTATTCCGTGTTGCGGGTCATAGTGCCACACCTTATACTCTTAACTTCAATTGTCAGGCTATTTATAGACGGCATATAAACGCGATCGTGGTTGCGGCTTTATAGCAGTAGTCTTGGCCCGTATGTTTACTGTACTAAATACATGGGTCAAAAGCATTTGGTTGCCTACGGTAGTAGAGGGAGCGTGCCTGTAAACTACCTGTAGACTGTAAACTTGAGTTTGAGTGTAATATGAGTTCTGAAGAGCTGAGAAGGGTAGAACAGGAAATGAATGCTCGGGTAGTTGTATTTGGAATGGATGATCGTCGTAGGACTGTGTATGTTTTTAAAAGCAGTGTGAGAAATCGTACAAGACCCCTACTTGTTTTAGGGCTATCAGGAATAACATATCTACCCATCTGTAATATAAGGGACCTTTACGCGAGTTATGATAAAAGTCGAAAATATGGGCGACATCCTGATTTGTGTAAGAGATGCATCGAGTTTGCGGATGATATAGTGAAACATTGTAAAGAATGCCACATGGTATGTGAGCAGTGGTAAAGCTCCACATGTGAAAGCCGTGTAGTTGAAGCTGAGAAGAGGGATTGTGATGTGTGTAGACGCACATTTTTCAATAATAACTGTTTTCAGCTCCATAAATCAATTGGCACGTGCAGGAAAATGAGAATCTGTGAATGTGGCATGTTGTATATGATGGATAAATGGGGAAAGTTTGAGCACATATGTGATGAAATTCACTGTTCTACATGCCATGAGAAATATAAGGCGGTTGGAGTAAAGCATGTATGTTATATGAAAGACGCCAAGCCTAAAAACAGCCCTTGTATAACTCTCTACAACGATATAGAAACATATACGAATGCTGAAACCAAAGAGGTTATTCCACATTTACTTGTAAGCCAGACTATCTGTGATGAGTGTATGGAGAGCGAGTGTGATTAGTGTCACAAATGTGGTAAACGGACAAACGTTTTAAAAACAAATGCCCACGATATCCCTGTGAAACTCTTTGTGTCCTATATTGTCAAGCTAGCGGACAAGTTCAAAAAAATGAATGTGTATATTCTCGCCCATAACGGGGCAAAATTTGACACACAGTTCCTTTATAGGGAGTTGCTTGAGCACGAGTCATCTGAGATATTTACAGGTGATCCTTGAAAAGAGGCAACAAACTAATACAGAGGCAAATGAGAGGTAATGTACAGTTTAAAGACACTTTATTATTCACACCTTGTAAATTAGCAAAGCTACCCAAGGTGATGGGCGTAGCTGCTGAAGTTTCAAAAGGATATTTTTCTTACTCATTCCTTACTAGCGAAACTTTAAATTACGTAGGACTACCTCCACCCAAACCTTACTTTAACTATGAATATATGAGTACAGATGAACTTGAAGATTTTGATCGCTACTACAACAGTTTTAATGAATGTAATTCTTATAATATAGCTGATGAATGTGAGCATTATTGCGTGAATGATTTGCGCGTGCTTAGAGTATGTTTCCAGGCCTTTAGAAGGATGTACAAAGATCGTTTCAAATGCGATCCGTTGCAAGTCGCAACCACCATCGCCTCATTATATTTTACGGTGTTCAAGAATAACTTCATGCCTAAAGACACCTTAGCCGTTATCCACAGAAACTATCCCCGCAGTTATGGGCACAAGGCTATTTACTGGCTCATACACCTACAGCAGCAGACAGGTGTATACATAAAGCATGCCCGCAACACGGGTGAAGTACCCATTAAGGTTAATGGTCGTGTTTTTTGGGTTGATAGTCTAGGTGAAAACCGTGCCACTGGTGAGAAGACTGTGTACTGCTTTAACGTGGCACGGATGCCCCCGTCCTGAGTGTGGAATCGTAGGAGATATCAACGGTAGATCTCCTGCCGACAGTCTTGCGTGGACCCGCGCCCGTGATCACCTTATAGGCTCCCAGTTCACTCACAAAGTCTTGTGGGAGCATGAGTATGATGCACGGATGGAAACAGATGGACAGTACAGTGAAGAAATAAACACGATCAAACGTTCAATGGTGGTGGATCCTCTCAGATGCGGTGATTGCTTATTCGGAGGGCGTACAAATCCCTTCAAGCTATACTTTCCGTCTACGGATGGCGTGAAACTCCATTACTACGACTCTGCTCTTTATACCCCTACGTGATGAAGAACAATCTGTACCCCGTAGGTGCACCTGAAAAAATGGTGGGCCCCACCATACCAACCATCGAGGAGTTTTCAGCTAACTTGAATGAGCGCTACTTTGGACTCTCTTTCGTAGACGTGCTCCCCCTCGCGATTTATGGATGCCGATCTTACCCGTCGTTATAGATCACAAGCTCATGTTTCCCCTGTGCGTGAAGTGCGCAGAAGAGAACAACGGTGCTTGTGACCATACAACCCACCAGCGTAAGATCATGGGTGTATATACAAGCCCTGAGCTGGCCCTTGCCGTTCGCCATGGGTATAGAATAATGAAGATACATGAGGTGTGGAGGTTTCAGAAGCTACCCAACCTTTTCACACCATATATAAACGCTTTTTTGAAGGATAAGGTTGAGGCGTCAGGATATCCGCGAGGGGTTGATACCGAAGATGAAAAAACGGCTTATATTCAGCGTTACCGTGCCCATGAAGGTATACAGCTTGACCGATCCCAAATTGTTAAGAATCCTGGCAAGCGCTTTAGTGCAAAGTTGTGTCTAAACAGTCTTTGGGGAAAGTTTGCGCAGAATACCGGCAAAGGGAACGTCCATTTGGCACAAAGTTATAGTGAAGTCTGGGATTATGCCAACGCCCCCGATAAAGAGGTTATGGAGATCGTGAATGTAGGTAATACTTACATAATAAAGTACAACAATACCGAATTGGCCACAGATACCTCACGGGTTACAAACATACCTGTAGCCAGTTTCACAACGGCCTACGCCCGCATCAAACTTTGGGGCCTATTGCACTCTCTTGGACGGAGGGTGTTGTACGCTGACACAGATAGCGTGATATTCACAGCGAGGGAAGGTGAATACATGCCTCCTATTGGTGAATTCCTCGGAGAGTTGACTGATGAGATCAAGGATGAGTATGGAGACATCGCATACGCCGACTCTCTCAACAGGGCCAAAAACCTATGGGGTACGGGTGAGGGTAGGGGATGATATGAAGTATATCGTGAAGGCTAAGGGTATCACGCTTAACCATGCGAACCGTCGAGTCGTTAACTTTGACTCGTTGAAGGATCTAGTGTGCTTGGATGATGATGAGGGTGACCAGCTACCCCAACTGACTGTGGGGACGCACAATTTTCGGGCGCAGAAACTGGGTGTGTGAAGGAACTTAGGGGCACGAAGGTATGCCGTAACACCTATAGGAAGCGTTACCAGGTGCCTGGTACCTATGATACCGTACCCTTTGGCTACCTTAATCCTTGATTGTATTTATATATATGTGTATTGATATGTTTATTTATCACGTATATTTGTTTCAATTAAGGTTTCATTTTCTCCTTTGCGTGCGTGCGTGTGTGTGTGTGTGTGTACAGTAAAAAGCTAAGCTCCGCCCACTGTAAGATCGGCAACGTGAGTCCTGCCGCTACCTGAGCATATCTCTATCCCTGCGTGCTCAGTTGACCTCTGCATACCCTTGAGCTCAGACGTGTGTTCTCCCGCGTAGAAAAAAAGTAATGGCTACCTTTAATATTGCGTGTTCAACGTTTATGAAGTGGTATTCGGCAAAGTGCCAAGATGTGGTGGATACTGAAAAACTCCCTATTCCCTCCTTTGATACTTTTAAGGCTACATTGAGCCGCGCGAAGGACCAAGATGTTCAAATACTCTACGGGTATTCTGGCGAGGGCATTGTAGGATTTCGTAGTACAAACGATGTATTGAAGTATGTTGTAGACCTAACCTTTATAAAGGCTCACATATACCGCGAAGTAGAAGAAGCAACACGTTCAGAAGATAAGCAACGGTTATGGATAGTGAGTCTTGTTGATGAGTGGTGTGACAAGCGATATTATGTCATGTTACACCATACCGACTACTCGTACCCTACGGTTGAGAATGTAAATCTTGTCATCATGGAGAATCTTAAGTATTTTTACCACTATATTAATATATATCATGACGAGGTTTGTAGTGAGGTTGTGGCTAATGGGCTGTGTGAGTTTTTAACAGACTTTAGAGACGAGTATCGCTGTTAAACAAAAAGGATAAATATGGGCATATGTTTCTCTCAAATAGTGCACCGGATTGTGAAGATGTTTAGTTTGTGGAAATGAACGTCTGGTGAGTGATAAAACATTAAAGCCGGTATTGTTTCATGTAGCGGAAAATTCTGTTTGTCCAAGGCACAAGTGTTCGAACAAGCCTGTACACGCTTCAGCAGTTTATGGTGTGACTCGCTCCCCCCAGCGAGCCGCCCACCCGTGTACCTCACGAAACACACGAGTTCGAACAAACCCGTACACGTTTCACCAGCGTGACTCACTCCGCCCGTCGAGCCGTTCCGTCCACCTGCGGCTCATAGTCATCTCAGAGCTTGAACCGTGTGGACGTGCGAATACGATGGAACTTCCTTTGAGAAGCATTCTCAACGCCTCGTACGATGTCTCCGTGACGAAGTCATTGCGCGTGTTCAGGCGTGAAACCGGCACCATTAACTATGTACTTGAAACGATTTGCAGGCAAGCAAACTCTGGTAAACGTAATGTTATTTATTTAAGTGTTGAGGAGATGAATAGAATCTTCGTGATAGTTGAGAAGTGGGTAGAGGACCGTTATAAAATACCTGCAGGTGTAGGTACAAGAAGAGAGCAGATTAGTGACGCCCCCTCATATGCCGTTGTTTGCACGTTGTGTATAAATAACGAACAGCCATGCATTGATATACGACTGATGTGGAAGAATGCATCTGATAATAACGTTCTTGTCCCTACGCGAAACCGTTTCATCCTCGACAGAATGTTTGAAATCGTTGGATTCCGCAAGCTGAAGCCTATATTAGACGCTCGTGTTACGGATATGATTTATTTTGACACGGTTCTTGAATACGCATACACCGCTCTGCTGGACGGATTTATTGAATGTATGAATGAACAAGGCGAGAATGGTCTAGAGCTTGATGCATATTTAAAAGGTTTAGATTCTTCGAAATATCCTGAACTTTGGTACAAAGCACTTGAGCGGTACAGGGCAGAGCTTGTCTATACTGTTCACCCTAAAGAGCTGTACCTCTATATAATGAATAGCTGTCGTTACGACTTAGAAGATTATTTCAATTGCCGCTATGCAGAGTGAAGAAGTGTTCACGATTGAAAAGCTCGTGACGGTAAGAAAAAACCCTCGATTAGAAAGGCGTGTTTATAAACTTGTATTTAATAATGATGTTGTTGTTAACGATGACCTCTTTGTGCGTGCTTTTGATTGTATTCTAGCCGTGTTTAAAGATAACTTGCCAACCGAGTGTAAAGTGGGCACAAAAATAGTATTGAGCGATATGAAAGCCATTTATGTCGAGTATAGGCATCCGTACAAGTTAAACGGTGAAGTGTTGCCTGGACGGTTTTACCGCGTAGTACAAAGTAATAACGATGTGGATGTAGACTCGATTACATGTGAGTTTAGCGTTTTGCGCCGTAGAACATAAAGGATGTATATTTATTTATTTAATTGTGTATATATATATATATATATATAATATATATATATATATATATATATATATATATATATATATATATATATATATACAGCGTGTCCCAAAGAAATGTATACCCCACTTTGTTCGATAATACCAGCTATGAGGATAATAAATATATTACTGTTTATATGTTTTTTAATAAAGAATTTTCTCCTGAATCTAAATATGTAATTATTTTTATTAAAAATTGAAGAACAAAAAAGTTACAGATGTTTAAATTAGAATTATTATTTTCGAGACTTCATGTGCGATATTTTCTAATATTTTTGCACGTATACGAGATAAGTTTGAAGCCGACGGCACTGTGCAAAACTTACAAAAACAACGTTCTGGAAGACGTCGAACATCTTAGATAAAGTGTCATTTAACCATGGAATTTGTAAATTTTTTGAATTAACTAATAATTACAACATTTATGCTTCAATATCAACACTAAACATAAGTATCTCAAAACAGTCGGTTAAAATATTAGAAAATATCGCACATGAAGTCTCGAAAATAATAATTATAATTTAAACATCTGTAACTTTTTTGTTTTTCAATTTTTAATAAAAATAATTACATATTTAGATTCAAGAGAAAATTCTTTATTACAAAACATATAAAAAGGAATATATTTATTATCCTCATAGCTGGTATTATCGAACAAAGTGGGTATACATTTCTTTGGGACACGCTGTAATATATATATATATATATATATATATATATATATATATACACACAATTAAATAAATAAATATACATCCTTTATGTTCTACGGCGCAAAACGCTAAACTCACATGTAATCGAGTCTACATCCACATCGTTATTACTTTGTACTACGCGGTAAAACCGTCCAGGCAACACTTCACCGTGATTATACGTTTCGTATATTATTATTTTTAATTATTTAATATACCCCGTAGAACATAAGGGATGTATATTTATTTATTTAATTATGTGTGTACATATATATATATTTCCTGTACTAATATGCATTTGATTATACGTTTCGTATATTATTATTTTCAATATATTTCATTATTTAATATAACTATATATATATATATATACAGGGTGTCCCATAAGTCCGGCATCATAGGAAAAATAATAAAAAAAGGCAAAACAAAAGCTTTTATTTACAGAACGTGCTCAATATGTCCACCATTGTTTTCAATACACAAATTCAGACGTGATACCCAGTCAGCAAGCACACGGTGAATGATGTCAGGAGTAATGGTGTTACATGTCCCAATAATGCGCTGCCGCAAACGTTCAACACTCCTAATTTTCTCCGCGTATACCAGCGCTTTCGAGTGGCCCCAGAGATAAAAATCTAGTGGCGTGAGATCCGGGCTTCTAGCTGGCCATTCCACAGGCCACCGACGTCCTATCCACTGACCAGGGAATTGTTGGTACAGGTATTCCCTTACTTGGGTGCTGTAATGTGCAGGAGCGCCGTCTTGCTGGAACCATGTTGGGAAATTTCCTTCTTCGTTCAAGACACTGGGAAATGCTTCTTCCTTGAGCATACGTAGGTAGGTGCCTCCAGTGACATCTTCATCGAGAAAGAGGGGGCCTATGACGCGATCCTTCCAAATGCCACACCATACCATCACCCGAGATGCACCTTGTTCCTTTGAAGAGGTATACCAGTGAGGGTTGTTTTGAGACCAGTAGCGGGTGTTCTGTCGATTTACCTCACCATTTCCATAAAAAACAGCCTCGTCACTGATCAGAATGGTGGACTGGAAATTGGCATCCCGAGCATAAGAAAAATATGAATTAGGGTTTATAGAAATAGAAAAATATGAATTTCTCCTATGATGCCGGACTTACGGGACACCCTGTATATATATATATATATATATATATATATATATATATATATATATATCCTGTACTAATATATTGATAATACAACGTTTTGTATATTTTTTATTATATATTTCCCGTTCGTGTTTCTTATGCTTTTATTATTTTTGATCATATATATATTCCACTGTATATTTATTACATATTAATCGTCCTATGCTTTTATTATTTTTGATCACATATATTCCATTGTATATTTATTTTCTATATATTTCTATATATTTTCATGATGTAATGGTGTTTTATTTAATTCTTTTGGTTGTACACGGTATTTAATTATATCAATTGGCTGGCTTCTAATGAGGATTTCTAAACCAGAATATATGCATTAATTAAATAAATGGCGCTATTTAGCAACTCAACCTGTACACCTGAACAAACCATTTACGCCTTCTAAGTCAACTGGCGGATTAAGTCAGAATCGGAATATATGCTTTAATTAAATAAATAGTTCAAACTGGCAACTCAGCCTTCTAAGCCAACTGGCTGATTAAGCCAGAATATATGCTTTAATTAAATAAATAGCGCAAACTGGCAACTCAGCCAGATAAACCAGCTGGCTGATTAGGGGCCCTATATTCCAACGACCGCTCGGCTGAGGTCGTAATATGCGCTTGGCTCCTGCCAGGCGAACACCTCTCTTCCTTTCTCTCCTTCTCCTCTCTCTTCCTCTTGGGGGATAACTCCGCCTCCAAGTTGCATAACCCCTTGTTGCTCTTGCAACATTCCCCCATTTGTTGCATAACAACTTGCAACACCCCATTGTTGCATACAACTTGCAACATTCCCCAGGTTACATAACAACTTGCACTATTCCCTCTCCCCCTTTGCAACATCTTGCAACAGTGATCAATATTGCATTGCACTCGTCAATTTTTAGGGCATACTACTGAAATAACTGTAATTTAGTTAAGGAGCCGAGTCTTTAGGGTAAGGGCAAATGTTATTACCTAAAACAGCACTGAAAGAGAAAGAGAGTCTGGTAATTTGCGATTAACAATAAACTGAGAAGCTATACTTACAAATTTTCGAGAGCCCCAAAAACCTGATTGAACAGGGCTCTTCCTCAACTTTTCTTCCATTCCTAACAGAAACACCCACAAAAAATATGAAAACCGTTACAATCTTTGAGAAGTTACATTCAAACAAACCTCTTCAATTTATCTTTTCTAAACAACTATTTAAAACACGCTATATTAAAGTTTAATTAGAAATACTTATACAAATGTTATGTTAATATTTATTACAAATATTTCTCAAAGAAATAAAAAGAAACAGACCCTATTTCAGAATTTTTCTCAGTGCCATGTATTAAATTTATTACAGATCAAATCTGCAAGTTACACTCGTCCCCACCGCAAGGAAAAAGTTCGAGAATCACAACTTGTTAAAAAAATATAAAATAAAAATCGCTCATCAATTCCTCATCCTTACTATTTAAAATTTTGCCCGTACTCAATATCCTCTTTAAGTTAACACAATGCTTTCATCATTACACGTGAACAAATCATTGCATGTAATTTGTAAATTATCTTAATTTTCGTAATCTTAAACTGAATGAACACAAGCAAATATTATCATCAACCAAGGGATTAACATTTCATATACTGTATTTAACTTGTCGTTTTATCGATACTTTTATAAAATTTACCTTGTTTAACTACCTGAACTTAATTTGCTAATCTTGGACATTTTCCAACCAAATTAAGACAACCAACAACTCGACAAGGGCAATCAGTAGTTGAAATGAAGGTTTATGAAGAGCATCCATTTTCTATAGCAATCTTCAATAGTCAATATATACAGGGCCGCCGAGAGCTGCCACGGGCCCCAGAGAAGGATTGGTATATGGGCCCCCCTGTTTACTCAGTATTTTATTATGAATGTTTTTTGTGTACATAACAAGCAAACTGATTATATGTCCAAGTCACTATTCAAAACATACAGTATGCATAAACAACTCAGAAGAAAATGACCATTTTATTTTTCAAATCAATAATATTAATTCTATCACTATACAATTTACAGATGCAGTACCAGTCCATGCAGGCAAGACAATTGTTTACTGCAAGATTTTCATAATTAGAAGTGTAATTTCTTTGCCTTCTCTCGAGCAAAGTGGTAAATGATTCTGATGAAATTTAAAGTACGGGCTAACTGCCTTTCAATTACAATGGTTCCCAGATCTGTCAGTCGGTCTTGGGCATTGGTGGACCGCAGATAATATTTTATCTGTTTCAGTTTGACTATGATAATATCTATAAAATGTATGTTCATTAATTATATTTCCTTTGTTATTTAATCAATTGCTTTATTAATATTTTTAGATTTTATCCCCCCTCTTTCCCCTCCCTAGAGGTCCGGGCCCAGAGGATTTTTCCACGGTATCCCCACCCTCTCGGTGGGCCTGAATATATACAACACTTTTCAAAAACAAATACAAACATATAAAAATACATGAAGTATTTCTGCCAAATTATACCGTTACATGGTTACTGTAGACATAATAATAATAATAATAATAATAATAATAATAATAATAATAAAAAATATAATGGTAATGATAATAATAATAATAATAATAATAATAAAATATAATGATAATGACAATAATAATGATAATGATAATGATAATAATAATGATAATAATAATAATAATAATAATAATAATAATAATCATTCGGGTTCATGAGAACATTTGAGAGCATATATTTTACAATGTACAATCCAAACGAAATCAAAGCAACTGCAATACACAATTCAGTATCAGATAAAAAACTACATAGACAGAATAATTGGGGTTTATAAAAATTGTAACTTTCATAAAATCGCAACAGCACTGCATAGACATTTCGTTTAAATTTCACAAAATGATAATCATTATCGTTCAAATTTTCTTAATGCTTTTAAAAATTGTAGTCCACTGCCTTTCGTCTGTCAAGAACTGACAACGAAGATTTTTAAATTTTCAATCGTAGCAACGCTCGTCACTTCTCCAGAATGCAAGGATTGCATTGCATATGCAACGGATTCAGCACGCGTCACGGTTCCGCTCTCTCTCCACAGGGTACTAGCGGAGGTTTTGCTGTCCAATTCAGAAAGGATCAAGGAAACGGAGACATAATGAAAGCAGAGCCACGTACCGGAATTGAACATGACTGCAGTTCTAAAAGTTGAAGAAGAAAGTCGCCAATTCACATCTCAACCTGAGTTTGTCTTTCCAATGAGCGTTGTTCCCACGTACTGCTGAAAGGTTCCCTACATGTCAATGATCAAACGATCATTGGCTGTAGGCGGTTTCACAACGAACCTACTGTGTGCTTGTATGGACAATAAAGCCTTAAACACTCGTTCAAACTCTCGTGGTTTGCCTACCGAGTAGTAAGACGCACAGTGAGCTAAGCATCGAAACAGTAGGACTAAGGCTCTTCGAAAATACCAGTAAACCAAACTCGCTCGAAATAAATTGGTTTCCTCTCTCTCTCGTCTCGTCGGTGATCAATTACTTTGCTCGGGTCATCTAAAGGTCAGAATTCAAAGACAAACTTAGTTGTCTTCGAATCCAACCTTTCGTAATTCCAAAAGAAGTAGAAAAATGTTTATATCGCGACTGATTATCATCTTTCGAATTATATTCCAAAGTAAAAATTTTTGTCTGCATAATTCACTTCACTCAAGACCAATTACTGCACTAAATTTCTTTCAATATGTAAATTCAATATAAAATAATGCCGTTTTATATGTCAATCAGATCAAACAAAAAGCAACAATAATATGCTTTCCTTGGTCACACTTTAAGTTTTAACAATTTCATATGACAAGAATAACATTGTATAAAAGACACTAAAAATATACCGTGGGATACAAAACCTCTAAATATAAAAATACTGCACAACGAAACGAAAACGAAAAGAGGGGGAAAAATAATAATAATTCAATATAGCTAATACCGTATAACCATTACCTTTCTTACAACTGTACTCCATACCAATTCAACAGTAATTAGGATACAGTACGTTATAGGATCACTTATACGATGCAGGAGGAAATCGAATAGACTCCAAATGTAAAATACAGATTGAATATGAAAACATACGTAATGCGTATAGATTAAAAATTAATAATATCATTAATACATTTTCTTTACGACATTTTTGTAAGACTAAGTACAGTATAAAAACTTTAAAAAAATAACTTATACCTATGAAAGAAACTATACACTGGTGGTGGACCGGATATCAGCATCCGCATCATTTTTAACATCCGCATTCGCATCCGCACTTCTGACTGCGGATGTTATGCGGATATTACCTCTAATAAATTATGTAATTTACAATTAAATTAGCTTATAAAGTAGCTTATAAGGCCCAGTCATGCACATTTCATGTAAAGTATTAATTAATTACACTGGCCAACAAAATGAAACTTTTTTTCTCATCACAAACATGATCACACTTTTCTTAATGCACTTTTCGCGCTGATTCCAAATCTGGTTTTATTTTCTTTCTAGCACGTATAGTTATATAGATACACTGGTTTTGATATTTTTAAGTTTTTGATATTGCTATAAGAAAATTTATGGATGTATAGATCACACTTAGGAATGCTAAACAACAAATACATCATATACCTTATTCAATGTACTTATAAATAAAGAATATATACATTATTTTATTAAAAGCGCTGTGAGTGTGATTTCCTTTTGTAAATTTGGCCTGGATTGTCACGATACAGCATCCAACAATGGTCCGCCATCATGCTTTCATTCCAATATCCTTGGTAGCGCTTCTCCATCATCTGAATATCTTGATGGAAGCGCTCTCCTTGCTCGTCACTCACTGCACCAAGGTTTTCAGGAAAGAAATCTAAGTGGGAATGCAGGAAGTGAATTTTTAACGACATTCGACACTCCATTTCTTTGAAGGCATCAAGGAGGTTCTTGACTCCATCCTTATACGCAGGTGACTTGTTGCTTCCAAGAAAGTTTTCACATATCCATTTGAACGCCAGCCAAGCCTTCAATTCCAGCGGACTTAGGACTTTTTCAAATTCAGTGTCATTCAAAACCTCCCTTATTTGTGGCCCAACAAAAATTCCTTCCTTCAATTTTGCTGCAGTAACCTTCGGAAATTTCCTTCAAAGGTATTGGAACCCTTCAGAATTGACTTTACCCATTGCTTTAACAAAATTCTTCATTAAACCAAGTTTAATGTGAAGAGGTGGCAGATAGATCTTTTGGGGATCCACTAAAGGGACAGACTGGACATTGCTTATCCCTGGGACATATGTATACCTAAGTGGCCAGTCACTTTTGGTGTAATGTTCTATAGTGGCGCGACTGTCCCACAGGCAAAGGAAACAACAAAATTTTGTGAATCCTGACTGCATACCCATAAGCATTCCTATAACTTTTAGATCTCCACAAACATTCCATTGATGACTGTCGTATTTGATTGCCTTAAGTTGTATATCCATATTGTCATATGTCTCTTTTAGATGGACGGAATGGGCAATGGGGATGGATGGCATTATATTACCATTATGCAAAAGAACTGCTTTCAGGCTTCTCTGCGACGAATCAATAAAGAGGCGCCACTCAGATGTCACATACGTCTGAGATATGGCTGTAAATAGTCCATTGATGTCATGGCAATAACAGAGAGGACCGTCTACTGAAAAGAATGCTGTTAATTCAAAATTCCGCTTTCGGTAGTAACTAATATGAACATTGTTCTCAAGTAAATTGTTCTCCTTTAGTCTTGAGGCGAGAAGCTCTGATTTCTCTTTAGACAGCGATAAGTCTCTAACAAGATCATTCAACTGTCCTTGGGTTAACTTTTTAGGCTCTAAATATCTACCTTCAAAAGTGTACTCTGGTTCTGTAGATGGTCCGGAAACGCCAGTTGCACCTTCATCACTTTCCATGTCATCTATGATAGAATCTAGCCTATCACTTGGGGGAATTGGAATGGGCAATGTTTCATCATGTTTTACTGGTCTACGTGCTGAATCCAAGTTTGGATATACAATCTGGTGTTTGTTCTTGGCAGAAAACCCCATTAAGTTCACACTACAAAAATAACAGTCTTCATGATGATCTCTCGGCTCCCTCCATATCATGGGTATGGCAAATGGCATTGAAGTTTTCTTTTTGTTAAGCCAATCACGTAATCCATTTCAACAGCCAGAACAGATTTGATGTGGCGCCCATGGTTTATCTTGGTTACCTAGATGGCAACCAAAGTATAGCTTGTATATTTTCTTAATGTCGGTTGTAATACTTCGTCGTTGTGTTTTAGTTGTCAACTGGCCGCATACGAAACAGAACTTGTCGGGGTCATTCTTACATTGTCGAGGCATGTTGACTGACCTGAGCAAACTATAAATTCAAAAAAAATGTACACCAACTTGACACAACAAGTTCTTGGACTGGACTGATCTTTTGACACACAAAGCACGGCGTTGTTGCCTGAATCACAATGCTGCTAGACGTAAAAGCTCACACCTGAAATACATAAGATGTATAATTAAGATAATTGAAATAAATAAGATGAATAAACTAAAAAAACACAATAAAATAAACACAATCAAATGTTGAAATATTAGTATTTTGCCTATTTAAAATGGTTAAATCTGTGTAGTTATATATATGCCTTCATCTTGAAAACTATACGTGCTAGAAAAAATCTGAATGCAGTTTTGGAATTAGCGTGAAAAATGCTATCCAGCCACCACAAATTTTACTCTGATGAAAAATCTTTGTTGACCAGTGTTATTAATGAACAAACAAATATATAAACCTCAAAATATAAATACCTGGTAACACAGAAAATTGAATGAAACTTGTTTCATTGAATTTTTTGTGGCTGAAACTCTTGAGAAAGTTATTATTTTTATCATAATAAAAATATTAACATTCATTTTAATTCTTATGCTTTGCCTGCCTTAATAGTAATATCACGAAATTTGAAAAATTGTCATATATTCAGAATTCTATATTATATTGATAGATTAACTAAATATCCGCATCTGCGGATATTGAAATTAAAGATCTGCATCCGCAGATGTTGAAAAACTGACATCCGGTCCACCACTACTATACACATTTACTTAAAATAAACCTTAGCCCCCCCGCCCATGGCCTAAACCATTAGAGGTACAGTAAAACTAAACATACCTTACAAAAGAGAATTTAATCATGCATTTAATGAGAAACAATTAAAACTTGGTGTTCTCGCCATTGGCTTCCAAGACAGCCTGAATTCGCTTTGGGTAGCTTGCCAAAAGTGACGTGAATAGATCTTGATCGTTACGCAAATTTGCTCAAACAGTTTCAATGTGTTGCGTCATTGTATCCTTCGAAAATCGATTTGCTGCAGGTTCTTGAAACAAGAGACATTCAACCTTGTCCTTTATAACTGATCCAATGTGTTCACAGACGTTCAGGTCAGGAGAATTTCCTGGCCATTCTTCATTTCCAAAGCAATCGATCTCATGGTTCCGCAACAATTGTTGAGTGGCTAATGCCTTAAAGCAGGGGGCCTTATCGTGCAGAAGTGTGACCTGATCAACATCCATAACATTGTTTGGGTTTCTTAGAAAAGGAATGACATGCTGGGATAGAATAATATCACGAAAATACTGTCCATCCCAACTCTGACCATTTGGCTTCAGCACCCACATGAACTTCTTTGCAGTGAACAAAACAAACACACCAACACAGTCAGGACTTTTTAATAATTCACGATAATGTTCATTGTCATCGATTTCATTTGGTGTTGTGGCCCACACTCGATCATTTTGGTAGTTAGGCCGACGTGTTACGTAAACAAAAAATTCATCGGAGACAGCTAAATGCATGAAATCATCCACATCCCAATCTTCAAGATAATGGGCAAACCACATTCTGTCATCGATGTTAAGTTGAGTTTTTCTTGGCTTTGGGAGTTCATGCCAAGGCTTTAAACCTTGCCTATGACGGTACAGTCGAATGATCTCACCACTAACGATCTTTC
Organism: Bathynomus jamesi; assembly: GCA_023014485.1. NCBI lineage: Eukaryota > Metazoa > Arthropoda > Malacostraca > Isopoda > Cirolanidae > Bathynomus > Bathynomus jamesi. The sequence goes on from JAJOZX010005148.1 coordinate 163,109, forward strand.
CTCTCAACACTTCGATCTCTCTAGAAAGTTTAGCACAGCTGTTTTTCCGCTTACGCGTACTGCTTTCAATGATGTCCTTTGTTTCCTGAGAGAGTGGCAAATTTGGGCGCCCAGATTTGGTTGTATCCATTTCACATTCATCCAAAGTTTTATTCCAATTTCTTTTGACGAAGTCCTCACTTCTTCGCAACTTTTTGGCAACCCATGAACGTGTTATAAAGGTGGCTCCAGCATCACGAACGTCCCGAAATGTTATTGCTCGTATGCGATCTATCACACGTTGACTCTCCGAATCACCAATTAATTGAGAAGCCATTATATTATCACTTTATCAGCTAGAGTAATTTTAATACCTGCAATAAATAAAGAATTTTATATATTTTTATAATCACTAAAAACTATTTCGATATAAGTAAACATGTAAGCTGCAAATGGGGGTGCTAAGGTTTTTTGGAACCCCTTACATGAAAATTTTAAAAAACTCTGCCCAGAATCATCTAGAAATTGCCAGATGTCGCAAAATACGTGTTCTAAAAGTTGAGAGTTACCAACGTTAGCGATACCTATATATGCCCACAAAATTAAAATAAGTTTTGTTGAAATTTTAAGAAATTTACAATTAATAAATTTAAAGTTACTTGCCAAGAGAATATGTTGTACACTAAGTATGGAAAATACAATTAAGAAATAAATTCATAAGCATTTGTGCTTGGGAAAATCTTATGGATCACTTTAACATATTGCTTCCCAGGAACCTCTCTTTAACATATTGCTTCCCAGGAACCTCTCTTTGACATATTGCTTCCCAGTTTATATCACTTTAACATATTGCTTCCCAGTGTTAATCACTTTAACATATTGCTCCCCAGGAGGGATCACTTTAACATATTGCTTCCCGAATGCTTTGGGAAGGAATATGTTAAAGTGATCCAAACTGATAATTATTAATGTTGAATCTAATGAAATTTTGTTAAATGATTTCTTAGACAATTTTTTAGGCTCAAAAAAGTAATATAATTCAACACCTAATATATACGAGTATATGAAAAATAACTTGATAATATACAATAGTGACATACAATATTTGAACAATATTTTACCACAGGCCTATAAGAAAAATTTGGACGATAGCTACTCTGTTCTAGTTGCCTCCTGTGGAAGAATTTATGGAACTTTGTTTAATGAATTAAAAAAAATGTATTCTGAAAAAAAATTGATTAAATAATTAATTAAATAATACTCAGTACATCCGAGTATATGGAAATAAAATGAGGTGACATGCAGATCTATGTTTAACTTTCAACTGAACAATATTTTCCTATAGATCCGTTAAAAAGATGTACTAAAATTTTTCCAATTAGCCCACTGCAAAAGCACGAGAAAAATTATTTTAAAAGTGAGATATAAGTCTTGTAAGGATTCAAACCTACGAATATAACAGTAGTGATGCAGTTATTGCAGCTCATTATTTAAAACATTCAGATAGTTATTTGCGAAGCTGAAGTCCACTCTCTCGATTTCATTGGTACTGATAACCTTGAAGGATCAGTAGACGAGACTGCTTATTCCATCAATAGGCTGTAACGATTTTATTAATTTTTTTTATGCAAAAACATATTTACATGTTAAACAAAGAAATCATAAAATTACATATAAACTTAAAGTAAGAACTTTCAATATAATAGTTATGACAGTTATGTGACAGCGCCGTAAAGAATCTGAATCCTAATAAAATATGTACGGATATGAAAGTATGCACCTCATTTTTAATATGCCTGCAATACAACTATGAATGTAATGAATAACAAGAAAAATGCTAGTGTTCTAAGACGAAACACTCCACAAACACCAGAGTTGAATTCTAAATACGGTATGCGTGATTTGAAAAACTGAACATAAGCCATTCAGTTTGTAAGACAGCTAGTCAGTTCGAGAAACACGCACTATGTTCTCTCTCCTAATTAAAACATCCACAGGATACTCGTTTTTAGGAATGAAGAAAACATTTCATACATTTCAGTTAGAGAATCCGGCATTTTGAAATGCCGGATTTTGTTCAAGACTTTAATATAATGGCTATTTCCTACTTATGATAAGTTATCGCTTCCTTAAATTAATTATAAACGTGTTTTTTTTCGTTTGGCTTTGTAATGGCAGATTGGCTGCAATCGAATTCGGCGGGTTGGGTCTATTTAACATAGGAACCTGTTCATCATTTAAATGTGAGTCTTCGGATACGATCATCGGGTAGGCTTCTCTTAAAAACGCTCTCTTTATTTTGTTAGCGTGCGTCAAGATAGGTTTTTTCTTACTGAAAAAATATATCTCTCATAATAACAAAGTTATCGTTAAACCTGTCAATAATTCGATATGGGCTACATATTTAACTAGCCACTTAACTTACCTAATTGAGACGCTGTTCCTTCGTTCCTTTCCAAACGATGTCCCCAACTTGTAAATCAATTTTGCTTGTCTTTTTATCGTATAACTCTTTATTTGCATCGCGCTTTTTTTCAGTTTCCTTTTCCAGATGTAAAGGTTTTATTTAATCTGAGCAACATTTCCACCGCATAATTTTAACCCAAAGAATAAATTAGTGGTTGTTTTCCTAAAAAACTTGCAAACGGAAGTTCGGGTTTTCGGCCTTGAAAGAGAAAATATGGGATAGGACGATAGGACGTGTTTAAAGTTAAACAAACGAATGGCAGCTGTTTATCCCAAGTTAGGGAAGCTTCCTCTGCTAAATGAGAGAGGCATTTTTTCATATTTTTATATTTTTTTGTCTTTCAGGAATTACTAGTTGGTTTAAATGGGACAGTAAATTTTAATTTCATTTGCAAGTTTAGCGCACACTTCCGTAAAAAGAGTTTTTTTAATTCAGTACAGTTGTCTAAATTACATTCTGTAAAACGCATTACTGCAAATAAAATTCGCAAAAGACTCGGTTACCGTCCCAGCAGATTTATTTGGTATGACGGTCGCCCAAACATATCGGGGGAAGTTATAAACAAAAACTAATACATATACATTTCCATCATAAGATTTTGGCAACTGAATTAAGTCTGTGGAAAAACGCTGCATAGGCCTATCGATACGGGGGAAAAGTTTCTAATTCTGCCGTTTGTTTGCCATGTGATCGGAGCAATTGGCCAATGAAACTTTGATATTGTTCTTTCTAAGGTCCTTAAGAAACCCTGATGACAAGCTACAAGAGACAAGCTACCTAAAGATTTAGGTACGACAAGTTGGCTTTTAATATGCGCTATGTTCTTACGAATTTCCGTGACCCTATATAATGTGCCTTCGTCTAAATAGTATAAATGGCTTTCACTCGGTTTCCAAAGAAGTGCATTACAATCACCGTTCAAATACTGTATAATGGGTTTTGAAAATTTATCCTCTGACTGCTCTTTCTGTACGGTTTCTAAATCTAAACGAAGAATCGATTGAACACTTTTGACTGAGCCTACCGTGTTAATATTCGAGACTGGAAGTGTGTCCTTTTCTGTTGTGCATGAGAGGTAGTCGTCTAAAATATTTGCTTTACCTGGTAAGTAATGAAAATCGAAGTCAAAAGTACTTAGCTGTAGTACCCATCCACGCAATTTTGGATTTCTATTGTTCTTATTAAATATGTATGCTAACGGCCGGTGGTCGGAGTGAATATGAAATTTTAAGCCTGTTAAATAATGCGCGAATTTATTAACACCTTCAGTTACAGCCACTGCTTCTTTGTCTATTGTTGATTTCTAACCTTCATAAGCTTTAAGTTTTCTAGAAAAATAAGCAGTGGAGATAAGGATCTCTGTCCCATTTATAGAGTTATCAGACATCTGCGTTAAAACTGCACAAAGTCCTTTATATGACCAGGCCCGTAGCCAAGGGGAGACCAGGGGGGCAAAGCCCCGCCTGGAAAATAATATGCCCCCCCCTGGGAAAACCAACCGCAACGGCGTCCCATGCTACAAAAACGCCAAAGCCAACTTGTTTTACTTGCCTTTGAAAATAAGAGAACGAAGCAAATAGACATGTTTGAATTCCTAAAGAATTTCGCTAAAAAAACTCGCCGCATACAGTTATTCTAAAATTAAAAAAACTTACAAAGACTTTTATTTACACTAAATTTACTTGTTATAGTTTTGAATGTAATTTTCTGCAGTATATTTTGATATTCACAAAAAATGACATTAAATTTTTTCATTGTCCCCCCTGTCAATTTCTTCGCCCCTCCTACTGATTTGGTCTGGCGACGGCCCTGTATATGACGCGTCTGTGTTTAAGTGAAATGGTTCAGTAAAATCGGTTAAGTTCTGCTTTAATGTGTCAAATGCGACTTGATGTGATCTTTCCCATTTAAATTTATTGTTCTGTCGCAATAATTACGTCAACGATCCAGAAATAACTGAAAAATCCTTAATGAAACAACGATGAAAACCTATAAATCTTAAAAATTGCCTAACTTTTCGTAGTGTGGTAGGTGGTGAGCTCTCTTGAATAATACGAGTAGTTAACTTTTCAGATGATGGGGAAATGTCATACTCAGAAATTTCATGGCCAAGAAATTTTACTTTGTTCTTCGCAAAACTAATTTTTGACAATCCTACCATTACTTCGTAAGTTTCGAGGTGCATTAATACTTTATTTAAATTGTTGAAATGATGTTCAAAGCTTTGGCCTGTAACGATAAAGTCATCGATAATTTAGTGACATACCGTTTTTTTATTCTGAATTTTATCCTGAATTTATATGCATTGTTCATGAAATACTCCATTTACCAGATAAACACTTTAACTTTATGAAACAAGTTTCAATTTTATTTATATGAAACATACCCTATCCCTGGGGATAGGAGATTTAAAGGAGGTTGTTAGATGTGAATGTGTTGAGAGGAGTGGCAGGTGGAATGTCTGACCACTTTTTGGTGGAGGTGAAAGTAAAGGTTTGTGGTGGGCGTAGAGTAAGACAGGGTAGTGTGCCTGTGACAGAGGTAGTGAAAGTGAGTGAACTGAGGAAAAGGATTGTGAACGGATGTATCAGGAGAGACTGAATGAGGAATGATGCAGAGTGGGGAGAGAGTGAAACAAGCAGTGTGGAAGAGGAGTGGCAGATATTTAGTGAAGCGGTGCTGAAGTGTGTGACTGAAGTGTGTGGTGTACGGAAGACTGGGGTTGGACATACTATAAATGACAGGGTAGTCAATGGTGGAATGTAGAGGCTGAAATGTTGGTGAAGCAAAAGAGGGAAGTATATGCTCGGTATTTGCAGAGCAGAAGTGTGGGTGATTGAAGAGTATAAGAGGAAGAGGCAAGAAGTAAAGAGAAAAGTGCGAGAGCTGAAATAGAGAACAAATGAGAGATGGGGTATGAGAGTGTCAGAAAATTTCAGGAAGAACAAGATGTTTTTGAGAGGAGTCAATAGCGTGAGGAAAGTGAGAGGGGAGATGAACATGATTGAAAAGAATCGATAGGGAAGTGATGATCATGATACATAGAGAAGATGTGAAAACAAGGTGGAGTGAGTATTTTGAGGGACTATTGAACAGGTGTCGGAAGATAGGGACGCAGATATGGTATGTTTGGGCAGAGAAGGGGTTCAGAGTATGAGAGTTATGGCGAATGGGTTGGTCCGTAGAAAGGAATGGTGGAGACCATTGGCAGGATGAAAGATGGAAAAGCGGTAGGAGTGGATGGGATCGCTGTAGAGCTCCTGAAAAAAAAGACAGTGAATGTAGTGTTGATTGGTTAATGCGTCTGTTTAATGTGTGTATGAACAGAGGCGAGCTGCCTCAGGACTGGCGGAGTCCATGTATTGTCCATCGGTATAAAGACAGGAGGACAAAAATGTATGCTCGAATTATAGAGGAATTAGTTTGTTGGGTGTGCCAGGTAAGATGTATGGGAGAGTGGTGATTGAAAGGGTGGTGGCATGCACGGAGCAACAGATTGGGGAGGAGAAATGGGGTTTTAGAAAGGGCAAAGGGTGTATGGACCAGGTGTTTGGGTTGAAGATGTGCGAGAAATACTTGGAGAAAGAAGGGGATTTGTAAATGGCGTTCATGGATCTTGAGAAAGCGTATGATAGGGTTGACAGAAAGACATCGTGGCAAGTGCTGCAGCTGTATGGGGTGCATGGGTCGTTGTTGAATGCAGTGAAAAGTTTTTACCGAGAGTAGAGCATGTGTGCGTATGGGAAGAGAGGAGGGTGAGCGGTTTCCGGTGAAAGTGGGTCTACGGCAGGGTTATGTGATGTCTCCATGGTTGCTTAATATGTTTATAGACGGGGTGGGAAGGGCGGATCTAGGCTGGGGGTCGGCGACGCCTGGACCCCCCCTCAATTTCTTGCAAGCGCCCTTTTTCAGGTGCAAGTGCCCTTTTTCAAGTGCAAGTGCCCTATTTGAATGATGTGTACGAGTATGTCTCTGAAAACAAATTTCGTTTTGTAAATAGATCATGGTTATTTTGTTTTATTCAAATTCTATTTTGAGTCTTTATTTGTATACATTTTACTTCGAAATTTTTATCTTCATCTTATCCTGATAGCAGACCCGTAGCCAAGGGGTAAAGGAGGTCTAACGACTCACCCTTGACAGGAAAGGTTCAGTTTTGTAACCATAGTTACAAATTATCATATGATGTAACCATAGTTACAAATTACAACTTATGATGCGATATAATAATATATAACATTTAGTAAATAAACACTTTTATTGCATTTTCTTTTGAAACTTCACAAACTTCTCTAAACTACTCTAAACCCCCTCCGCAGTGACTAGATCGTTGCACCAAAAGGTCGGCCTTTCTATAGTTTCGACCCCCTTCCTTGGGAAGTCCTGGCTACGGGACTGGATAGTTCTTTTAATTGGCAAGACATTTGCAACTGTTAGAAAAATTTTCTGTGATAATTGTTGTACCCAAATTAGATTTTTATTTTGTATCATATTTGAATGAGACTGATCTAATAAAACAATAGAATTGATTTTACACTCGCTCACTGATGGTCTGTTTTAAGAAATGCCGACATGTTTTAAGAAATGCTTACATCCGCCCTTGGGTGGTGAGAGAGGTGAATGCAAAGCTCATGGGGAGGGGAGCGGGGGTGAAGCATTTTTCGGGGGAAGGTTTTTGGGAAGTGAATCAGTTGTTGTATACGGATGATACGGCTCTGGCGGTAGACTCGAGAGAAAAGCTACAGAGACTGGTAAATGAGTTCGGGAAGGTGGGTGAAAGAAGGAAACTAAGAGTAAATGTGAATAAGAGTAAGGTTATGTGGTGTTGTAAAAGGGAGGTTCGTGAGCGGCTGAGTGTAAGTTTGTATGGTAAGGAAATGGAAGAAGTGACATGTTTCAGGTATTTAGGGGTGGATGTGGCGAGGAATGGGACTATGGAGGCCGAGGTGAGTCACAGGGTGAAAGAAGGGGCAAAGGTGCTGGGTGCCCTAAGAAATGTTTCGTCTATGGGTACGAAAATGGGTATGTATGAAGGTATAGTAGTGTCAACAGTGTTGTATGGATGTGAGGCTTGGGTGGCGAATGCGAAGGAAAGGAAAAGGGTGGATCCACTGGAAATGAAATGCTTGAGAACGATCTGTGAGGTGAGGCGGATTAATCGTGTGAGAAACACTCTTGTCCGTGAGAGGTGTGGGAAGTCGAAAAGTCTTGTGGAGAGAGCAGATGAAGTGGGGTGTTAAAATAGTTTGGGCATGTGGAGAGGATGAGTGAGGAGAGGATGGTAAAGAGGATTTACATGTCGGAGGCGGAAGGGGAAAGGGGGAGGGGTAGACCAAGGAGGAGATGGAGGGATGGGGTGAAGGAAGCTTTGTGTCAGCGGGGCCTGGACGTCTGGGAGGGTGAAAGACGCACGTTGGATAGAAAAAAGTGGAGCGATGTGGTATATGGGGGTCGACAGGCTGGTCATGTGCCACCTTATGGTGTATGAAGCGGTCTGGGTAAACCGTGGAGTCGTCTCTGAGGCTGGGTTGTGGAATTGTTGCCCTGAGGCTGTCCGTATATATTACTGCAGAAAGTACGAAAGAGAGTGTCTCTAGCATCACTTGTACAGAACCGAAAGTTCCTGATAGTCATGTTCGCTTTAGCACAAAGGCTTCGAGATTGTTTTCTTATATCCGAATCATCACTCAAAGAGTTGGTAATAGTTTAACCCAAATACTTAAACTCTTGTACTTCCTCAATTATTCACCTCTCATTTTAAACCTAATGTCAGCTGGCTGATTATAGCTTTTAGGATGAGATTGCATAACCTTAGTTTTTGTAACATTAAAAAGAATATCATGTTTCTGCGAATACACTTCGCAGACTATTAGTAGCCGATCCAGACTTTTAACAGAGGGACTTATTAATACCATATCATCGGCATAAACTAAGTTATTTATCCTTGTGTTATCTATACAACATCCCACTGTTGCCTCATTAAATGAAGCAATTAATCCGTCAATATACACATTAAACAGCATAGGGGAGAGCAAGGAGCCTTGTCTCATCCGGCAAGAGTAGCCAAAACATTCGGATAATACAGTGCCCCACCTAACGGTAAAAGAGTGGTGGGAATACCAAAATTTCAATAAATTTAATATGTACATGGGAACCTTCCTGTCTTCTAGTTTTTTAAATAAAATATTGTGGTTCACTCAATCATATGCCTTACATATATCTAGGAAACAGCAATAAATAGTTGAATTACTGTCAATGTATTTAGATATTGTTTCTTTAAGTACATAGATACACAGGTTAGTTCAGTGGGACCTTTTAAAACCAAACTGATTAGGAGATATCCATTCATTTAATCGGAGCAACAAGAGTTTTTCTAGTACAGCGGTTCCCAAACTGGGGGGCGTTTGATATTCCTAAGGGGGGAGTGAGGTGGTCAACGGTCAACAAATGCCATTCAAATATATATTCTCAAAAATATATATGGGTAATTTACTTCGTTAGGGAAAACTTGACATCCTTCATCTCATAAACACATGAGCTTTGATGTTTTTATTATTAATCATATAATTATCTGGATTCTAGGCGTCCATATGGAACTGATGAAAACTTTCGCCCTTTGGATATGGGGGGCGCCATGGATACAAGGTTGACCAAAGGGGGCGCAGTGCCAAAAAGGTTAGGAACCCCTGTTCTAGTAGTTTTGAGAAGCAGGAAGCGACAGCAATAGGCCTGTAATTATTGCTGGACAGAATGTCTCCGTACTTATTTTTGACCAGAGGCAAGATATATACCCTCATGAACTCTGCAGGGATATGACTATGAGCAAGCATGGCTGATAAGAGCAATGATATATGCAGACATACTACTTCATTGGCATATTTTAAGTGCTCATTCGATAGGTCATCTACCCCTGACGCAGAACCAGTCTTTAACTCTTTAATTAACCTCTTTACTTCAGGAACTGATATCAAAGTATTTTCCCTTGTCCCTCCCACAGGCGTTTCGTTGCAATCTATCTTAAGATTATCCCTACTCACACTGTTAAGAATGTTAGAGTAATGGTTTTTCCACAGCTTTGCAATTTCATCCTTACCCGACACCCCATCGAATGTCGGAGGGAGGACACATTTGACACCCGTTTGATTCTTAACAAATTTCCAAAATTTGTTATTATCGTTATTTATGCGAGCTTCAGAGGCTTTTGATGCTCGAATAGACTCTTCTTCCTGTTTACATCGCCTTAAGGCCACCTTATACTGACCCGTACTTCTACACATATTCATGTATACTGGTCCTAATCTGGGTCTACCATAAAAGCACCAAAAATCATAGGCGTCAGTAGTATAGCCGCAAAAGGGGAGAGTGCAAGAATGTTGCAGGTTATTATGTAATGTTGCAAAGGGGGGGTGGGGGTTGTTGCAAGGGGGGAGGGGGGTTGCAAAAAAAAATAAAAAATATAAAAAAAAGGAAAAAAAGAAAAAAGAAGAAAAAAGAAAGAAAAAAGAAAAAAATTCCCCCAAAGGGGGGATGCTGCAGGTGCAACAAGGGGGGGTCATGAAACTTGGAGGCGGCGTTATCCCCCAAGAGAAAGGAGAGAGAGGAGGAGAGAAAGGAGGAGAGGTGTTCACCTGGCAGGAGCCAAGTGCACACTAAGACTTCAGCCGAGTTGGCGTTGTTTTATAGGCTCCTAATCAGCCAGAATCAGCCAGTTGGCTGAGCCAAGGTGAGAGAGACGCCTGAAGGAGAGAGAGACAGCTGAAGGAGAGAGAGACCTGAAGAAGAGAGAGACGCCTGTAGGAGGGAGAGACGCCGGAAGGAGAGATGAGAGGTACACATGCAGGAGGTACACATGCAGGAGGTACACACACATACGCACACATGCAGGAGGTACACATGCAGTAGTTACACATGCAGGAGAGAGAGAGCTGAAGGAGGGAGAGAGACGCCTGTAGGAGAGAGAGAGAGAGAGCTGAAGGAGGGAGAGAGACGCCTGTAGGAGAGAGAGAGAGAGAGCTGAAGGAGAGAGGAGAGGTACACATGCAGGAGGTACACATGCAGGAGGTACACACACATACGCACACATGCAGGAGGTACACATGCAGTAGTTACACATGCAGGAGAGAGAGAGAGAGAGCTGAAGGAGGGAGAGAGACGCCTGTAGGAGAGAGAGAGAGAGAGCTGAAGAGAGAGAGAGAGAGAGCTGAAGGAGGGAGAGAGACGCCTGTAGGAGAGAGAGAGAGACGCCTGTAGGAGAGAGAGAGAGAGACGCCTGAAGGAGAGAGAGAGAGAGTAGTTCCCTTTAAGGCATATTATTTTCGTTTTCCTAACCTAAGAGCCCACTAAGGGGTTTACCAAAGGGCCAAAAAGAGAAGGACCAGAGGTCCTTGCTCGGCTGGAGCCGAGCTGGGAATGAGTCTTCACCAGCTTCTCGATCTTTTATAAGCCTCTATTCTGGCTGAGTTGCCAGATAGCGCAATGTGTTCAGTTGCCAGATAGCGCCATGTGCCCCATTAATCATCCATTGTGCAACACAATATGACGATAGTTATTCCAATTAAATTCTGTTTAAATACACCTTTATTAATTGCATACCTTTCCAGTTTTTTTGCAATGATCGGATTGCTAGATATACGTATATTATTATGCTATATATATATATACATTCTTTTCTTATGTTAGGTAAATATATATATATATATATATATATATATATATATATATATATATTATTTATTTTATAACATTTAATTTTAGTTTAGAAGCAAATTTAACATTAACTTCATTGAACTTAAAGAAACAAATAACATAGTTTACCTTCGAAAACGCCATAATAGAAAATAATTAATTTTACAGTTAACTAGCTTATTTCGTTTACTATAATTATACATTCTTTTAAACAGCTTATGATACATAATTATATATATATATATATATATATATATATATATATATATATATATATATATATAGTGTAAATGAAGCCAATTAAATTCTACTTATTAATAAATAACTTTTACACACAAACTACATCTTAACTGCAAACACCTTGCACATCAATTCTTATTATCATTATTTTATTATTATTATTATTATTTCTACAATGAAACGGGGTCGGGTCGAAGAACGGGTGAGAGATCTTCCCCCCAAAATATATGTATAATATAATATATATATAATAAACGAGTAACAACTCATGCACACACACACACACACACACACACACGCGATGAAAGGCAGAAGCTAAATCAGTTCGAATCGTGTCCCTAGAGACCTTTTTCGGGTCGAGGGATTATCCTTCTACAAGCTATTCGAGCAGAAATCACCACTGACTTCAGATATTAATATTGTCATTGTTATTACTTCTACAATGAAAATATTTATGCGTAATTTGTATGGTGTCATATAGAAATATAATGATATATATATATATATATATATATAGTGTAGATGAATCCAATTAAATTCTACTTATGGCATAGTTTGTTTCTAGTGAGAAAGGAAAGCCAATGTTCTTAGTGAATGGGTTTTGTATGTAAGAGATCAGCAAAGCCCAGCTGTTCATCATTTCACATAATAAAAGAAAGTGGTTGGCAGATAAATGGGTACCCTACGTGTCCTAGTGGTTAAGACGCTGGGCTGTTGATGGTTCCACGTTAAACTGTAGGTCTAAGGTGGTCATTCCACATAATAAAATAAAGTGGTTGGCAGATAAATGGGTACCCTATGTGTCCTAGTGGTTAAGACGCTGGGCTGTTGATGGTATTCAAATAACGGGGTATGCTTGTATGAGTTTACAATTACATCATTATTGCTCTGCATTACGCAGTATATGCGGCTTAATAATATTTCACCGCTTAAAGTATAAGGTAACCTGTACTCGATATGAAGGCATTCATATCGTTCAGTACTATTTTTGTTCCCACTTTACAAAAATGAAACACCAAATAATTGTCCCCCGAGCCCCATCTATATAAATAATAAACGAATAAACAACTCGCGCACACACACACACACACACACAAACACACACACCTGTATATATATATATATATCATGAAAATCAGGAAAATAACAAACGTGTATTAATTTAAATGAAACTAACATACGAGCCTCATTCCCCAACCCGGCTATATATATATATATATATATATATATATATATATATATATATATATATATATAATATATATAATAAACGAATAAACAACTCGCACACACACACACACACACACACACACACTTCCCGGAATTTATCAACCGGATTGAATAAAAGTAAAGGCAACTTTCAATATATTTTAGTAATATAACAGAATTAACAGTTACCCAATAAATATTTCGTTAGACAGAAAATGAATTTTTATAAGGGAAGCCCAACTAGCTATGAATATATCACCAAATCAAAAATAATAACAAACGCTTTATTTACGTTTGTTAAAAAAAAAAAAATATTCGTTTTATTCTTTCCTTATTGATAACTTATTTAAACTAACACATTTATTATCATTCCACTTGACAACCAGAACTTCTCCCCGTGTGTCAAATGAATAATTATAGTAACCTCTGTCTTGTTTTTCATGATATATATATATATATACAGGTGTGTGTGTGTGTGTGTGTGTGTGCGCGAGTTGTTTATTCGTTTATTATATATATAGATGGGGCTCGGGGGACAATTATTTGGTGTTTCATTTTTGTAAAGTGGGAACAAAAATAGTACTGAACGATATGAATGCCCTTCATATCGAGTACAGGTTACCTTATACTTTAAGTGGTGAAATATTATTAAGCCGCATATACTGCGTAATGCAGAGCAATAATGATGTAATTGTAAACTCATAGAAGCATACCCCGTTATTTGAATACCATCAACAGCCCAGCGTCTTAACCACTAGGACACATAGGGTACCCATTTATCTGCCAACCACTTTCTTTTATTATGTGGAATGACCACCTTAGACCTACAGTTTAACGTGGAACCATCAACAGCCCAGCGTCTTAACCACTAGGACACGTAGGGTACCCATTTATCTGCCAACCACTTTCTTTTATTATGTGGAATGACCACCTTAGACCTACAGTTTAACGTGGAACCATCAACAGCCCAGCGTCTTAACCACTAGGACACATAGGGTACCCATTTATCTGCCAACCACTTTCTTTTATTATGTGGAATGATGAACAGCTGGGCTTTGCTGATCTCTTACATATAAAACCCATTCACTAAGAACATTGGCTTTCCTTTCTCACTAGAAACAAACTCTGCCATAAGTAGAATTTAATTGGATTCATCTACACTATATATATATATATATATATATATCATTATATTTCTATATGACACCATACAAATTACGCGTAAATATTTTCAATGTAGAAGTAATAACAATGACAATATTAATATCTGAAGTCAGTGGTGATTTCTGCTCGAATAGCTTGTAGAAGGATAATCCCTCGACCCGAAAAAGGTCTCTAGGGACACGATTCGAACTGATTTAGCTTCTGCCTTTCATCGTGTGTGTGTTTGTGTGTGTGTGTGTGTGGTGTGGTGTGTGTGCATGAGTTGTTACTCGTTTATTATATATATATATATACATATATATTGGGGGAAGATCTCTCACCCGTTCTTCGACCTGACCCCGTTTCATTGTAGAAATAATAATAATAATAATAATAATGATATAAGAATTGATGTGCAAGGTGTTTGCAGTTAAGATGTAGTTTGTGCGTAAAAAGTTATTTATTAATAAGTAGAATTTAATTGGCTTCATCTACACTATATATATATATATATATATGTATATATATATATATATATATATATATATGTATCATAAGCTGTTTAAAAGAATGTATAATTATAGTAAACGAAATAAGCTAGTTAACCGTAAAATTAATTATTTTCTATTATGGCGTTTTCGAAGGTAAACTATGTTATTTGTTTCTTTAAGTTCAATGAAGTTAATGTTAATTTGCTTCTAAACTAAAATTAAATGTTATAAAATAAATAATATATATATATATATATATATATATTTACCTAACAGAAAAGAATGTATATATATATATATATATAGCATAATAATATATATCTAGCAATCCGATCATTGCAAAAAAAAAACTGGAAAGGTATGCAATTAATAAAGGTGTATTTAAACAGAATTTAATTGGAATAACTATCGTCATATTGTGTTGCACAATGGATGATTAATGGGGCACATGGCGCTATCTGGCAACTGAACATATTGCGCTATCTGGCAACTCAGCCAGAATAGAGGCTTATAAAAGATCGAGAAGCTGGTGAAGACTCATTCCCAGCTCGGCTCCAGCCGAGCAAGGACCTCTGGTCCTTCTCTTTTTGGCCCTTTGGTAAACCCCTTAGTGGCCTCTTAGGTTAGGAAAACGAAAATAATATGCCTTAAAGGCAACTACTCTCTCTCTCTCCTTCAGGCGTCTCTCTCTCTCTCCTACAGGCGTCTCTCTCTCTCTCCTACAGGCGTCTCTCTCCCTCCTTCAGCTCTCTCTCTCTCTCCTTCAGCTCTCTCTCTCTCTCTCCTACAGGCGTCTCTCTCCCTCCTTCAGCTCTCTCTCTCTCTCTCTCCTGCATGTGTAACTACTGCATGTGTACCTCCTGCATGTGTGCGTATGTGTGTGTACCTCCTGCATGTGTACCTCCTGCATGTGTACCTCTCCTCTCTCCTTCAGCTCTCTCTCTCTCCTACAGGCGTCTCTCTCCCTCCTTCAGCTCTCTCTCTCTCTCCTACAGGCGTCTCTCTCCCTCCTTCAGCTCTCTCTCTCTCCTGCATGTGTAACTACTGCATGTGTACCTCCTGCATGTGTGCGTATGTGTGTGTACCTCCTGCATGTGTACCTCCTGCATGTGTACCTCTCCTCTCTCCTTCAGGCGTCTCTCCCTCCTACAGGCGTCTCTCTCTTCTTCAGGTCTCTCTCTCCTTCAGCTGTCTCTCTCTCTCCTTCAGGCGTCTCTCTCACCTTGGCTCAGCCAGCTGGCTGATTCTGGCTGATTAGGAGCCTATAAAACAACGCCAACTCGGCTGAAGTCTTAGTGTGCACTTGGCTCCTGCCAGGTGAACACCTCTCCTCCTTTCTCTGCTCCTCTCTCTCCTTTCTCTTGGGGGATAACGCCGCCTCCAAGTTTCATGACCCCCCTTGTTGCACCTGCAGCATCCCCCCTTTGGGGGAATTTTTTTTCTTTTTTCTTTCTTTTTTCTTCTTTTTTCTTTTTTTTCCTTTTTTTAATATTTTATTATTTGTTTTGCAACCCCCCTTCCCCCCTTGCAACAACCCCCACCCCCCTTTGCAACATTACATAATAACCTGCAACATTCTTGCACTCTCCCCTTTTGCGGCTATACTACTGGCGTCTTTCGATTCCCTCTTCGCGGAGGCAATAAAATCATTCCATCCAGGAATAATCTTAGTATGATAGTTGTAAGATTTAATCAGGGGGCTTCCTGCTTCTCTTAACAGGGATACTATCTTACTATAATACCTATCTATGAGTGTTTACAGTGAGAATCATTTGAGCAAGGATTATTACAGGCAAGATGCAAAATTTCTAAATTATTAAAGAGGTGACCTGTTCTGTCTTTGTATTCTCTGTTGCATATTAACATTAAACCAATCGACTCGATTATTCTTACCTATTGAATTCTTGCTATGTCGTGTTGCGCATAAATTGGTAAAGTTAATTAATAGTTCTGATGGTCTGTGATTAGAAAGAAGGAAATCATGAAGAATATGAACTCTAACAATTCGATCCTTTAGATTATTACTAGTGAGACAGTGATCATGACCAATCCACCTGGTGGTACCACTCCTATCACTAACGTATGTAAAATTACCACTGGTTACCCGTAATACATCTACATCACTTATACTTAATTTGGCCGACTCGCACATGTTACCCAATTCTACAAAGAATTCCGAGTTCACATGCACGTTAAAGTCCCCCATTATTATACAGTGAGAATATTTGGGGATATCTGATAATGACTTAATTTTATACAGCAAATCAATGTATTCATCTAGATTACTGCCGTTGTTGTATGGTAAATAGCAGTTTACAATTAATATGCAATCATTGTTCACTTGTAATTCAATGCCTCACAACCTTACATTATCGCTTGTTAAAAATTTTATGTTTTGACAAATGTTTCCTTATTAAGAAAGCAACATCACCAAAAGGCCTACCGTACATTAATTCATCTGATAAGTCTACTGCTGATGACGCATGGTACATAAAGTCATCATAGATAGTAGAGAGGAGTTTTAGCTCTTGCTTAGGTAGCCAGTACTCTTGCAGGAGTATCAAATCTGCACTGTCACAGATTTTATGAACCTCTACAATTGAATTCCTAACTGACCTTACGTTATATGAGACTATTTTCAACAAGTTATCTGCCATGACTGATAGAAAACTTATTAATCTGATTATTATTATACACAGTACAAATTTCAGGCATTACCGTTAGGGCGCCTATTATTATTATTATTATTATTATTATTATTTTGCCCCTTATCAAATCTCCTGGAAAAGTGAATAGAATCCTTAACAACAATACCTTCTGGCCACTGACTCATATTGTACGGGTTGAAATGCGAATTTACACCTTTAATTATTACTTTAAATGAGTTACAATACGGAGATTTTGTGTTTAGTTTATTAACTAACAATATACTGTGTTCACCACAGACCTCCTCCATCATGTGTCGAATATATCTTTCCTCGTTCGAGAGGTGAATTCGCGATACAAAGAGGGTGAGATTCCTCACCGGTGGCCTTGCCGCGCTGACAGGTTGAGGAATACTTCGTGGAGAGCGCCTGTTAACTGTGACCCACCCGTCCTCTTCCCTGAATCTCCCTGAGGCAGGGTTCGCCTGCCTGGAGGATGGGTGGCACAGCCTTGGGGGGAGAGGAGGCAGCAGATGCCAACGATGCACCTGCCCGGTCAGCTATGCCGTATCTATCACTAACTTGTGCAACATTTCCTAAATTAACTCTCATTTGTTGATGCGAGTTAGACGGTCTAGCATCAACAGCTCTTGTTTGGGTCGGGTTTGATTCTTTCTCTGAGCAAGCTGAAATGTCACCCTCCGAATCAGAAGAATGAAGGCCTAGGCCTACAGCATCATCATTAGTTGAAATGCTTTTGCTAATTCGAGAAAGTTTCACTTCTTTTCGTTTCATATTCTTTTTTTTAAGTTTTTCAGTTGTTATTTTATCTATGTTCCCAATTGCCATTTTTCTATCTCTTCTTTGATCAGTGAGAAATTTTTGCTCAATGCGAAGAACCTTTTTAGTTTTATCAGAGTGACATGAATCAAACTCATATTTGCAGCTAGCAATATCAAATAAATTTTTAGCTTTTTCTCTGAACAACTGTAATTTGTTTTGATAATTTGGGTTTCCTTTTCTTCCTTTGTATGGCTTTATCAACACCATATATTTATTATGATAGGAGCGAATAAGCTGCAAAATTCTTTTGTGAGAAACTGTTGAAATTGAGGCCTTTACCCAAATATTTTCAATATCTAAAGCGACTCTTTCTGATACGTCAGAGACTGCAGGATCTTTGTTATTACTAGTGAACTTTATGTCAGCTCTTACCCATAAATAATGTCTAAACATTTCTTCATAGGTTGGAAGCCTATTGCTATTTAGTTCTTTAGCAGCGCCAAAAACTGGGCATATACTACACTGCCTTGTCTTTACTCTTTTATCCATTTTAATATTTCTGAAAAAATAGAATTAATGTAATTAAATCAGAGAATTACAAGAAATAAATATTTATGCATGCAAAAACGGTTAAGTAGTTGTTGTTGTTGTTGTTTAGCCGATCAGCCCACCCTGATCGAGCAAGCCGGCGGCACGCAGGTAACCGATCGCCCTCTCCGGAGTGGACCAGAGGTTCAGCGCACTAGTGATGTTGTGTTGTGTTCGTTGTTGTGCTAGAGCGGTACAGTCCGTCATAATGTGTTCAATTGTTTGTGGTGTGTCTTGGCACAGGTGGCAGGTGTCGTCTATGGAGTTGTCTAGTCTGTGTTTATATGTCCGTAAGTTTGGGTGATGTCCACATCGGAATCGTGCTAAGTTAACTCGATCCGATCTGCTCAGGCTGATCTCTGACCTGTTAATGGGTGGCGGCTTCGCACCTAGGACCGCATTCGGACCGAGTCGTGTCAGTGCTTTGTGGGTTAGATGTGTGTGTATGTGTTTTCTGTACTGTGTGATGTCTGTGGGGCGTGGTATGGAATGGAGTATTTCGTTATAATATCTCTCTGGTGTTACCTTAATGGTGCGAGGTGTTGGTGCGTGATTGTACATGTAGTGGCAAGGTGTTGTGGGTTAGTTGTCGCTGCTGCCATGAATTGTGTTCCCCTCATGTCTAAATGTTCCCTAACTTTTAGTATTTTTGTTTCTGTGTGCAGGTGTTCTATTGGTGTTGTTTGAGTGCATCCTGTAATGATACGAAGTGCGTTGTTTTGTATTGTTTGTAAGGTGTTTATGTGTGTGTTTGAGATAATGGGTGCCCAGCATGGGCTAGCATAGTCCATAACTGAGCGAATATATTGTTTGTATATGAGTGATGTTGTTTTCCTGCTGGTGTCCAAAGTTTGTGCCTGTTAGTACCCTAAGCGTGTTAAGTCTTGACGTACATTTGGTTTAATGTCCTGAATGTGGTTTGCAAAAGATATGATGTGTTGCATTTGACACCAAGTATTTTGGTTCTGTGAGTGTGTGGAATGTTGATGTTGTTTAGTGTAAGCTGTGGAATTACCTGGTGTTCTTTTGTGTTGCTTGTAAGCAAGGTGATGGTTGATTTTGTGGGCGCTACTTTGAGTCTATTGTGTGTGAGCCAGTCTTGTATACTGTTTATGTATGTTTGTAGGTTATTTGTAGCGGTGTCGATGTTGTTGTGGGTGGATGTTAGTGTGATATCATCTGCATATGATGATAAGGTAAGCTTGTTATCTATGGGTGTTGGAATGTCATGCATGTATAAGTTGAAGAGTGTTGGTGAGAGAACAGAGCCTTGAGGACCCCGTTCGGAAAAAGCTTGTTTTGGATGACTTGCCATTAAATGTGACATGTGAGTATCTTCCTGAGAGATAGTTGCTCAGCCACCTTTTGGTGTTATTGTGCATGTTTGTGTTGAGTATTTTGTTTATGAGAGGGAAGCGTGGGATAGCATCAAATGCTTTACTAATGTCTATTGTTGCTAATAGTGTACGTTGAGCTGGTCTTCTGGAGTTGATGCCATCCATGATGTGCTGCGTGAGGTTAGTGAGTAATGTCGTGGTTGAGTGGTGAGGTCTGAATCCATGTTGAGTAGGCGATAGTGGTATGTGTGGGTTGGTGATTTGTAAGATTAGTCTTTCTGTTACTTTGGAAGGTGTGCATAGTAAAGTAATGGGTCTATAGGAAGCTGGTTCTGTTGGATTTTTGTTTGGTTTGAGTAGTGTAATAATTTTACCTTGTTTCCATATGTCAGGAATAATACAGTGTTGGTATGAATATGTGCTGATATTTGTGAGAGCTAATATTCCTTGTGGGCCCAAGTGTTTAAGGTGTATGTTAGATATGTTTCTGGTCCAGTAGCCTTCGAATTCTTAATGTTTTTGATGATCTTGGTGGTCTGGTCTGTATTGAAGGGTGTAATGGTCATGTCGAGTCTGTAGGTTTTCTTGTGTCTGGCTGTTTGTCTGTCTGCATGTTTCTGGTTGTTGTCTCTGTTTAAGTGACTTATCTTTGCGTAGTGATTAACTAGAATGTTAGCTTGTTGTGTGTATGTTGGGATATTATTTTGGCTGCGACAGATAGTCGCGTGTGAGGTGTGAATGCCGCTGTTAGAGTGGGTAATGCTGTTTATAGTCTTGTATAGCCTGTATGTATCTGTGGAGTGGTTTAGTGTTGTTATGAATTCCCTGAATGTTTCTGTTTGTTTTTCTTTGAGTTTGTTGTTTATTTCTGTGTTGAGCTGTTGTATCTGCTGTTTTATGGCTTCTGTGTGTGGTGTTTGTGTGTTATATTTGAGGTTGTTACGTTGCCTTATGAGGTGGGCTATTTCTCTAGTGTAATTTGGGTTGTATTTCCTAATGTTGCCCTTGGGTATGTATTTGTTTGCATTATTGATAATCTGATTAAATGTCTTGAGTGTTGTATCGATGTTTATGATGGGTGTGCTGTTTAATGTGGTGAATTGTTCCTCAGTCTGTATTTTGAACTGTTCCCAATCAGCTTTCTTGTAATTTCTGTAAGTGTGCCTAAGGCTGTTGGGGCAGAGTGTAGAATGTGTTGTAATGATGATGGGCAGGTGGTCTGATGACAGTTGTTTTTCTGTTCTCCATTGTGTATGTGTTGCTAGTGAGGGGGAACAGAACGTTATGTCTGGGGAGGAGTTTGAGTATCCTGCTTGATGTGGTATGTGTGTATGTTCTTCTGTATTGTTAAGAATGAAGAGGCTGTTTAGTTGTGTGGCTATGTTGGCGCCTCTGGTGTTGTTTTGGTTGTGCAGGTACCAACTAGTGTCTTTGGCGTTGAAGTCTCCTCCTAAGATGACATTAGTGAGAGAGGCAAGATTGTGTAACTGTGGATTGTAATTGGCTGGCACCTGAGGTGAACTATCGGGTGGGATGTAAATGTTGATTAGTGTGGTGTTGTGTTTTGCGCGTGTTTTAATGTTAACTGCCTGTATTTCTATCGTGTTATCTGCTTGGATTGTGTTTGTAATGTTTTGGGTAGCATCAGTGTAGCTAATGCTTTTACGTATGTAAGTGATGAGTCCACCCCCGTTACCCCCAGTACGATCTTGACGGATCGCCGTGAAGTCAGGGATGGTGGGTGTTTTGTGTGTGCGTTTTAGTTTTGTTTCTTGTATAAGTGCTATGTGAATGTTTTGTTTGTGTACGAATTCCCTAAGCTGCATGATTTTGTTTGTGAGGCCATCTACGTTGTACTGTAATATGTTAATATTATACTTCTGTATGTGTCTCATGGTGCTATTGTGTCTATGTCTTTGTGTATGGTGACATGTGTAAGTTGTAGTGGGGCCTGGATTAGTCTTAATGTCGCCAGAGAGTAAGAGTAGTTCGGGGAGCACGCAATTGTTCCCTGTAATTGAAAAAATAGCACGCTGAGAATAGGTCCGGCCCCGGGAGCCGATCGGCACTCTGACCGTGCCACGCAACAGGCCGTCGACTGCCAGTCTAGCCAACCGTAGACAGCCCGCTGCACGGAGATTTGAGGAAGTTTGGTTAAGTAGTTATACTAATAGGCTAAGCTAAACTGTAACACATCTCGTCACTGCACGCACTTTAGGAAGACTGAGTGACTGAGGCTCAAAATGTGACGGTTTTTCAAGGTCATTTGGGAGCTTCTTACTGAAACAGCAGCTAGTTCAAATTTGGTGGGCATTTAAATCAGCGTCATTTACAACTTTTCCTAGGTGGTCCAAATTGATATTCTAAAATTCATATTTTCGCTCCACCCTAGTATATATATATATATATATATATATATATATATATATATATATATATACATATATATACAGGGCGTCCCAAAAAAATGTATACACACTTTAAATACTTATAAAGCAGTGTTTATTAAAATACATTTCATTTTCAAAATGTAATAGAATCTACAGACATTATTTAATTGTTTTGTCAACGCCTGTTTTCAAACTGACGTCCGTTCTGGTCCAGGCACTGCTGATAACGCGAAGCAATGGAATCGCAAACATCACGAAACATTTCGTTTGGTATTTGTGTGCATTCTCGTTCAATGGCTGCTCTCAATTCAGCGACTGTTGCAGGCTTTATAGCGTAGACTTTGTCTTTTAAGTATCCCCATAAAAAAAAGTCTAGTGGTGTGAGGTCTGGTGAACGCGGAGGGTATTCTACGAAACCCCTTCGTCCAATCCACATCCACATCGTGCCAAGTACCACTCGCAATACCCCACTCTTCGGTCCGGATCATCTTCATTAATAGCATGGACTAATCTTGGAATGTAACTTTTCCATTGACAGCGCTTCAAAATGCGTTGGACAGACGATTCTGAAATTCCTACCTCACGACTCGCTTGCCGCACAGATTTTCTTGGACTTTGGTGATACGTTTCCAGTACTCTTTCTTGCTTTGTGGGGCTTGTCGATGTCCGTGGTCTTCCGGAACGCTTCTTGTGGACATTCTGAACAGTTCCATCGGCTTCAAACTTATCTCTAATTCGAGTGATGGTAAGTCGCGTTGGTGGATCTGTTTGAAACTCCCTCCTAAACTGTCTTTGCACTTCAACTGCGTTTTCACACTTCCAGTAGCATTTTAGAATGAATTTCCTTTGTTCAAAGCTTAGTCTGACTGCCATTATTAATTCTAATGGGTTTAACTTGGAAAGAAAAAACATCAATTGAGCTATCAGCTGTTAAAGTGTGTATAAATTTTTGTGGGACGCCCTGTATATATATATATATATATATATATATATATATATATATATATATATATATATATATGAATATGAAAAATTATTTCACGAAAGTGACACGTGAAAAGTATTTATGATGAATAAAACCACGAAGGAAAAAAGAAACACAAAGGGGTGCTCAAGCGCTTTCGTCTAATGACATCCTCAGGAACACTGGAGTGAAAGGACAGATCAGGGCAATATATAGGTTACAAAAATAAACATACATACATACATATATATAATATATATACATATATATATATATATATATATATATACATATACATATATATAGTAAGCATAGAAAAAAATTGTGGGAGGAGCAAACATTTATATGGGATTGACACTTTTAGCACTTCAGCCGACATTCAATATAAATTCAATGGCTTGTTTATGAAACAGGTCACAAAAGAATAAAGAAATAAAAATAAATATAAATATAAATTGAGAAAAAATTAATTACAAAATAGTGCCTTAGTGATATATATGTCACAGCCAAAATAGCCATAAAGAAATAAACCGGCAAATAAAAAAAAAAAAAACCACAATATATATACATATATATATATATATATATATATATATATATATATATATATATATATATAAAAAGACACTTTTAGCACTTTGGCCGACCTTCAATATAAATTCAAGTGGCTTGTTTATGGAACAGGTCACAAAAGAATAAAGAAATAAAAATAAATATAAATATAAAAAGTGCCTTAGTAATATATATGTCACAGCCAAAATAACCATAAAGACATAACCCAACAAATAAAAAAAACAAAAATTGTAAGTGGAGTCTACAAATTCAAGCTCACAAGGGAAGTTTACAATCAATTTAATAGATGATGCCAAATTGATATATATGTCACAAAGAAATAAAGAAATAAACAAAAAAAATTAAAAAATAATAAAAAATAATAATAATAAATTGAAAGATAAATTTTAAGAGAGGCACACCAATTTATAAGGGAAAAAATTACCACAGGTTTTTTAGTTATTGTCCGAATCATGCATATTATAGTCACAAACGAATAAAAAAGTACAAGTAAATATAAATTGGAAAACAAAATGATGCCTAGATGATATATAAAGAACCATAAAAATATACAACATATATACGGTATATATACGAAATATAAACGCAATATATACAGAATATATATATATATATATATGCATAAGGGAAAAAATTACCAGATTTGTTTTTATAATTATTGTCTGAAAAAACGGTAGGTCGCAAAAGAATAAAGAAATAAAAATAAATATAAATTGAAAAAATTACAAATAATACACCTACACATGTATACCCGCATAACCAAATATATATACATATACACACATATATACAAACACACACACACACACCCATATATATATATACACATACAAGCTTGACCTTCGCGAAATGAGAAATCATCGCGCAGATGATACATTTAACTGCATACATACATACATACATACATACATATACACACATACATACATACATACATATACACACATATATACATACAAACTATGGAAAACTTATGAGAGGGTAGTTGGGAGGTAACGAAAATGGTTCACTGAGTAGGTAGGTAGTTAATCTAACAATCATTAAATTCCTTTTATGTCAATAACTGGGTGGATGAAACCAATTGGTTGCTCACCAGAGTTATTCTCCATACTAGTATTTATATACTGTGTGGGAGGAGCGTGCTCGGTAATGGTGATACCGCTCAACCAACGGAGGAATAAACCAAGACAACGCTGGTACAAGAAGCCCCGCGAAGAGGAGAACAAAGGGAGAAAGAAAACGAAGAACGGGGCGAGAGGACGTACCAGCAAAGTACGCTCTCGAATGAGACAACCGGAGAAGGGAGAGACTGTAATAACTAAAAGTAAGTGACTAATATGAGTTTTAACACCAAACAGTTAAGAACATTAAATTAAGCTGGGTCAAACAAGTTAGGCCTACATTGTGACCTAAGACCCAGCATCAACTCATAGCTTAACAAAGGTGAAGGTAGATTGCCCTAACCTAATCTTGTGAGGAATCCTACTGTGGACCTCAATTTATCTGCCCGCTCTGGACCATTTCCGGAATCTCTAGGCTGACCCCTCTAGGCTAGACTTGATCTACTCTATAGTTAGACTGGAGAAATAAGGGGGGGTTAATTGTGGACCAATTCAAACAGAGCATTTTTCGCATTGGTGGTCCGTGTGTGGGGAATTTACAAACCTTAACCTTACTTAACAAAAATTGCAGAATTAGGCTAAATGGTCTAGCCTAAGCCTAACCTGAGCAAGCCTAATTAGGTCTACAACCTAGGGCCTAACTAGGAAACATTTACATTTAAGGAGTCTCATTCTCTTATAAGCTTAGACCTGAGTGACACATAAGTACTTGGGGGGGATTAAACCAAATTTAAACTTGACTGTTTTGTCTGTTCTCTCTCTTCTCTGGTAATTTCTTCTTGTCCTCTATTTCATTACGATCCCCAGTTAAACAATTTTGACTTAGACATGGACAGTGCAGAATTGAAAAAGTTAAAAAAGAAAAGGGGGGCAAAGTTGGGAGCTGTTACAAAGGCTGTGAACACTTTTAACAATATTACACAACCAGGTAAGAAAAATATAGAGTGTGTAATTATTAAATTAGAAATTAAAAAGAAGGAAATAATAGCCATTAATGAGAGTATTTCAGAGTTAGTTGAATCCGAAATGGCTGAAGAACAATTGATAGACCTTTACGCTGATGATGATGATCAGGTAAGCTCAATTGAACAGCAAATAAGGGAACTACGGTCTCGGTTGACTGACTTAACACCAAAAAAACCTAATTCTGATTTTAATCAAAGTAGGGCTAACCTTCAACAAAATTTAAGTGGCATGCAAAATCCTGAGTCACAAGAATTGAGGGCTCAGTTACCCATTTTGCTAGTACCAACATTTGAAGGGGACACGGTACAATTCCCATCTTTCATTGACAAATTTGAGAATTTAATAGGTAATAAACCTTATATTTCAACTGTTGAAAAGTTTAGTTACTTAACTAGTTCCCTTAAAGGCCCAGCCTATAACCTAATAGCCTATTTACCAGCCGTAGGGGATTCATATGAAGTAGCTATTGATCTTTTAAAACGTAATTACATTAATAAAGATATGATTGTATATGAATTATCTCAACAAATTTTTGAATTTGCACCCATAAAAGACAACCATAGTGATATGGAAAATTTTTATACAAAATTAGAAGCTATTATAGGACAACTGGTTAGCAATGAGATAGATATTAAAACTTCATCTTGGCTTATACAAAGCATAGTACTTAGGTGCCTTCCTTCGAGGGTTAAAGATAATTTAATTCTAAAGACGGGAGAAAATTATCCTAATTTAGAACAAATAAGAGAAAACTTCCCCAATATCCTAATTAACTACAACATTGACAGAAACAAGACCTCAGCGACAAACAGCATTAAAGGCGCGACTATTTTTACAACAAAAAATAGATGCTGGGGAATTGTAATTTTATCTTCTAACTTTCATTTTTTCTTTTCTTATGGTAAAGACCATAGACAGTTTCATCCTATGGATGTATATTTTCTCTTCTAATTAAATGCTACACCTTCTCCATGAGAAGGTGAGGATAGGCACTGTTAATCAGATTAACAGGCATTTACAGTTAAATAGTTAGCTAGTCTACACTCAGACAAAAATTGGTGACAATGACACCAAAATTTTTATCTCCCGGGGCCCCCAGTATATGGAAAACTTATGAGAGGGTAGTTGGGAGGTAACGAAAATGGTTCACTGAGTAGGTAGGTAGTTAATCTAACAATCATTAAATTCCTT
Source organism: Bathynomus jamesi (assembly GCA_023014485.1). Taxonomy (NCBI): domain Eukaryota; kingdom Metazoa; phylum Arthropoda; class Malacostraca; order Isopoda; family Cirolanidae; genus Bathynomus; species Bathynomus jamesi. Next base: position 189,881 of record JAJOZX010005148.1, read on the forward strand.
TTATGTCAATAACTGGGTGGATGAAACCAATTGGTTGCTCACCAGAGTTATTCTCCATACTAGTATTTATATACTGTGTGGGAGGAGCGTGCTCGGTAATGGTGATACATTACCGCTCAACCAACGGAGGAATAAACCAAGACAACGCTGGTACAAGAAGCCCCGCGAAGAGGAGAACAAAGGGAGAAAGAAAACGAAGAACGGGGCGAGAGGACGTACCAGCAAAGTACGCTCTCGAATGAGACAACCGGAGAAGGGAGAGACTGTAATAACTAAAAGTAAGTGACTAATATGAGTTTTAACACCAAACAGTTAAGAACATTAAATTAAGCTGGGTCAAACAAGTTAGGCCTACATTGTGACCTAAGACCCAGCATCAACTCATAGCTTAACAAAGGTGAAGGTAGATTGCCCTAACCTAATCTTGTGAGGAATCCTACTGTGGACCTCAATTTATCTGCCCGCTCTGGACCATTTCCGGAATCTCTAGGCTGACCCCTCTAGGCTAGACTTGATCTACTCTATAGTTAGACTGGAGAAATAAGGGGTGGGTTAATTGTGGACCAATTCAAACAGAGCATTTTTCGCACAAACACATTTAACTGCAATGACCACACACATACTGACATACACATACATACATACACATACACGCATACAGCAAAAAATTGAAAAATAAAATTGTAAGAGAAACAAAAGACAAAAACAAATTTTTACCAAAGATTTAACAACCTGCCCTTTTTGTTTAAATCCATTCTGAAGGAATTCAGAGCAACGGGATCGAGTTGAAACAGACCTTTACTCATGTTAAGGTTATTTGTAAGTTGAATTATAGCCGACTCAAGAATATTTCTATTAACAATGTTGCTAGAGTGAAACAAAACTGAAACATTATTCCAATCAATACAATGGGATAACTCTGACAAATGGACAAAAAGGGCACTGGACAACTGTCCCGTTCTAACGGAATATTGATGCTGTTTTACACGCGTTTGCAAATCCTTTCCCGTCTGACCTATGTAAAAGGAATCACATTGCTTACACCCAATTTTATAGATAATGCCTAAATTATTGGTAGGGCTATTTTTTACTATGATGTTTTTCAAAATATTGTTATATGAAAAAACTACACTGATATCCAAAAGTTTAAGTACATTAGCAATGCCTAAGAAGCCCGGGAAAAATGGAAGTACTAAAATATTCTTTGACAAGGTGCGAGTGTTATTATTCACACGATAGAAGGTTCGTTTAGCCTTATTAAGACAAGATTCCATGAACGCAGATGGGTAACACAACTCACTTCCAATACCGTTGATATTTTCCAATTCGGCATCGATGTATTCCGGACTGGCGATCCTAAGAGCGCGGAGAAACATTGAGGAAAATATGGCCTTTTTAATAGGGGTGTCATGTCCAGAGTAAAAGTGTACGTAGGACAAATTGTTTGTTTTTTTCCGATAGATACTAAACTTAAAACCCGGGCTATCCCTATGAACACGCACATCCAAAAACGGGATTGAGTTGTCTTGTTCCACTTCTAAAGTAAATTTAATGGAGGGGACTTGGTCATTTAACTGAAGGAGGAAGTCATCCAGGTCACGATTCATGGGCCAGATACACAAAATATCGTCGACGTACCGCAACCAAGGGATGCCAACCCCCAGGATTCTCGGAATGTAAGTAATTTCAAAAACTCCATATAAATATTGGAGAAAAGGGGCGACAAAGGGTTGCCCATGGCCATCCCAAAAACTTGCTGATAATGCTCGCCATGCTTACTATATATATGTATATGTATATATATATATATATGTATATATATATATGAATATGTATGTATGTATGTTTATTTTTGTAACCTATATATTGCCCTGATCTGTCCTTTCACTCCAGTGTTCCTGAGGATGTCATTAGACGAAAGCGCTTGAGCACCCCTTTGTGTTTCTTTTTTCCTTCGTGGTTTTATTCATCATATATATATATATATATCAGGGCACTAGCAGCTCGCAGCAGCAATGCCAAACAAACAGGAAGTCAAAGTACTGACGAGGCTTTCGTATGTGGTTCATCGCGAGTGAAAACAACAATGCTCTGTGTTAGTCTAGTCCAAAATATGTCTTACAGTGCAGTCCGGGATTCGACTCACGACGGTGTACTATCATTGTTATGCCTAAGATAGTGTTGTCGTGGAGTCTGTACTCTACATTTAGAGTAGCAGTGTGTCAACGTGTTTTATTACATCAGGTGATCATCTTTAAAAATGGTGGCCGCTAAAGTTCATAGTATGATGTCCTGTCCCAAAGCTGGATCCTATCTGCTTTGCAGATAGCTGGTGAGGGAAGCTATGTTTTTGGGACCTCTTTGCGAGTGACCCGTTGCCCACGTCGGGCTAGCATCATGAAAAAGAAAAACTATAGTATTTGTCATTTACCATTACTTATTCGGACTATAGTGGGTTTAATTTTCCTAGAAGAGTTCCTTGTTCCATGCACGGTCTGTGTATCATATATATATATATATATATATATATATATATACAGGGTGAGTCAAACGTCTCCATACATAGGGAAAATGGTCATGATAAATAAATGATTATTTATTTTTTATTTTTTTGCAGGTGATGTGCTGAGATGCCTTTGTCCCAAGAAGAGCGTATAGAGATCATTCTTCTGGCAGGATCAGGAAACTGTCGCAAGGTTGCTGAGGATTTTAACAGGGGACACGTCCCCGGCACGCACATCACACACGACACCGTTGCCAAACTCATTGAGAGGTTCAAGAAGACTGGAAGTGTTGCAGCCCAACCGAGAAGTGGCCGTCCACGAACAGCCACCGATGATGGCACAGCGACCATGGTGCTGGCAGCGTTCGCAAAGAGTCCCCAAAAAAGCACTTAACGGATATCTGCAGAAAGAGCACAGATGACATCCATACAAAATGCAAATGTTGCAGTATCTTAGCGAAGACGACCCGGACAGGCGGCTGGAATTCTGTGAATGGGCAAGAACAAAAGTGGACGAAGACACGGAGTTCTCGGCTGGCATCCTGTTTTCAGATGAAGCCAACTTTTATGTTCATGGAGAGGTTAATCATCAAAACGTACGTTATTGGAGTGATGACAACCCGCATTGGATGAGTTCCTCAAAGACGCAAGGCGCTGGAAAAGTGATTGTGTGGTGAGGGATATGGTGCAACACAATTGTTGGCCCTTTTTTCATTGACACCAATCTGAATGGCGAAATGTATCTAAACATGCTGCAAGACACAGTCATGCCGTCCCTGCTGAACGAGGACGGAGGATTTCCAGCGTACTTTCAGCAAGACGGGGCGCCACCCCATTACGGTATCTGCGTGCGCCAGTGGCTGGATCAGCAGTTTCCGGGTCACTGGATTGGCCGCCGTGGTCCCGTGGAGTGGCCTCCGAGGTCCACAGACCTCACCCCCCTTGATTTTTACTTGTGGGGGCACTTAAAGGCCATGGTGTACCAGGTGAAAATACAAAACACGAACCACCTAAAGGAACGCATTCGTGATGCGTTTGCACGCATAACACCAGACGTGTTAACGCGCGTTTGCCATGACTGGGAGGAACGCATCCGTGTGTGCATTCAGTGTAATGGTGCCCACATAGAGCATATTTTGTGACTTACAAGTGATTGCATAATAAAGTGACCATTTTGTCTATGTATGGAGACTTTTGACTCACCCTGTATATATATATATATATATATATATATATATATATATATATATATACAGGATGGAAGAAAAGTCTTTAAGGATTTTATACTACAAATAATTTGCTAATAATAAATAATTCTAGTGATATCACTGCAGTGTATGCGATACTTTTCAAAGCAACTATACAAGGCCAGAAATGACCCTAGGATAGAATAGGAATACCCTAGACACTATCCCCAGTCACCGCCATGTCAGTAAGAATGGAATACAGCAATGAAGAAAAAATGTATCTTGTATCGTAACCTGTTTCTTATGATAATTTTGAAGAAAGTTTGCCTTTATTTCAAGAAAAATATAATAAATAATAAACCACCACTAAATGCAACCACTCTTGATACTGGAAGCTCAAACTTTTGGGATAGGAAGCATGGTAAAAGATCGTTCAAGAAGTAACGGTGACAGAAGATAATAACAAACAAAATGTCCTCGCTAGTTTTCAAGTTCATCCAACAACTTCAGCGAGAAAAGTCGCACAGGAATTGGGTATTTCCAAATTTTCAGTAGCAAAAATATTGAAATCACAGGGGTACCACGATTTCAAAACCATTTACTCAGCTCATATACGACGATAATTCTGATAGACGGCTGCAGTTTGCTGAAACAATAAGGCAAACGTTAAACAGTGATCTAGATTTCATTCGAAAGATAAAATTCTCAGATGAATTTGTCTTCGGTTTAACGAGTAAAGGAAACAAACACAAAGTTCACAACTGGGCGAAAAGAAATCCGAAAAAATACGATTGGGTAAACTCGTTAAAACGGCAACACTAACAGTTTGGGCGTGCATTGGTTCTTCGGGACTCGTTTCCTTTGGCATATCGAGAGATACGATGGATGGAAAACACTATTGCCAAGTATTGAGAGACAAAGCTTTGCCACAGTTTACTGATGGCGTTGACAGGAAATGGCTTTATGAATACGATGGAGCGCCGCACATTACTCTGCAGCTGCCCGTAAGATTCTGAGTACGAACGATGAAGGAAGATGGCTTGGGCTGCGAGGTCTCATCGAGTGGCCTACCTGATCACCTGATTTAACCCCATATAATTTACATGATTTTTGGCCTTGGGCTTATTTGCGTGACTGTAGTAATGTCTAATTAAGAATTAAATGTTTGTTTATAAATTTAATAATGTTCAATTAAGTTTTATTAAATAAAAAATAAAAAATGGTTGTATTAAAATTATAAAATACGAGTTGGCAACACTAAGAATCGGCCCAAGCGGGACGAGAGAAAGAAATGCCCCCAAAAAGGGCAGTCATCGGATGGCCTTGGGTTTAAGAAGGTGTCTTTTGGTGTTAAGATGTTTTGTGTGAATGTAGAATATTATTTCATATCTCTCTCCGATTAAAAATGTTAACGTAAACTCCCCCCTCGCATTACCCCGTTTAACTAAGTGTTTTCGGTATAAATATAGTAAAATTTAATAAGCGTATAAATTAACCCCCCGGACTCCCTTGCCCGGTTCAAATTATAACGGCGCCTCAACTCGGTCATGCTACCCGCATTTATAAAGTACAGCGAAATAAGTGTAAAGAGAATGATTAATGATAGATGAGAAATTGGAATAAAGAAAGAGAAAATAGTACCAAAAGCAAGATAAGAAAGGTTAAAAAGGCATAATTACTACATGACAAACTCGACAGTCCTGGTTTCATCTATACAAATGTGAATGCCCTTCGCCACAGAATAGATGAAGAACTGAAAAGGCTCCCGCTCGATATGTTCAGAATAATAATGAAGAATTTCACAGAGAGAATCCACAAATGTATCATAGCGGATGGAGAACTCTTTGAAGATTAAATTACAATTTAACAAAATATTTTTATGAATAAAATTCTTATAGACTTTTTGTTTGATTTGCTTCGTCATTTGAACACTTATCTGTAAATGTTGTTAAGTAAATAGTTGCATGTATAAAACCATTAAAGACTTTTCTCCCACCCTGTATATACAAAGAATTTTATTTTACCGCTTAGGTTAGGATAAGTTAAGTTATATTACTATACTCTATATTAAATTTTTTACTTTTGGGGTAGGTAGCACCCTCACCCCCTTAGCACTCCCTACTGGCACTGGTACTCCCCATTTGGCGCTGGCACTCCTCCCTCCCCATCCCCCATTACCCCCACCTACCTTGGAGATTTTCATCTATACTACTAATGCTACAAGTTTTATTAATTTCGCATAAAATTGTTTAGCATTATGTACGGGTACCAAAAATTATGAAACACTGGTGGTGAAGAAATTTCTTTAAAAATTTATGCTGCTTGTTTCCAGATTTTTGTCTTTGTTAATTATTACTATTTTTTTGGTATATAATTAATTACTAATTTTTTGTATAATTAATAACCCAGGCCCGCAAATTGAAACTTGTAGAATGGGGTTTCTGTTCTAATATGTGATTTTTCCAAAGTTTGCTCACTGATTTCAAGTGACATCTATTTTCTTGTATCACGTAAGGGAAAAAAGCAAACGGAAAACAAGTTTTTCCTTCTTGTACAATGTATTTCATATATCCAAGTAACAACTTGTGTACATTTTGATAAAAAAATGGATAAAACTCAATAAAATTGAAGAAAATAGAGGACTATTAATACAATACAAATGTGACAGATTATGGTAGAAATATCGGTAACCAGTGGTTTCCAACTTTGTCATGATGAAACAATACGGTATCATTTTTGTGTATTTCACTGGGAAACAGAAAAAACAGTATGACGTTTTGCGAAAACTCTGTGGGTGATGGAGAAAAATAGATATAATTTTTAAACTCAGTATGCATTACTTACTACAGCACACATATAATTAGCCAGACCCCAAAACCGTTGTAGGCCTGTGTAATTAATAAGACTAATAGGAAAATGATTTATTTCACATGAAAATTTTGTCTGACAAATTCGCATTTTGCAACACTGGGATATTAAGATTAATTTCAGCATCTATACCATGTTACGTATTATTAACTAAATAAATACAATACCATACATAAAACAGAAGCATGATAAGGTTGCCGTTATTTATACAGTATCTATACCGTGTGTGTATACACAGGGTGTTTATAAAGTCCCTATCTATTTTAGTGAAAACGTAGCAAAAAGGGTAAAATTCAATAACAATATAATAGAAGGCATACATTTAATGAGTACTTAAGCATATGATTCTACATGAGCACCATTAGTATCTCTACAGAGTTCGAATCTACTATTAATCAAATCGCGACTTTCTAAGTGATCGACGATACGATCCCTAACTACCGATTCCAAAAGTTTACCGACAACTGACGTTAAACTAATAGGCCTATAATTACTAGCTACTGTGCGGTCGCCTTTTTTAAAAATGGGCGTAACGTTAGCTAATTTGAAGTCTTCAGGAATAATCCCCGCTTCCATTGACTTATTAAAAATTTTTGTTAATGGGCCTACGATAACGTCTTTCAAATCTTTCAAATGTCTAGGATGAAGCGCGTCAGGGCATGGAGCCTTGCTAACTTTTAGCTTATCGATATAATGCTCAATCTCAATCTCGTAAACAGTTATTTCATTCAAAATAGTGTCGCTACTAAATGGAACGATATCGTTCACGTCGGGGACATTATTTACGTCTTCTACGGTAAAAACTGTCGCAAAAAAGTTGTTAAAAATACCCGCCGTTGCCTCAGCGTCGGAAGCCAAAGCGCCGTTAGCGTCCACTAGAGGGCCTATGTTATCTTTTATCGACTTACGATTATTGACGTAATCAAAAAACTTTTTCGGATTATGTTTACTATCCATAGCTAAAAGTATCTCAAAATTACGCTTAGTATTCCTAACAGATCTTTTAACCTGACGTCTAAGCTCGATATATCTATTAAAGTTAGCTACCGTGCCATTGCGCTTATTAAGTCTATACGCTCTGTTACGCTCGTTTATGAACTCACCTATATTTCCCTGGTCCACCACTTCGGCCTACCATGATTACTAGCGCGCTTGGGCCTACGAAGAATAAACTCCCTTCCGATATTCAAAAAACTTTCTTTAAACGCCTCCCACTGAAAAGTTGCGTCATTACCCATAAATAAATTATCTCAGTCCACTATTCTCATCCTATCCGCAAAACTATCAAAAGTAGCCCAACGAGAATCGGACTTTTATTACGTTACTATCCTTACTATTTTCTGATGGTGCTCATGTCGAATCTTAGACGTAAAATTGATAAATAAATATACATCTAATTATGTTACTGCATTTTTATCCTAAAATACTATTATTTCAGCAAATTAAAATTAGAGAGGGACTTTTGGACCACCCATTTATTATTATAGATATGTATATACATAGGTATTATACTTTGGATTATATGCATTCTTAGCTTTCAGCTTATTACCTAGGATTTAAGCTTAATGCAGGATTCAGCTTAATGCCGGATTCAGCTTACACACACACGAGTGTGTTCAAAAAGTTCCGAACTGGTTATGCTGCGAGCGCATCACATAACGTTCATGCGCGTCATGTGATGCGTGTTGTAGTGTGACTCAATCTGTGCCCAAAGACGGTTACCGCTTGTTGATATCGTATTTTGTTCTCTCGATATTTACTGTTTTGTGAAGTAATTTTGTGTGTTTTGTCGCATTTTCTGCATTTCAATAATGGATACTGTTGAAGAACAACGTGTGTGTATAAAATTTTGTGTTAAGCTGGGCAAGACTGCTTCTGAAACCCATGCCATGCTGAACACAGCACTTGGCAATGAAGCCTTAAGTCGGACAACCACTTTTGAGTGGCACAAGCGTTTTAAGGAAGGCCAAACGAGGACGGAGGACGATGCAAGGGTGGGACGACCTTCCACTTCAAGAACTGATGACATTGTTGCTTGTGTTCGTGAAATGATTCGAGGGAACCGTATAATGACAGTCAGGGAAGTCGCAGACGAAATGGACATTTCGATAGGATCATGCCACATGATACTCAGAGAGAATTTGGGGATGCGTCGTGTGTCAGCCAAATTTGTGCCACGACTTTTGACTACCGAGCAGAAAGAGTACCATGTTGTTGTGTCTCAAGACCTCCTTCAACGTGCCAATCTTAATGAAAATTTTCTCAGAAATATGGTTACGGGTGACAAGACGTGGGTGTACGGGTATAGCGTTGAAACAAAACAGCAATCGAAATGGAAGTGCGCGACAATGGAAGTGCGCGACAAAACACACAAAATGACTTCACCAAACAATAAATATCGAGAGAACAAAATACGATATCAACAAGTGGTAACCGTTTTTGGACACAGACTGAGTCACATTACAACATGCATCACATGACGCGCGCGCAACATAACCAGTTCGGGAACTTTTTGAACACACACCATATATATATACACATTTTAACTGCAAACAACACCGTATAATTAATGTAAAGAACGACGCTTATGTAGAAGAGCGTTCCGCACAAGATGAGGAGGGAGAACGAACAAATGAAAAATGAGGTACCACCCGGGAATCGAACCCAGGATCATCCGATTGCCGGTCAGATATGCTATCCACTACACCATGTACCTCGATCAATCAGAAGTCGTAATTCTCCTACATACGAGCAAAAACCAATGCCCTGGGGGGGCACCTTCGCACAAGCGTCGTTCTTTACATTAAAAGCAACTAAAAGCAACTAAAAGCAACTAAATTTTAATATTTTAATAATTTGTCTGAAATCTTTTCAATATCTTCGCTTAGTTTTTCTCAGTCGTTACAATTAGTCGTTGTTCATGTGACTGAACGAAATCATTCGCAAGACATAATGCGACGTGCGCACTTTAATCGATTGTAAATAAAATTTTATTCATTTTTTTCAGAAAAATGTACTTACCAAACCGAAGACATGCCCGAAGTAACAGCGACTGAGATGTACGGTTTCAATACCAATCTGGCAGTGGTCGGACCGGTTTTCATGTCTTTTGGGGCCGGTGTGTTAGTTTTTGTCACACTTCAGTGGTGTTTCTGTCGGCCAATCATATCAATGAGCAAACGATATAATAAATAACTGATTGTATTTCATTTATAATGTCTATCAGTTAAAAGTTATTTGCTGCGTATAACGATTGTATGAAAATAAAACGTAAGACGTACATGAATTTTGTTTGTATTTAATAATAGATGCTCTTGTAACAGCAAATATTAACACTAATTTCTATTAAAATTAGTTTAGGGGTAACGATTTCAAACTCGTGTTAATAATTAACAAGCGTGTATAGCAGCGTTTTTCAAACATTTTTTATCCAGTATCCCCTTCAAACTGAAATCACTCTTTCATCTTTATTTCAATTTCAAATGCCACCTATGGTGTATAATTTATTGGTACCATAATCAATATGATGTGACATTAAAAATAAATGTTTTATTTATTAAGATATCATACATAGTGCTGTACATGTCATGTTTTCTAAACAATTTTTACATATCATACTGATGATTATAATGATAACGAATAAAACTGAAAATATCCAGATTTTGGTCTTCTTTTTCTTTGCTAATTTTCTCGGAGCCCCGTTCAGTAGGTCCTGCGACCCCGAAGAGGGAAGCATACCACAGTTTGAGAGACGCTGATGTACAGTAGAGTTTCTATATGAAAATATTCCTACGTGTTTGGCTGAATTTAATTTCTATACAAAAGTGAAATTTTATGTGTTAAAGTTATTACCTATGTTGGCTGTATTTCCTTTAAGGTCCTCACACAGGATACTTTTTTGTAATAAAAAATTATTAATGATAGCAAATGTCTTTGAGAAAAAATGTACTTTTTACAACCCTGTTTCCTATATTTAACTTAGCATCAGTATATTGAAAATAAAGATATGTATTAGAGGCCGTCATTGGATGTCCTAAGTTGCCTTAGCCCAAACCATTTTGCAGGTGGTTTTGGACTTAGACCTGCTGTAACCTTCCAGATATAATACACGATGCATATTTTATAGCTTGCGGAGGGAACCCAAGGTCTCTCTCCTTTGAGTGGTAGAGGACCATTTAGCATTATTTGTAGAGCAGAACATAAAGGAAAGGCTATGCTAATAATCATTCAAGGGTGTCAGAAACTGGCACAGCGCTCAAGCCAATTAATGCGGCCTATTGCTCTAATTCCTGTATTATTATTATTATTATCCGCATCATTGGGGTTCGAACCCTCGACCTCAATGTCTTTGTCTATAGGGAAACAGTTTTGCTCACTGAACTACGGATGGTGGAAAACGATTAAAGCCCTATAGGGCTTTAAATCTTTTCCAGCATATACAAAGCTCATAGAAAAAAAAACCCTGCTTACTTACATCTAATTATTATTCATCCATTTTTATATCTAGGGGTTCTGTACAACTTCATAAGGTCCTTAGTTTTAAGATTAGTTTCTTGTTTTATTCTATTTTTTATACACAAGCATCTCTCCCACTGCAGTGAGGTCACGTCAGGAACAGGCAGGAAGCGCCTCAATCGCTCACATTCACTTCATCAGCTGTCATGACAATAATGCACCTGCCTCAGGGCAACAATTCCACAACCCAGCCCCACAGACTATTCCACGGTTTACCCAGACCGCTTCATACACCCTAAGGCGGCACATTACCAGTCCGTCGACCCCCATGTACCACATCGCTCCACTTTTTTCTATCCAACGTGCGACTTTCGCCCTCCCAGATGTCCAGGCCCCGCTTCACCCCATCCCTCCATCTCCTCCTTGGTCTACCACTTCCCCTTTCCCATTCCGCCTCCGACGTGTAAATCCCCTTTACCATCCTCTCCTCGCTCATCCTTTCCACATGCCCAAACCATTTTAACACCCCACTTCATCTGCTCTCTCCAGACGATTAATCCGTCTCACCTCACAGATCATTCTCAAGCATTTCATTTTCAGTGCACCCACCCTTTTCCTTTCATTCGCATTCGCAACCCAAGCCTCACATCCATACAACAATGTTGGCACTAGTATACCTTCATACATACCCATTTTCGTACCCATAGTCGAAACACTTCTTAGGGCACCCAGCACCTTTGCCCCTTATTTCACCCTGTGACTCACCTCGGCCTCCATAGTCCCATTCCTCGCCACGTCACCCCTAAATACCTGAAACATGTCACTTCTACAAACTTACACTCAGTCGCTCACGAACCTCCCTCTTACAACACCGCATAACCTTACTCTTAGCTTCCTTCTTTCACCTACCCTCCCGAACTCAGTTACCAGTCTCTGTAGCTTTTCTCTCGAGTCTGCCGCCAGAGCCGTATCATCCGTATACAACAACTGATTCACTTCCCTAAAACCTCCCTCCCCCTGCAAAATACTTCACCCCCGCTCCCCTTCCCATGACCCTTGTATTCACCTCTTTCACCACCCCGTCTATAAATATATTAAACAACCCTGGAGACATCACACAACCCTGTCGTAGACCCACTTTCACGGAAACCACTCACCCTCCTCTCTTCCCATACGCACACATGCTCTACTCTCTCGGTAAAAACTTTTCACTGCATTCAACAACGACCTATGCACCCCATACAGCTGCAGCACTTGTCACAACGCCTTTCTGTCATCCCTATCATACGCTTTCTCAAGATCCATGAACGTCACATACAAATCCCTTTCTTTCTCCAAGTATTTCTCACACATCTTCAACCCAAACACCTGGTCCATACACCGTCTACCCCTTCTAAAACCGGCTTGCTCCTCCCCAATCTGTTGCTCCGTGCGGCTGCAGGAAAAGATCCCCCGGAGGAACCCCCCCCCCCCCCGAGGAAAAAATCCCCCTAGAAAAAAATCCCCCAGGAAAATATCCCCCGAGGAATAAATCCCCCATTAGTCATTCATAACTTAAACCTACAAAAAATTTCGGCATTAAAAGGATAAAAGTTAACATTTAAGATAATATTAACATTAAGTTAACATTAACATTTAAGATTAACATAGGTGACCAAGAAAATAGAATGTTTGGATCACCTGAAGATCATGGCCCCCAGCCTTCGTTAGTTAGCCTTATAAGGCTAACTAACGAAAATATCACGACTTAACCTAACCAATCGTCAAGGGCGTACAGTTGGTTTGTTAACCGTTCACTTGAGTCTGAGCAACAAGTTATGTCATTTCTAGATAATTTTCTATATGTTTCATGACTAATGGGGGATTTATTCCTCGGGGGATATTTTCCAGAGGGATTTTTTCCTAGGGGGATTTTTTCCTCGAGGGTGTATTTTCCTCCAGGGGATCTTTTCCTGCAACGTATGTATTCCTATGTAAAATTAAATTTTAGGAGGGGTTTCTTTTCTTGAACTTTTGCAAAAAATCACATTTAAGTGTTTACATTCCCACTTTTTTTTTTTCTGGTTATGTACAGAACAGCTGTGCAGGACATACACCTGTACAAATGTAACAGACCGGTTTCTTACCAAACAAAACCATTGTAACAGCTGTTACAGGCTACTAGAGTTTCACTGTGATAATTTTCTATGTTTCAGATGCAAAGCTTGGTGAAGATTGTGTAGCCACTAGCCACCATTGCTAAGCAAGGACGAAAGACCAGAAAAAGTTCTGGTTCAAAGCTGAGTGATCTGGTGGGTCCAGGCAAGCAGTTATTTCCCACAGAATTTCTAACCTGGAGAGCTGTGTTTCAGAGAGGAATCTTCCTCCAGGAAGAGAAGCTGCCTCTGGATGATATGAAGAGAGCTCAGTACCCTCTGCAAGATTTGGCATCACTGGTACTGGAACAGTGGCGCAAAAGCAATGCCACGTTCACTCCTCCTGTGATAATTCAAGAGAGATCCATTGCCAGGAAGATTCTTGTCAGGTGGAATGAAATGATTGACCTAGTGAATGGCAGAGTGAAGGCTGCAAAGAGAGAGAAGAGAATATCTGAACTTGATACATTGTTTGACATAACAACCAGCAAACATGATATCACTCTCTGTAGAACTGAAGCATCTGGCTGCTCTGGCTGTGCTGCTAGAGTTCATGTCAACTGTGACTGTCCTCTGCCTCAGAAGATTCCAAAGCTAGAGCTAGACTGGCTCCATTACTAGAGGATCAAAACCTCAGAAGTTTCTGGCTTCCGGATGGCATCTGTTGATGTGAAAGAAACAGTGAAGCAGGTGAAGGCTGCTAAGAGGAAGGAGGAAGAACAGAAGGCAGCTGAGAAGAGAAACAGAAAAGAGGTAGAAGAAAAGAAGCTACTGCTTAGAGCTGATGATGGTGATGATGATGAAGATGAGGTGACTTCCTTGCAAGACTCTCCAGGCAGAGCAGCTCCTACTGCTGACACAGATTTTTCCAGTACTGCACCAGGCACAAGCTCCAGTGTCAACACTGGCAAAATCTCCACCTCTGCCAGGAGGAACTACATGGATATCTCAAGCACTGCTGCGGCTGCAGTCAGGTTCAAGGTGGCAAACACTCCTGCAGCAGCCATTGCAACTGGTTTCTTGCAAGATCTCATCAAAGCTGGCCTTCTATCTGCTGATAAGACATATCTAGCTGTTGACAGGATGAAGGTGGAGGGGCAAGGAGTCTGTAATAGGTGCCTCGGTGGAGGCCCTGGAGAAAAGGACAGAAGGAGATGAGATCAAGGGAATTTTCTTTGATGGCAAACAAGATAAGAAGACAAAGATCATGAGTTACAATGAAGAAACTGGCCGCTTCCATCCTGATATTACAACTGAAGAGCACTATTGTGTTACCTGGGAACCTGAGGGGAAGTATCTCTTCCATTGTACACCAGAAGAACCTGAAGGAAATGAGAAACCTGCACTATTGTGGTCCTTGGTGGTGACTCCACCAACACAAACACAGGACCTGATGGATGAGCCATCATTCACTTGGAGAGACTGCTAGGTCACAAGTGTCGCTGGCTGATATGCCAGTTGCATATTAATGAACTCAGCCTCAGGCACATGATCATCAAGCTTGATGGTCCCTACACGCACATGTCTGGGTTCAGTGGCCCAATAGGAAAACTTTTGGAGAAGATCAATGACATACCTGTCAACTTTAGCTTTAAGGCTCTGCCAGGAGAAGAAGAAATAATTGAACTGCCAGAAGACATTGTACAGAACCTTAGCACTGACCAGAAGAACTGCTACCTACTGATCAAAGCTCTCAAGACAGGAGATTTGAGCAAGGAAGTTGCTGGTCTGAAGTGTAGTCCACTGAATCAGTCACACTGGCTGACTACAGGTGAGGCTCTGTTGATGTTGTGGATGAGGCAGCATGGTCAGAAGAGGGAGGTGTTGAAGAAGCTGGAGGTGCTGCTGAATTCTGCCTGGACTTCTACTTCAAGATGAAGGTGAAGCACCACATGAGGTATGGACCTCACCATACTGTGACCGCTCTGGGACTGCTGAGAAGCCAGACCTCTGAAGTCAGGAACACAATCACTCATGTGATAGTTCGTGGAGCTTATCATGCTCACAGTGAGAACCTCATTGCCTCTCTCCTGTGCAGTGAGGATGAGGAGGAGAGGGCGGGGGGTTGAGATGATCAAGAAGATCAGAAGTAAGTCTGAGTATGGAGACATGAGTCTCAGAACTCATAGAAACCCTAAACTGAATTTTGATGCCACTTCTCCAGTTACTCTGATTAATTGGGATAAGGAGAAACTGTATGAGCCATTCTTCACTTGTAAGATGTCAAGAGGAGAAGTTGAGGAGCTTCTCAGGTCTCCACTTGAAGTTGAGAACTTCTCAGTTCACACTCAAAGCTGTGAAAGAGCAGTCCAGGAAGTTCCAGCTGCAGCTCATGCAGTGTATGGGCAAGAGGGAAGAGATGGTTTTGTTCGTGCTAGGATCGATCACAGAGAATTGTTGGCAGTTTTCAAGTCAAAGCAAGACATTATGAACATGTTTTAGATCTCTACAAGACCTGCTAGACAAATCAAGATGCTTTCAGAAGAAAAAATCTCAAGACATTCAGTTGACCAGCATATTATTACAAGCTGGGGTGGAGGAGGGACTTATACAAATATTAAAGAAGAATTGCAATTGCAAGAAAAAGGTTGAACGTCACAGCAGCTTGCGGAAAGGTGGGGGCAGCTGCCATCACACTCAGTGATGCCGAAAAGAAAATAAATAAAAATTGGTGGAGGCGTTGCTAAAAAAAAGAAAATGCAAGACCAAGAAAGAAGAACAAAAAGATTCTGCCTGATAAAGAGACAGCCGCAAAATGTGGTGTATAGGAGACTAAAAATCATACAATTTCTTAATTTTGGGCCATTTTCGGTGATTTTGGTTATTTTAGGGGTTATGAACCACTTTGGCTGATCTTAAATGGGTCCAAGCCTACCCCTAGAAAAGCTTATGGGTGTATGTGAACAATATGGAACATATGGAGGTCATTTGAGGCTACTAAGTCTTTGAAATTGGCCAAAAATCCCATTTTTCGACAAAAAAGTGCGATTTTGAACACTTAAATGCGATTTTTCGCAAAAGTTGCAGAAGACCAGCCCCTCTTAAAATTCAATTTTACATAGGAATACATATTGCCAATCTTGAAATTCCAAGTTTTTCAATATTCGACCAGAGCATGATACACCCTATAGCACAATCCAAAATTTTATTGTTTTGACGCGTACACGAAAATTTAAAAAAGAAGTGCTTGATTTTAAATTTGTTTCTTGCTTATTCCAAACATCAATTCCTTCGTATGATAAACATCTTAGCATTTAAAATGCAAAATTAGGGTTTTGAAAGTAATAGTTAGTACGTCTGAAATTCTTTGAATAGTTTACTTCATTGGCTGTTTGATATGACTTGCATAATTAACAGGAACTTCCTTAAAAAATATTTCTTGAATGTGTGAACAGATATTCAGCGTGTTTAAATTTATACTGTTTTTTACTTGACATAATTATTTTTCGTATTCGAGATTTTTCATTTACTCGTAGTTAGTTATAAATAAAAAGAAGGATGATGATAATAATAATATATTTTATCATTTTAAAGAATTCTTCTCACGCGATTCCTTAAAGAATTCTTCCTACGTGGTCCCACCGCGTCGTAAAAGGCGACTAAAAATAAGGGACGGGTGCGGGGGCTGGAAACCCGTCCCACCTGTATGTAACCTTCCACAAACAGGAACGGTCAGAGAAGGGGCATAGCGGAGGCTTTCCCGCGACGGCTCAGGCTGGGATGTCTAAATGTGCGTGGGTGTGGTCAGGATAATAAGAAGGGTGCTCTGTTTCGTGAGAGAGGAGTGGAGGTCCTGGCCTTCAGTGAAACAAAGCTGAAGGGTAAGGGTGTGGAGTGGTTTAGGAATATTCGGGGGCTAAATTCTGGGGTTGGGGAGGGGGTAAAGGCAAGGGAGGGGTTTGCGCTTCTGATACGTGATGGGCTATGGAAATGTATAAAAGAGTGTAAGGAAGTGAGTGCAAGGCTGACGTGGGTTAGAATGAAAGTGGGCCAAGAGAGATGGGTGATTGTTAGTGCGTATGGACCAGGGAGTGAGAAGTGTGAAGAGATACGGAATGCGTTCTGGGATGAACTGGGTGAATGCTTAGGTAGTTTTGATGCGAGGGACCGAGTTGTGCTAGGGGACTTACATGCGAGAGTGGGGGATGTGCCAATTGAGGGTATAGTTGGGGCGCCTGGTATGAATGGAAGTGGGGAAAGGTTAGTTCAGTTGTGTGCTGAAAAAGAATTGATGATTGAGAATACATGGTTTCGTAAAAGAGATGTACGTAAATACACGTGGGTGAGTGGTGTCCGAGGTGATAGGGCACTAATGGATTATTTGTTGATGACGAGATCTGCTAGGGGGAGGTTGTTAGATGTGAATGTGTTGAGAGGAGTGGCAGGTGGAATGTCTGACCACTTCTTGGTGGAGGCGAAAATAAAGGTTTGTGGTGGGCGTAGAGTAAGACAGGGTAGTGTGCCTGTGACAGAGGTAGTGAAAGTGAGTGAACTGAGAAAAAGGATTGGGAACGGATGTATCAGGAGAGACTGAATGAGGAATGGTGCAAGGTGGGAGAGAGTGAAACAAGTAGTGTGGAGGAGTGGCAGATATTTAGTGAAGCGGTGCTGAAGTGTGCGACTGAAGTGTGGGGTGTACGGAAGACTGGGGTTGGCCATACTGTAAATGACGGGGTAGTCAATGGTGAAATGTAGGGACTGAAATGTTGGTGAAGCAAAAGAGGGAAGTATATGCTCGGTATTTGCAGAGCAGAAGTGTGGGTGATTGGGAAGAGTATAAAAGGAAGAGGCAAGAAGTAAAGAGAAAAGTGCGAGAGCTGAAATAGAGAACAAATGAGAGATGGAGTATGAGAGTCAGAAAATTTCAGGAAGAACAAGATGTTTTCGAGAGAAGTCAATAGCGTGAGGAAAATGAGAGGGGAGATGAACATGACTGTGAAAAGAGTCGATAGGGAAGTGATGATCATGATCCATAGAGAAGATGTGAAAACAAGGTGGAGTGAGTATTTTGAGAGACTATTGAAGGTGTCGGAAGATAGGGACGCAGATATGGTATGTTTGGGCAGAGAGGGGGTTCAGAGTATGAGAGTTATGGCGAATGGGTTGGTCCGTAGAGGAATGGTGGAGACCCTCGGCAGGATGAAAGGTGGAAAAGCGGTAGGAGTGGATGGGATCGCTGTAGAGCTCCTGAAAAAAAGACAGTGAATGTAGTGTTGATTGGTTAATGCGTCTGTTTAATGTGTGTATGAACAGAGGCGAGCTGACTCAGGACTGGCGGAGTCCATGTATCGTCCATCGGTATAAAGACAGGAGAAAATAATATTTCCATTTACTCAGAGTTTTCCCAAAATATTATTTAAAATTAAGTGTACTAATTTAACTTTACTTTCTTTTTTTTCCAGGTTAACTATATTTAATAGTATTTTTTGCATTAAAAAAATATAGCTATTTAAACAAACAGATTTTTAATAAAAAGAAGGAAATTTTTTTCAAGTTTTGCTCAAATTTTAAAATTTTTCATAGTAGAAAAAATTGTTTTTTCATTCCAAAAAGTTTTCCGTGATTTCAATAATTTTCCGCCAGCATGAATCGAAACTGTATTAATCCCAGAGATACATTTTGCTACGTATGTGGAGAACTGACCATAATGGCACAGAGGAAGACGATGACCCCACTCGTGAAGAAGGCTTACGAACTTTATTTTGGATGTAAGGTAGGCGACCAAGACAAATCCTGGGCACCTCATATCTCATGCATTTCCTGTGCCGTCACTCTTAGGGGTTGGATTAAAGGTACCCGCAAATCTATGCCATTTGCCATACCAATGATTTGGAGAGAGCCCAATCACCTAACGGATTGCTATTTTTGTATGACTAACGTTTCGGGATTCTCTGCCAAAAATAAACATAAAATTCAATACCCAAATCTTGCATCTGCCATGAGACCAGTACTACATGACGATGATAACCCAATTCCAACTCCCCCAAAGTCATGGACACTGGATGAAGAGTCTGAAGTTGAACCAATGGAAATTGATGACACTAAAGATACAGACTTTCAGCAACCTGAATCAAATAAACCACGTATGATAACGCAGGTTATGCTGAATGATCTCGTGAGAGATTTGGACCTTCCTAAAAAGAAAGCGGAATTATTGGGCTCCAGGTTACGTGAATGGAATTTTCTGGCAAAAGATACAAGCATATCGGCGTTCCGCACTCGCCAAAAAGATCTGATGCAGTATTTCTCCTCGTCAGGTGGTTTATACTACTGTAATAATGTAAATGGACTGCTGTTAGCTCTCGGTCATGAGCACAAATCTGAAGATTGGCGTTTATTTATTGACTCTTCGAAGCTAAGCCTCAAGGTTGTACTACTTCACAATGGAAATAAATACCCTTCCATTCCTGTAGGGCACGCTGTCCACATGAAGGAATCTTAGGAAAATATGAAACTCATCCTTCAGCAGATTAATTATGACCAGTTTCGTTGGTATATACAGTATGTGGAGATTTAAAAGTCGTCGCGCTTCTTCTGGGAATGCAGCTCGGTTATACGAAGTTCTGCTGCTTCCTTTGTGAATGGGACAGCAGAGCCAGAGATTCGCATTATTTTGTAAAGGATTGGCCACTTCGTCAAAAATGTATCCCAGGACTGAAGAATGTGTCTCATGAACCCTTAGTTGACCCCAAGAAAATATACTTACCGCCACTTCACATCAAACTTGGCATCATGAAAAATTTTGTCAAAGCAATGAACAAGGAAGATGAGGCATTCAAATATTTGAAGAAAAAGTTTTCACGACTTAGCGATGCAAAGATAAAAGAAGGGATCTTTGTTGGTCCCCAAATCAGAGAGCTCATGAAAGATCAAAAGTTTGATGATGCCTTGAGAGGAAAAGAAAAAGTGGCATGGGAGGCCATGAAGAATGTTGTCACAAATTTTCTAGGGAACATCAAAGCCTCTAACTATGAAAAAATAGTGCAGGACATGATTGAAGCATATAGGTTATTGGGATGTAATATGTCACTAAAAATCCATTTCTTGCACTCCCATTTAGATTTCTTCCCTGAAAACCTCGGCGACGTAAGCGATGAGCATGGAGAAAGGTTCCACCAAGATATAGCTACTATGGAGAAACGCTACCAAGGGAGGTGGGATCCGGCAATGTTAGCTGATTACTGCTGGACATTGATGCGAGAAGCTCCTAATGAAAACTACAAGAGAAAATCAGTGACAAAGAAGTTTTAAGAAGAATATTTTAAATGCCAATCTGCCACTAATATAATTTTTATGAAGTATTTTTACTAACTTCTATACACTTTTTGAATAAATATTAAAATACAAATTTCTCAGTAACCTTGGGTGATAGAGAAATTCAACGGCTATATTCGGAATCAGCGGAAAAAATCTTATAAGACAGACCTGTTCACGTCCAAGAAACAAAAAAAAAGTTAAAATTTGTTCCCCAGTGTTATAGAGGAGTTAGTTTGTTGGGTGTGCCAGGTAAAATGTACGGGAGAGTGGTGATTGAAAGGGTGGTGGCATCCACAGAGCGGCTGCAGGAAAAGATCCCCCGGAGTAAAATACACCCCCCCCCCCCCGAGGAAAAAATCCCCCTAGGAAAAAATCCCCCAGGAAAATATCCCCCGAGGAATAAATCCCCCATTAGTCATTCATAACTTAAACCTACAAAACATTTCGGCATTAAAGGGATAAAAGTTAACATTTAAGATAATATTAACATTAAGTTAACATTAACATTTAAGATTAACATCGGTGACCAAGAAAATAGAACGTTTGGATCACCTGAAGATCAGGGCCCCCAGCCTTCGTCAGTTAGCCTTATAAGGCTAACTAACGAAAATATCACGACTTAACCTAACCAATCGTCAAGGGCGTACAGTTGGTTTGTTAACCGTTCACTTGAGTCTGAGCAACAAGTTATGTCATTTCTAGATAATTTTTTATATGTTTCATGACTAATGGGGGATTTATTCCTCGGGGGATATTTTCCAGGGGGATTTTTTCCTGCAACGGTTGTGGGTGGATGTTAGAGTGATGTCATCTGCATATGATGATAAGGTAAGCTCGTTATCTATGGGTGTTGGAATGTCATGCATGTATAAGTTGAACAGGGTTGGTGAGAGAACAGAGCCTTGAGGGAAAAAGCTTGTTTTTGGATGACTTGCCATTAAATGTGACATGTGAGTATCTTCCTGAAAGTTAGTTGCTCAGCCACCTTTTGGTGTTATTGTGCATGTTTGTGTTGAGTATTTTGTTTATGAGAGGGAAGCGTGGGATAGCATCAAATGCTTTACTAATGTCTATTGTTGCTAATAGTGTACGTTGAGCTGGTCGTCTGGAGTGATGCCATCCATGATGTGCTGCGTGAGGTTAGTGAGTAATGTCGTGGTTGAGTGGTGAGGTCTGATCCATGTTGAGTAGGCGATAGTGGTATGTGTGGGTTGGTGATTTGTAAGATTAGTCTTCTGTTACTTTGGAAGGTGTGCATAGTAAAGTAATGGGTCTATAGGAAGCTGGTTCTGTTGGATTTTTGTTTGGTTTGAGTAGTGTAATAATTTTACCTTGTTTCCATATGTCAGGAATAATACAGTGTTGATATGAACATGTGCTGATATTTGTGAGAGGTAGTATTCCCTTTGGGCCCAAGTGTTTAAGGTGTATGTTAGATATGTTGTCTGGTCCAGTAGCCTTCGAATTCTTAATGTTCTTGATGATCTTGGTGGTCTGGTCTGTATTGAAGGGTGTAATGGTCGTGTCGAGTCTGTAGGTTTTCTTGTTTCTGGCTGTTTGTCTGTCTACGTGTTTCTGGTTGTTGTCTCTGTTTAAGTGACTTATCTTTGCTTAGTGATTAACTAGAATGTTAGCTTGTTGTGTATATGTTGGGATATTATTTTGGCTGCGACAGATAGCCGCGTGTGAGGTGTGAATGCCGCTGTTAGAGTGGGTAATGCTGTTTATAGTCTTGTATAGCCTGGATGTATCTGTGGAGTGGTTTAGTGTTGTTATGAATTCCCTAAATGTTTCTGTTTGTTTTTCTTTGAGTTTGTTGCTTATTTCTGTGTTGAGCTGTTGTATCTGCTGTTTTATGGTTTATGTGTGTGGTGTTTGTGTGTTATGTTTGAGGTTGTTACGTTGCCTTATACCAATTGCTTTAAGTAAAGTCGGAAGATATTGAAAATTAACATGGTAAGGTAGGCTAAGGATATTTTTACGCTCAAATTCCTTTACAGTTATGTGGAAAAGGTTTTCCACATAAAATACATTTTTGTTAAAATTTAAAAATATCAGTGTTTGTCTAAATTAACGTATTAATCCTTTTTTCCTGTTTGTATAAATTAAGTATTAATCTTTAATTTCTTAATATTGTATAAAGTGCCTCAATGCCCAGTATATTGCTTGGCATCCTTTTTCGATAAGCCTAACGACGCTTTCCAAAAGGTGCCACATCTATAATCTTAAAAAGAGATTCCTAAATTCTAAATGTTCTTTTCGACTATTATAAATCACATAAAAGAGTTAAGTGTAGAACCACAATTATATAAATTATTTTGCTAATATCATTATTAGAGTAGGACTTTGCAATTTTAATAATCTTTTGTAAGGCGGTCGTGCCTCGGCCCTTTGGGTGGTCAGTCAACCCAATTGGGGTTTTCTTCGTTTAGAACTCTCTAAGCAAGTGTAGTGATACAACATTGAATTCTGTTTACGTTGATTTGATTGTAAAAGAAATCAATCTAGTATCTTAAAAGTGATCTATCCTTGTGAAATAAAGACTGAAAAAGGTAATTCGTCATTTATATCCTTCCACGAGAGAGGCAATCCACTCCTACAACGGACGGAGGGAGGGGACGCCATTGAAACGAAGGTATAAATTGTTTTTTTCCGTTACGCGCAGTCAGATAAAGAAAGGTTGAAAAGAAGAACCGTGGACGTCAGCAGTATAAACTTCATTGTCGGTGCAAGAAAGCGACATACTGAGAATACCATAAACCGCCGGAGAAAGTGTAACGAAGAAGAAAACATCTTTTCCGACAATTACACTATTATAATACCTATTCTCAGCTTTCCTAAGCCAGTTATCTAGAAATGAACTAGGATACCATAACTTAGTACCAATGTTCATGATATTGCATAACTCGGAATCTAAAAATTCAGGACTGACAACTCTCAATGCTCTAAGAAACATAGCAGAGAAAATACAAGATTTAATCGAGAGATGATGGTCAGTATAAAAATGCACATAAGAGTTATTATTAGTAGGCTTACGAAAAACTTCAAATATGAACTGATTCAAGCATCTCCGAAATTTTAGATCCAGAAAAGATAAGCTTCCATCATTTTCTTTTTTCAACTGTGAACTTAATAGATGGGACTAAATTGTTGAACCTACCAAGAAATAAGTCAACACCCAAATTGTTAGGCCAAAGGCATAAAATATCATCTATATATCGGTACCAAACAAGGTTAAAATTAACAATAGTAGGCAAAATTCTGCTTTCAAAAAATTCCGTATATAAGTTAGCTAATACGGGTGAGAGGGGATTTCCCATCGCCAATCCAAACGACATAGCATAAAACTTATTTTCAAACTGAAATTTACACTCTTTGACGCAAAGCTTAATTAACTTAATGAGAGTGTTGTGTTGAACAGGGAAAGAATATTTAGAGATCTTATCTTTTAAAAAATAAAGTAGGTCATGAACAGGGACTTTTGTGAATAAAGAGCATACATCAAAGCTTACCAATTTGAAATTAGGGTCATTAGGAAACTTCAGTTTGTCAATAAGATCCATGCTATTTACAATATGTGATTTGGAAATAGAGCCAACTAACGGCGTTAATAAACTAACTAACCATTTAGATAGCTTATCGGTTACGGAGCTAACAAATATGGTAGTGGCGGATTGATACTAAGAAACTGCTTAGAAAGCCCATTATAGTTATTTTTTAATATTTCTCTTCATTTTCTGTTAAACATTTTATTAACATCCTCCCGTGGAGGTTTGTGCGTATCGCGGTAAAGTATTCATCTTTTCAATGTAACTGTTTTTGTCCATGATGACGATCGAATTAGATTTGTCCGCTTTTGTAGTATGTAATTAATCATTATTTTTAAATGTTTTTAGGGCTTTTTCAAACCTCAAAGGATAATTCGATTCATACCTCGTAGTACAGTAAAAGCACTATACGCACAACCTTTGGCTAAAGTCACCTCACTCGCATATATTACTACGTTTTCCAAAATTGATAAAAGTTTTAGCAATCAGTAAGCTGCTGGGCTTTTTTGGGACAGAGAATCCTAAGCCATAACCTAACCCACATTTGGTATTGAAGTCTAGTTCATGGGACGACAAATTAACAATATTACTAAATGAGTAAAATCACTATTTTTTAAGTTCAGTAACTATTACGAATTAAATTTTCCAGTCTATTGTTTAATTTTCTGTTCTGAGTTCTGCGTCTTCTCCGTAAGTTGTTGTAAATATCGTCTAAAAGTGTACTTCTCCAAGCACGAGGAACGGTGGAAAAAAAATAGATCTTTTATTACTTCGGACTCTCTGAAGGCGTTCTTTACTTCGATGCGGGCTATATTAATATGTTTCTTTAAAATAATTCTTTCTGTGTCACCAAACGGTGTACCGTCCAACATACGGTATCGTTTCCCAAGAAGGGATTTTGGGATGACTTTTTCACTGTAATACTTCCTAAGGAAATTGAATTGGTTCTTAATAGAATGTGCTTCAGCAAATGCAGAACGGAAACGTCTAAAAATCGATCAAAGAGCAGGAAAAGTAGTTGTAAAAAGAGCAACAGTAAAAAGGACACGAGTGGGCTCCATTATATGGGATGAATTTCACAATTAAACACGTGAAATGAATGAATGATGCAAATCCACAAGTAAAAGGAAAAATGATTCGAAGGCCTTTCGTGTATTCAGTCTTTACTTAAAGCAATTGATATTAACATAGTCTTTAAGTATAATAATACTGATAAATCACGCCTAATAAAGAATAGCCCGGATAATGCGGTTGGTTGTGTGTATTCGATCGGATGTACACAATGTAACTCAGTATATAGAGGCCAAACGAGAAAAACGTTAGATATTAGGGTAAAACAGCATAAATATGCGTGTAGAAAAGCAAATAATTCTAATGCATTGTTTAACCATATGTATAGATGTAATCATTGTATCAAGTGGGATAGTGCTAAAGCGCGCGTTAAAAACAGTTATAATTGAAAGAAACATTCTAGAATGTGCATTTATCCATTTTCAATAACAGTGCGGGGATGTATAAAATTGACAATGTCCTATTAAAATACCTTTTGCCTTTAATCAACTCTTGTTAATCATGTGCTAATCTTTTTATTTTTCTGTCCCGTTGTACATACGTATATATTTTCGTCATCTCGCCTTCTCCCTTCATTCTCTGATGAGGTGTACTTCTGAATACACGAAAGACCTTGGAATAATTTTTCCTTTTCCTTGTGGGTTTGCATCATATATACGATGGGCGGTCAGAAAATAAATTTACACGGCGTATAATTTCGTAACTAAAGGACTGCACGTCGATTCGACTGCCATCTACCGTATATTAGGGTGGCCCACTTTTAAATTTTTTTTGAAAAGTATAGGTGATCGTGGTTTTTCCCATTATTTGGCACTATACTAGCACAGTGGTACCATTTTTACAAAAATTGATCAATATTTAGGGGTCTCGCATCGACCTTGAAATTACTAGTATTTTTTTTTAAATGCGTACTTTTTAACTTTTTACTGAATCAAGATAAATCATTAAGTAGGGATGTTTTCTGAATCCTCTTAATGAGAGAAGTCGTTTGGTGTGCCTGCCAATGTCATACGACTAACGATTTAAAGGTTGTGCCTGTATACAGGTAATACCAATGTGCTAGTATAGTGCCAAATAATGGGAAAAACCACGATCACCTATACTTTTCAAAAAAATGAGTCATCATACCCGGGCGGAATGTATAATGTATATAGGTAATTAGAAAATGCACTATGCCTGTGCCAGGTACCTAACCTATTTCTTTTTTTGCGGATCATAACATTTTGAAATTCTGTCTGAGTTCCTCATCCTTTGTCATGGACAAATCGATGGCAACCATAACTGGAAGAACTCTTGAAGCTACAAATAGAGAGTCATCAAAATGAAAGGCGAAAATAACATCGCTACCTTCTCTAAGATCGGCCTCGGAAATTTTTTTAGTTGGCCAACCGTCGTCCTCCATCAGTGGTAGCAAATTGCCAACAACACGGCAGGTTTTGCAATACTTCTTCAATGTTATCCAGTACACTGCTAACAGGAAAGACGCATTCAAAGAAACCGTAAACAACGTCTTAAAGTTTTGGAACATGGCACGCATTAAAACAATCACAAAGCTCAACTGCGAACGGAAGCTAGAGGCATTGTGAAAAAAGTGGCACTTACTCCAAAAGAGCAGAAAACGAGAAACTGACGCCGGAGGAAAACGGCAGAAGTTTTCGGACAGTGTGGACAAGCTGTGGGGTATCGGAGCATCTGACGCTGTCGAAGATATAAAGAAGAATCGACTGCTGTCCGACAAGAATGATGAATCATCATTCTCCATGGCCTCATCTCCGGTTTCGTATGCACACTTTGAGGATTGCGGCTCCTGGCGAGGACGTTTTCTTCCTTCCTGTAGCTTTCTTTTTACAGCGAAAACTTTATCGTTCCCGCTCATCGTTGCCACCCGAGGACCACGTTGATCGAGGTAGAAGTCAATGTCTTCTTTCTTGTCCTTGTCGGACAGCAGTCGATTCTTCTTTATATCTTCGACAGCGTCAGATGCTCCGATATCCCACAGCTTGTCCACACTGTCCGAAAACTTCTGCCGTTTTCCTCCGGCGTCAGTTTCTCGTTTTCTGCTCTTTTGGAGTAAGTGCCACTTTTTCCACAATGCCTCTAGCTTCCGTTCGCAGTTGAGCTTTGTGATTGTTTTAATGCGGGCCATGTTCCAAAACTTTAAGACGTTGTTTACGGTTTCTTTGAATGCGTCTTTCCTGTTAGCAGTGTACTGGATAACACTGAAGAAGTATTGCAAAACCTGCCGTGTTGTTGGCAATTTGCTACCACTGATGGAGGACGACGGTTGGCCAACTAAAAAAATTACCGAGGCCGATCTTAGAGAAGGTAGCGATGTTATTTTCGCCTTTCCTTTTGATGACTCTCTATTTGTAGCTTCAAGAGTTCTTCCAGTTATGGTTGCCATCGATTTGTCCATGACAAAGGATGAGGAACTCAGACAGAATTTCAAAATGTCTTGATCTGCAAAAAAAGAAATAGGTTAGGTACCTGGCACAGGCATAGTGCATTTTCTAATTACCTATATACATTATACATTCCGCCCGGGTATGGTGACTCATTTTTTTGAAAAGTATAGGTGATCGTGGTTTTTCCCATTATTTGGCACTATACTAGCACATTGGTATTACCTGTATACAGGCACAACCTTTAAACCGTTAGTCGTATGATATTGGCAGGCACAACAAACAACTTCTCTCATTAAGAGGATTCAGAAAACATCCCTATTAATGATTTATCTTGATTCAGTAAAAAGTTAAAAAGTACGCATTTAAAAAAAAAAAACTAGTAATTTCAAGGTCGATGCGAGACCCCTAAATATTGATCAATTTTTGTAAAAATGGTACCAATGTGCTAGTATAGTGCCAAATAATGGGAAAAAACACGATCACCTATACTTTTCAAAAAAAATTGAAAAGTGGGCCACCCTAGTGAGGGGGTTTACTCTCCACCCAAATCTAACCTAGGAAGGTAAGAGAGAGGCGGAGAGAGGAGTAGGTCTTTTTGCTGGCATATCCCAACGCATAATAAGCTCTTGACCTCCGCACTTGGTTTAGGTGTAATCAGCCAGTTGGTTTAATTTGGCTTAGAAGGCTTAAACAGCCAGTTGGCTTAGAAAGCGTAAATGGCTTGTTTATATATATATATATATATATATATATATATATATATATATATATATATATTAGTGATGTAGCGGATGTCATTTTTTTCACATCCGCGGATGCGGATGCGGATGAGGATGTTTGATTTAAACATCCGCGGATGCGGATGCGGATGCGGATGTCTACATTTTCGTTATTTTTTAGGATATATTCGAGATTTGTTGTGTTTAACGTATATAATAAGTTATTATATAGAGAGAGCTGTAGCTATAATGTAGTATAATTGATTAATTGTACAATAATTGCTGTACTTTTCTCTGAACATATAAAATAATATCAAGCATCTAACTAATATAGAAATCAATCAGTGAATTCGTCTGCAAATAAATTCGTTATATTTTGTTGAGTTTCAGCCACAATTAGAAACCATAATTGTGTTACCAGGATGCGGGACGTGAACGCAACTCAAATGCACCCCACCAACCTCTTTCCCCAACCTCCACCCTTATAGAAAGAGATCTTTAATTAGCTTGATAACCATTTATATTAAGTTTAAAGTTTTATCAGGCATATTTATAAATGAGTAATTAAAATAAAGTAAACTAAGATGTTCATCGTTTAATGTTCAAACTTAATTATAGGAAGGTTATGCTTAAGGAACATTAATTTTTCTGCCTTTTCTGCTGCCAGTCTGTTTCTCTTTTCATCATATATTAATCCAGCACTGCTAAATAATCTCTCGCTTGGTACGTTTGTTGGAGGACAGGCTAAATGTTTCCTTGCAAGTTTACTCAAGTATGGATAGATATTCTGCGTATTTTTCCACCAACTAATAGGATTGTCACATGCAGCCAGGCGTTTTTCTTGGTGATAGCTCTCGATCATTTTTACTACATCTTTTGACATCGCGTAGGTCTCGTCATTGCTGCTTGACTCAAGAAACTGAGAGACAGATTCTGTGATAGATTTGCTTGTTGAAGGTGTTGGTTCTGTCACTGAAACTTTTATTCTTTTGGTGGGTGGCGAAGCGACAGATTCAAGAGATTGAAGCTCTTCAACTGCTTTGCCAAGTGATGATTTAACTCGTTCTAATGTACTAGGTGAAAATAACTCAGCTTTGTAACGTGGATCTAAGTAGGTTGCAAGAGAGTAACTTCATACAAGAACAGCCTCTCGTCTTGTCGCTTGCATCACTTTTGCGCACAATGAACTAGTTCTATTAATATAATAGAATTTGATAATTTCCGCTTATTAATGACGTTTTATCTCAACGGTCCACATCCGCACGACATCCGCAGTCCAAAGTGCGGATGCGGACGCGGATGCGGATGTGAGAAAATGTGCGGATGTTCCGCGGATGCGGATGTGACCTACATCACTAATATATATATATTTATTTATTTGCCCGAGGCAATCCACAACAATAGTCGCCAGATTGGCTATTTAATTAATCTGTATATATTTAATGGAGAGGAGTTGTTCTCCGTAAAACGAAGTTCTTGACAGCCCCAATCGGCCAAGAACGGAAATATAATAAATATATATATAAATGTGAGTGTGTGTGTATATATATATATATATATATATATATACAGGGGTTAGACAAAATAATATGAACACCCGCCGATTTCACCGGTTATCTTTACGGACTGCTCAGACACAAAGTAAACGGTCAAATGACTGGCAAACCTATTTAAATGCGTAACAGAGAGTGTATACGTCATGTTATAACCCTCACGTTGTTTTTACAGATCTGAGTGAATTATGAATTAGCAGTTATGAAAGACCTGTCAGACTTCCAAAGAGGGCAAATTGTCGGAGCGCGGATGGCTGGTGCATCGGTGACGAAAACCGCTCAGATGTTCAATGTATCCAGAGGAACTGTCTCTATGGTCATGTCTGCATACCAAAACCATGGAAAGACAAGCACCGACAAATGCAATAGTGGACGCAAGAAGAAGCTGTGTGATCGAGACCGCAGGGTGCTAAAGCGCATTGTGACAAAGAACCATAAGACCACAGCTCCAAAAGTGACTGCAGAGCTTAACCAGCATCTTGCAAGCCCGGTATCGACCAGAACTGTACGTCGCGAGCTCCATGGAGC
Source organism: Bathynomus jamesi (assembly GCA_023014485.1). NCBI lineage: Eukaryota > Metazoa > Arthropoda > Malacostraca > Isopoda > Cirolanidae > Bathynomus > Bathynomus jamesi. The sequence continues at coordinate 220,110 of JAJOZX010005148.1, forward strand.
TGGATACCATGGGAGGGCTGCAACTGCCAAACCCTTCCTTTCGCACATCAACATTGAGCGGCGAAGAAAATGGTGTAATGACCATAAGAATTGGTCAATGGACCAGTGGAAGAATGTAGTCTACTCCGACGAATCCTCCTTTACGCTATTTCATGTTCCGGTCGAGTTTACGTCTGGAGACAGCCTAAAGATGCTTATGACCCTGACTGCCTGAACCCAACCGTTAAGCATGGAGGCGGATCTGTGATGGTTTGGGCAGCAATATCGTGGACTACTCTTGGCCCAGCTGTAGTACTGCATGGTAGGGTTAACGCCCAGGTCTATCTGTCAATATTGGCTGACCAGGTCCATCCCATGGTCCAAACGCTGTTTCCCAATGGCGGCGCCGTCTTCCAGGATGATAATGCACCAATCCACACCGCGTGGGGTCGTTAAAAACTGGTTTGAAGAGCATGTCAGTGAAGTAGAACGCTTGGATTGGCCTCCACAATCCCCGGATCTTAACATTTATCGAGCATCTGTGGTGTCAGTTGGAGCAGCAGGTCAGAAGCCGATTCCCACCGCCGGCATCTTTGGAGGAACTGGAGCAGGGTTTGCTCGAAGAATGGCTCAGGATTCCTCAAGCCACTGTCCAAAAGCTGTATGAATCAATTCCCCGACGCATTGCAGCTGTTATTGCCGCTAAAGGAGGACCAACTCCATATTAAGAATAAAAACCGCCATTTATCAAGGTGTTCATATTATTTTGTCCAACCCCTGTATATATATATATATATATATATATATATATATTAATAACTTTTCTGAAGCCGTTAATTTTGACGTAGAATAATTAAATCAAATAATATCATATGCTGTCAATAATAAAACAACTGCGTCACTCAGTTTATTTAATTGAGTTATTTAACATGCAATCAATTATTTAACACATTTACTTGAAATATATAGGAGATAAATATACAATGAAAAATAATGATAATAGAAGAAATCTACATATGCCAAATATACACAGAGGAATATATTATATATATATATAATATATATATATTATATATATATATACATATATAAACACAATATATTACACACATTCATAAATAATAATAGTACAGTAGAAATCTATATACACGTTTAATATATGTACGCGCATCTACACACTTATATATAACCATCAAAAATAATAATCGCACAAGAGAAATCTATATACACGTTTAATATAGATACGAGCAAATACACTTGTATATAATTTTTAAAAAATAGTGCAAAAGAAATCCAATACATGAATAATATATTAATGTAAAGAACGACACTTGTGTAGAAGAGCGTTCAGCACAAGATGAGGAGGGAAAACGAGCAAATGAAAAATGAGGTACCTCCCAGGAATCGAACCCGGGATCATTCAATTGCCGGTCGGATATGCTAACCACTGCACCAAGGATCCCTATTAGTCAGTACTCGTAATTCTCCTACATCTTGTGCGGAACGCTCATCTACACAAGCGTCGTTCTTTACATTAATTATACTGTGTGTTGTTTGCAGTTAAAACTTATACATGTACGACATGCGAAGGTGCCCCCCTCAGGGCATTTGATTCCGCTCGTATGTGGCAGAATTACGAGTACTGACTAATTGGGGTCCTTGATGCAGTGGTTAGCATATCCGACCGGCAATTAGATGATCCCGGGTTCGTTTCCTGGGAGGTATCTCATTTTTCATTTGCTCGTTCTCCCTCATCTTGTGCGGAACGCTCTTCTACACAAGCGTCGTTCTTTACATTAATTATACTGTGTGTTGTTTACAGTTAAAATGTATATATGTACGGCATGCGAAGGTGCCCTCTGAGGGCATTTGATTCCACTCGTATGTAGGAGAATTACGAGTACTGACTAATCGGGGTCCTTGGTGCAGTGGTAGCATATCCGACCGGCAATTGGATGATCGCGAGTTCGATTCCTGGGAGGTACCTCATTTTTTATTTGCTCGTTCTACCTCCTCATCTTGTGCGGAACGCTCTTCTACACAAGCGTGGTTCTTTACATTAATTATAATGTGTTGTTTGGTTGCTATGGACTTCTTAGTACGAAAACGTCTGTCTGTAGCTCCACTTAACTTCGACAGTGCAGTATTTTTTCTAATCAATTGTATATATTTCTATCCTTAGTATATGAACTGTTATTGTTTTAATAATATTTGTCATATGGAGTATAGTCTGCCAATAAACCTTTTCATTTCATTTCATTTTCATATATACACATATACACACATCAAAATATACGCGCTTTATGTTCTACTGCGCTTAATTAAAATAATAAAATCGCATGTGATCGAATCTACAGTTACATCCTCGTTGCTTTGTACTATGCAATAAATACAATTTAACATTATTTCACCACTCAAAGTATGCGGGTGTCTACACTCAATGTGAAAGGCTTTCAGATCGTTTCACAGTATTTTTGTACCCACTTTACAATTGGTTGGCAAGTTATCACTCTTTAAACACGGATAGAATACATCCAAAAGCAAGCACAAAGAGGGCATCGTTTGCCACAACATTATTAAATTCAAGTTTATAAACACTCCTTTCCAAACGAGGGTTTATTCTTTCCAATCCGAACTTTTCAACCGTGAACTCTTCTTCACAACTTATACGGTATCGACAATTGAAGTAATCTTTTAAATCGTGCCGACAACTGCTCATTATATAAAGAAATAGCTCTTCATGGTGAACAGTGAACGGGTGAGTTCAGCCCTGTATCGCTCAAGTTCTTTGTACCAAAGTTCAAGATATTTCGAAGAGTCTATACCTTTTAAATACGTATCCAGTTCCAAACCATTCTCGCCTTGTTCAGTCCTGCACTCGGTAAATCCGTCGAGAAGAGCTATGTATACGTATTCAAGAACCGTGTCAAAATAAAGCATATCGGCAACACGCGCTTCTAATATAGGCTTTAGCTTGCGGAAACCGACGATGTCAAACATTATATCGAGAATGAAACGGTTTCGCGCGAGGACAAGGCAGTTATTGTCATCTGCATTCTTTCACATCAACCGTATATCAATGCATGGCTGGTCGCGATGTATACACAACGTACAAATAATGGCATATGAGGATGTATCACTAATCTGCTCTCTTCTTGTACCTACACCTGCAGGTACCTTATAACGATCCTCGCCCCACTTCTCAACTATCACGAAGATTCTGTTCATCTCCTCAACACTTAAATAAATAACATTCCGTTTACCAGAGTATGATTGTCTACAAATCGTTTCAAGTACATAATTAACAGCACCGGTTTTACGCCTGAACACGCACTGATTTCGTCACCGACACATCGTATACGGCATTGAGGATACTGCTCAACGGAAGCTCCATCTTTTTCTATTGTGAGGAGTGTACGTCCAGTTCGGTCAAGCTCTGAGATGACTATGAGCCGCAGGTGCGCGGTTTGGCTCGACGGGAGGTGTGGATGATGAGTCACACGGGGAGCGTCATACCTAGCATTAGTGATTCTTGCACGGGGTTGTTCCAACATGAAGGAATCATGTGAATACTTTTATCCCATCATGACTTTAACGTTTGTATCCAATTATGACTTTAACGTTTTACCATTCTCCTCACATTAACACTCCGGCGCTCTATTTGAAAGAAACATGTGCCCGTATCTATCCTTTTTGCTTAAAAAGCGATAATCATCCTTAAACTCTATAAAAACTCGCACAAGCTTTTAGCCACAACCTCACTGCGAACCCCATCAAGATATATATGAACGTAATGATAAAAATATGTTAGGCTGTCCATGATAACAAGATTTATATTCTCAGACGCATGGTACGCGTACTCGGTGTGATGTAACATGACATAATACCGCTTGTCAGACCATTCGTCAACAAGGCTCACTACCATTATTCCCTCTAAGGTGTGTGCGTGTGAGGGCGCACACGCGTTGTAAAACCCGCGCACACAGCAAAAAAATGCGCACAGGCTCAAGCGTATCATGAGTCACGACAGTAAATGAAGTAATTTCAAAAATATACCGTCACACAAGGTCTGACCATTTGCATCAACATGCTCTATAGTCGCTCTTTTTAGTATTAACCCCTTCCGCCCGACTTCGCCGACGTCCGCGCAATTACGCAATACGGATTTTTTTACTCTATGTATTTGCATTTTTTTTCTTTTATACATTAACGCATTGAATATAAACCTTCTCTTTCTTATTTTTGCATAAAAACGAAAAGTAATTATCTCATAATTCATAAAAAATAAAATGAAAAATACAAAAGCGGCAAGTGCATAGCCTTTCAATGCATACGTGTACGTATGTACACGTATTGAAATAAAGCTCCGCCTACAAAGTTTTCTATTTGCGAAAAATGATGTCATCTATTTTCCTATTTGCTAAATATGATGATGTCATCACTTTTCCTATTGGCTAAAACATAATGTCATCACTATATCACCCAATCATGGTTTTTAGTTATCGTAGATGACGTCATGACATCAATGATATTATGACATCATCTGGATGACATCATTGACTTATAACGTCATCTATAACAGTGAGCATTTCCAATATCCTTTTTAAAAGTTTATTAGGTATTACGGAATTTTATTTAGTCCAATTGGAAACTTTTTTTTCATGACGTAACCTCTACCGTCATTGAAAAACAGCATCATAAGATCTATGACGTCAACATTGCCGTCATGGAAGGGATGGGGTTAAGTGTCATGTTTGAATTTATCATAATTTTTGTGTTTTTGTAAAGCAGTGTATATATTAGTAAAGTCCAACTTTATATATTGAAAAGTGCAACTGTGTAAATATAGATAATAATATGGGTAAAGTTGCGCCACTGAGTTCCTAATGGTCGTTGACTCGTTGAGTTTTCGCGGGATTTTTAATGTCACCGAATTACGACAACCACTCGACCAGATCTACTATCTTTGGTCGCACTTCAGTGTCCAAATGCCATTGGCTATTTTTATTTCAGATTTGAGAAATCTTGCTTTTTTTAAATTTTTAAATCATGGTTTGCCTGGAGAAATTGAGTTTGTCAATCATATACAGGGTGTCCCAGAATTAACTATCTATTTCAATGAAATCGGAATTTTTTTTTAAAAACACACTTTTATTTATGTTTATCATGTTTAATATGTGTTAAAAATGTATAAATTTCTAAATTTTTTTCATAATTTTATTTTCATAATTTTTTCAGTTTTATTTTCATTCTCTTTCAGAACACTATTAATAATGAATACACAAGAACGCATCTTTGTGTAACATCCCGTATCAAAGGAATGCCATGTAATGAAATCAGAGAAAAATTTACAAGAAGATTCCACAGAACCGGTCCTACAGACAAAGCGATTCGTGAACTTGTGAACAAATTTAAAAGAACTGGATCCGTACACGACGAGGTGGGAAGAGGACGCCCAAGGACAGCACGTAACAGTACCGAACAGGTACGACAATTGTTTGAGGATGAACCAACAACTTCGGTTAGGGAGGCCGGTCGAAGACTCAACATATCCAAGACAACAGTTCATAGAATCTTGCGTTCGACACATGAACAAGGCTTATCACATTCAAGTACTGCATGCCCTAAATGAAGAGGATTATCCAAATCGAGCAGCAAGGTGTGCAGAAATTGTGGATCAAATCGAAAATGAAAGTTTATTGGATAACATCTTATTCAGTGATGAGGCGACTTTCCACACGTGTGGTAAAGTCAATCGACACAACTGTCGTATCTGGTCCAATGAAAGACCGTCTGAAGTCATAGAATGGCAAAGAGACTCTCCAAAAGTTAACGTGTGGCTTGGAATGACCAAATCCAAAATTTATGGCTCATTCTTCTTTGCGAAAGCAACTGTAACAGGTACCGTCTACCTTGATATGCTTCAGCAGTTTCTCGAACCACAGCTTCTTGATGATGGCATTCTTGATAATGTTGTGTTTCAACAAGATGGAGCACCATGTCATTATGCTCTAATTGTTCGAGAATACCTCAACAGACGCCTTCCGAATCGGTGGATTGGACGTGGAGGACCTCGACCTTGGCCTCCGCGTTCTCCGGATTTGACACCCCTGGATTTCTTTGCATGGGCTTTCATAAAAACAAAGGTTTATCGCCAAAAGATCAATAGTTTAGCTGAACTTAAAGAACGCATCCAGTTGGCAGTGCAGGAGATAACACCTGAAATGCTTCAAAATGTGTTTCGCAGGGCTGAGGATAGATTTGAAATTTGCAGAGATACAGACGGTGCACATGTTGAAACTTCTCAATAAAGTTTTGACTTATGATTTATAAATCTATTTGTTTTTGTATCATAATTTAGTAATAAACACAAAATTATGTCAGTTTTTATTAAATTTGTCCGATTTCATTGAAATAGATAGTTAATTCTGGGACACCCTGTATAATAGATAATAATAAATGTGAGATTTGGCAACCCTGCCCGCCGCCCGGTACCTGATTTTTTGAAAGTCCGGACTAAGTTTGACATATTTACAAAATTTTAGTTAGATCTTATACTTAGAATTTTTTTTATTAGATCCCAAAATCGAGTTCTCTTTCATTGTTGAACCATAGAAAATTTTTCAGAGTTTACGGCTTTTGTTTTTTGCCATTAGAGCATTATGTAAAAACATTTATATGTTATACTCATAGTACGTACCAAGATAAATAATTTTGTGGTTTTTTTTAGAAAACCTGTACTTCAAATTTTTTATAGGGTTCCAAAAATGACGTGGCTAATTTTTCAGAATAAGAGGAAATTTTTTTTTCAAAAAATTTTATAACTATTTTTTTTTTAAGTATTTTTGTGAATTATTTCAGGAAATAAAATTCTAAAAATTTTTTTTTTTTGGTTAGGCCGAAATTTTCCTTATCCGCGTAATAGGAAATGCTGAGTGAACGAACCCCTTAAGTACATTGTTCATTGTTGTTACAATTCAGTTTCTTCATATGTATTGAAAGGTTATTTTTATTAGCCCTCAATATGTCTAGAGAGGGGAAGCGCAAAAGAACTGTGACTTGTTTCCAAAAGAAATGGCTGGATGAGTTTATTGAAACGGCTACACCGAAGTCATATGAGATTATGCGTGTTCAGTTAAAAGAAATGTTTAGTCATGATTCAGAAACAGGGGTGATTTGCACTTATTGTCATGATGCTAAAGTTATAAATGAATTTGCAAGCGGAAAGATGTGGAATGATGTCTGGAAACTTGACTTCTTCCAGACATCATTCCACACAAAAATCCTTCATTGCCAGCAAAAGGAGTGCGAAGTATGTTACTAGAAAGTCCAGCTGAAAAAAAGAAAAAGCGTGAACATATTGCACGATCACGTTCAAATCCAGAAGAAATTAAAGTTCTGATCGACAATGTTTTGTTAGCTGTTAATATGAATAGTTCTGTGCTTTCTGTTTATAAAATTAATGAGCATATGGCAAAATATGTTCATATTCCGGAAGCCTGGAGAAGCAAAAATTATGCTTTTGAGTTTTCAGATAGCATAAATAACATTGTATAAAAAGATGTGTTAGAAGAAATAGCTTCATCCGCTTTTCATACACTAGTTACCGATGAAAGAAAGCACAGACGTAACCATCAACAAATACCTAATACTTTACTTCAAATTTAGACCCAAAAATTCCACCCAATATAAAACATCATTTGGTGGAATCTTGGAGCTGCGAGCATGTGATGCTTCTACAATAGTATCCGCAATCAAGCAGTTTTATGAAAAACACAAACTTGACCTACAGAAAATGGTCATGTTAACATCTGATGGTGCATCTGTGATGCTGGGAAAGCATAATGGTGTAGCAGCACAGCTGAAACGGGAAATTTTTCATCTTGTCCAACAACATTGTGTCGCAAACCGTGAAGACTTTGGAATTTGTGATGTTTGGAAAGAGGTTAAGCGAATAAAAGATATTGAAACATTAATGCGAACTATATATTCAGTATTTTCCAGGTCTTCAACAAAAAAGCACAAATTCCAAGAAAGAGCGAATGCTTCTGAAAATGAATCAGTTGCTTTCTGGCCTCTAAATGAAGTGAGGTGGTTGTCTCGACATTTTGCGCTTCAAGCAATAATGAAAAACTATGATTCTTTAATAGATTATTTTGAGCAAGACGCAACTGAAGATTCAATAGCTAGCTACTGTTACAAGAAATTAACTGACCCAAATTATCGAATAGCTTTAGAGGTTCTGAATGATGTTTTATAAGAATTAGCTTCATTGTGTGTGCTTTTTCAAAAGCGTGGCTTGGCACCGCTGGATGCGTTTCATCTTGCACATGGTAAATTGAACAAAAATGAAAGGACAATATCTGGGAAATAAAATTTCATGGAGCGACAAAGTCAAAACTCTACTGAACAAATACCATCAGGAAAATATTGTAATTGCTACTCATTCGGTGTTAACTTTCATAGAAAAACTTTGTTCCCATTTGGAAGACAGGTTTCCTGAAAATGAAGTAAAAAAATGGTCTGCCTTTGATTGTTCGGCTATTTTACAGAAAGACTTTGACTTTGGCATTGAGCATGTTAAAGCTTTATGTGCAAAATATGCAGATTTTCTTGGCGAAAGTTCTACCGTAATCGAACAGTACAATGATTTTAAATTTGTTGTATGCGAGAAAGTAAAAAGTAAGCTGATTAAAAACTCTGATGATATGGTGACATTCGTCCTCCAAAATGAACAATTTTGTGACCTTGCTAAGTTGATGGATATTGGGGGAACTTTCCTAGCATCTAGTGTGGACTGTGAGCGTGGCTTCAGTTTAATGAATTCTATAAAGAACAAATTAAGAAACCGCTTAAAAGAAAATCATTTAGACATGCTCACGCGAATTAAAAGTTACCTGAATGATGACGGATGTATTAATCTTCATAGAGTTTATTTGGAATGGGCAAATGCTAAAGATCGTAGGGAAAAATCATAATCATAATTAAATGAAAGGCACTTTCATTTAATGTTATTTTGATTATATTTTATTTTATTGAATTTTATTATTTTTTATTTTATTGCTATTTTGTGAATGGATAAAATCATGTATTAATCTTGATAGTCTATTTTAAATTGCTAAATGCTAAAAATTGTTTTGAGAAATGATAACTAACAGAGTCATTTTCAATTGATGTTATTTTTATTTTATTTCTTTATTTTGTTGAATTTTATTTTACTATTTTTTATTTTATTCATATTTTTAGAATGGATAAAATGTTTTCTTTTTTAAGAATATATAATATTGTAAACAGTTTTTAATATCCATTTAATAGTATCGTAGTGATCAAGTTATCACCTTATGGAAATAATATTTATTAAGTATTTAATATTTATATATATTTAATTTTGAAGATAATAGCGCTCAGAAAAGTTTGCACAATTTTTCGCCATGAATCTAAATGTATGCACAACGAAAATTTCTTGCGCACACGGACTAAAAAAAATTAGAGGGAACATTGCTCATTACCCATACCCGTTGCTTCTCTTCTGCACGTGATGCTTTTTTCACTTCGCGGTGTATGTGCGCCTTTACGCAGCTTAGCCCTACGACGTAGTCCATTACATCGTTTGAGCCACGAAACCCCGGAATGCTCTTGCCAGAATATCCGGAGGGTATTTGGACCTCCTGCTCCTCACGCTTCGCTCTGCTCAATATTGCCTTAAAAGCCTCAAAGGAGGAAGGACTAGGGATTCTTTGAGTGCTCACTACATCTGTATACTTTATCGAATACCATTTCATGAATATCGAGCACGCAATATCAAAGGTAGCCATTACTTTTTCTTTCTACGCAAGAATTCTTCAAAATACACGTCTGAGATCCATGGTTTGTTGAGGTCAACTGAGCACGCAGGGCAGAGATATGACCAGCTAGTGGCAGAAGTCACGTGACCCCTTTGATCGGCCATACAGTGGGCGGTGCTTAGCCTTTTCCTGCACACGCACGCACGCACGCACGCACGCACGCACGCGAAGGAGAAAATTAAACGCTAATTGAAACAATTTATTTTAAATAAATAAACATATCATCAACAAATAACATAGGCCTGCGAATGAGAACTTTGTAAAAATTGTTTTCCTACTAATAACTTATATTATATAATTCAACTACGCTGATTTCGAATAAGGTGTCCATTTTTTTCTATCACGTAAGGATTTTCTGTAAACTGGAAGGGAAAAAACAACAACATAAATAAATATTATTTATTTCAATTTACATTAGGTACCTATTTCGCTTTGTTATACTGATTACAAATGCAAACATCTTTAAAAAGAAAGAAGACTATTAACGTCAATTACATATTCATCTTTATTTGTCCTGAGTTTTCTTACGAGATCTATGCCTTTTAGTCTCGAATGTACGTGCTGTTCCTTTTCTTTTATGTAATAATTCTGGAGTATCCGTTTCAACATCCAGCAGTAATCAGCCATCATGCTGATGTCCCACCTTCCCTAATATCTCTTCTCCATTTCTTTGATGTCTTGGAGAAACCGTTCTCCTTGTTCTTCGCTGAGTGCTCCGACACTCTCAGGGAAGTAATCTACATGTGGATGTAAGAAATGTAATTTTAAACTCATATTACAACTCAACTCTTTGAACTTATTTAACATGTTGTTCACAAAGTTTTGGTAATTTTGGGTCCTTGTTGTTCCCCCAAAATTTGCTGATAACATCCTTAAAAGCAATCCACGCTTCTTTTTCAAGATTGTTCATTGTTCTTTCAAAGAGTTCATCCAAAGTCAGTTTTCTAATCTGGGGACCAACGAAAATTCCTTCTTTCAATTTCGCTTCTGAAAAAGTTGGGAATTTACCACACAGATACTTAAAACAATCTCCATCTTCGTCCAAGGCCGTAACAAATTGCTTCATTAAGACCAATTTTATGTGAAGCGGAGGTAAAAGGACTTTCTTCGTGTCAACCAAATTTTCATGTTGAATGTTTTTAGAACTAGGTGTCAGGTTGACTCTGCGTGGCCATTCCTTTTTTATCCAGTGCTGAGTTCCTGCTCTGCTATTCCATTCACACAAAAAACATGGAAACTTCGTATAGCTGGTTGTTGACCTAACAACATACAAATCACTTTCAAGTCTCAATAAAGTAGCCAACCGTGTTCTTTGTATTTAACTTCAGCTAGAAGAAGCTCAAGATTTTCGTACGTTTCCTTCAAGTAAACCGAATAAGCCACAGGAACGGATGCATAACAGTTACCGTTGTGAAAGTGTACGCCTTTTAGACTTCTTTTGGAGGAATCAATGAAAAGTCTCCACTCATTTGTGTCATAGCTTAAGTATTAGTTCCGAAACATTGCTGCAATATACCAGTGAATTTTCTTGAGAAAAATATTGGATGAATTCTTTTTCTCGATTTTTGTACCAGTAAAATGACGTCACGGGAGAAAGCAAGTTCTTTTCACGAAGTCTGGATCCCAAAATCTCTGAAGAATACTCGGGAGACAGAAATCTCTTACTAAATCATTAAATTCATTTTGTGTAAACAATTGGGGTTCACCAAATGTTACGGTTTGAAAACAATCAATATCATCGTTTCCATCGTCATCCGACACCGAATCAGATAAAGCTATATCAAGAGTATTTGGTTTAGTAGGTACAGGTATACCAGGTCCATGGGCAACAGGACTTATAGCAGACTGAAAGTTTGGATAAGAAATTTCCTTTTTATTTTTAGTATTGTAGTCTTGCACGTTACATGAACAAAAATAGCAGTCATTGCTGTGATTTCTGGGCTCATGCTAGACCACTGGAATCCCAAAAGGTAAAGAATCCTTTTTACCTTTACTCCACAGTCTAAGTTGTTCAACACAAACACTGCAAACTTTATGTGGAGTACATGATTTTTTTTCATCCCCAAGTTTCATTCCGAAGTACGCATAGTATGCTTTCTTGACGAAGTCTGTAACATCTCACCTTTGTTTTTTCACAGTAAATTTTCCACAAATATAACAGAAAATGTTTGGGCTATTTACATACCCTCTGGTTGCCATAGCGACAAATAAACAAATTTCAAAAGAGAAATATAGTCACCGCGCACCTTTGAATAATAAAGAACTATAACCTCGCACGCACTAGACAGACTGATCATCTCGTAGCTTCTCAATCACTTATATACTAGCGGTGCGTTTCTCGAATGTTCTAGAAGACGCTATGACGTCACTTCTGATCTGGAAGCATTTATAGGCAGTAGTTTTTAATCAAAATTTAATTGAGTCAATTTTAATGAAAATTATTTACATATGTAATATGAAATGACATTTTGTAAAAATCTGTACGTGATGGCGAAAAATTAATATTATTTCCGGAATCGGCGTGCAAAAATTACTATACAAGTGATAAAATATTTCGGACAACAAAATCATCGCAAGCCTGTGTAATTAGTCTCTAATTCATGGCATATATTCAAATACGCGTAATAAATAAATAAACCTATCGTTAACAAGTAATTAGACACGCGCATATATATATATATACAGGGCGTCCCAAAAAAATGTATACACCTTTAAATAATTATAAAGGCAGTGTTTATTAAAATACATTTCATTTTCAAAATGTAATAGAATCTACAGACATTATTTAATTGTTTTGTCAACGCCTGTTTTCAAACTGACGTCCGTTCTGGTCCAGGCACTGCTGATAACGCGAAGCAATGGAATCGCAAACATCACGAAACATTTCGTTTGGTATTTGTGTGCATTCTCGTTCAATGGCTGCTCTCAATTCAGCGACTGTTGCAGGTTTTATAGCGTAGACTTTGTCTTTTAAGTATCCCCATAAAAAAAAGTCTAGTGGTGTGAGGTCTGGTGAACGCGGAGGGTATTCTACGAAACCCCTTCGTCCAATCCACATCCACATCGTGCCAAGTACCACTCGCAATACTCCACTCTTCGGTCCGGATCATCTTCATTAATAGCATGGACTAATCTTGGAATGTAACTTTTCCATTGACAGCGCTTCAAAATGCGTTGGACAGACGATTCTGAAATTCCTACCTCACGACTCGCTTGCCGCACAGATTTTCTTGGACTTTGGTGATACGTTTCCAGTACTCTTTCTTGCTTTGTGGGGCTTGTCGATGTCCGCGGTCTTCCGGAACGCTTCTTGTAGACATTCTGAACAGTTCCATCGGCTTCAAACTTATCTCTAATTCGAGTGATGGTAAGTCGCGTTGGTGGATCTGTTTGAAACTCCCTCCTAAACTGTCTTTGCACTTCAACTGCGTTTTCACACTTCCAGTAGCATTTTAGAATGAATTTCCTTTGTTCAAAGCTTAGTCTGACTGCCATTATTAATTCTAATGGGTTTAACTTGGAAAGAAAGAAACATCAATTGAGCTATCAGCTGTTAAAGTGTGTATACATTTTTTTGGGACGCCCTGTATATATATGAGAAAACATTCAGGGGTCGTGATACCGAAAGAGTACAGTATCGTAAGTGCCAGGCACCTGGTAGCATTTCCTATATGTGCTACGACACACTTTCGTCCCCCTAAGTTCTGTGCTCGAAAATTGTGGGTCCCTACAGTCAGTTGGGGTGGTTGGTCACCTTCATCTTGTAAGCTCACTAGCTCCTTCAGGGAATCAAAGTTAACGATCCGCCGGTTCGCCTGGTTAAGCGCGATGCCTTTCGCCTTCACGATATATCTCACTTCCTTCCCCACCCTCACCCGTACCCCATAAGTTTTTCGATCTGTTCAGACAAAAGAATCATCGTAGGCACTATCACCATACTCATTCTTGATCTCATCAGTCAATTCTCCGAGGAATTCACCAATAGGCGGCATGTATTCACCCTCCCTCTCCGTGAATATCACACTATCTGTGTCTGCTTACAGAACCCTCTGCCCCTTGCCTGTATTCTGTGTAAACTTCCCCCAAAGACTATTTAGGCGCAACTTTGCACTAAAGCGCTTGTTTAGGTTCTTCACAATTTTGGACCGGTCAAGTTGTATCTCTTCACGATCACGGTAGCGCTAAATATAAGCCGATTTTTCATTTTTGGTCTCAACTCCTCGCGGATACCCTGATGCTTCTACCTTATCCTTCAAATAAAGTGTTTATATATGGCATGAGAAGGTTGGGGAGCTTCTGAAACCTCCACACCTCGTATATCTTCAATATTCTGTAACCGTGGCGAACGTCTAGGGAGAGCTCAGGACTTGTATATGCACCTCTGATCTTCCGCTGGTTGGTTCTGTGATTACAGGCCCCATTGTTCTCCTCTGCGCACTTCACGCACAGAGGAAACATGAGCTTGTGGTCTATAACGACAGGGTAAGATCGCCATCCATAAGTCGCGATGGGAGAGCACATCTCCGAAAAAGAGACCGAAATAGTTCTCGTTCAAATTTGCTGAGAACTCTTCGATGGTGGGCAGGGCGGGTCCCACCAGTTTTTCAGGTGCTCTTACGGGGTACGGATTGTTCATCACGTAGGGGTATAAAGAAAAGAAGTATTAATGAAGTTTCACGCCCTCCGCAGGTGGAAAGTATACAGTAGCTTGAAGGGATTTGTACGTGCACCGAACAAGCTATCGCCGCATCTGAGAGAATCCAACACCGTTGAGCGTTTGATGGTGTTTATTTCTTCGCGGTACTGCCCATCTGTTTTCATCCGTGCATCATATTCATACTCCCACAAGACCTTATGAGTGAACTGGGAACCTCTAAGTTGCTCCCGGGTGTGGGTCCATGCAAGACTGTCGGTAGGAGATCCATGGATATCTCCTATGATTCCACACTCAGGACGTGGGCATCCATGCCACCAGCACCCGTTAAAGCAGTACCCAGTCTTCTCACCAGTGGCACGGTCTTCGCTCAGACAATCCACCCAAAAAACACGGCCATTTACCTTAATGGGCACTTCCCCCGTGTTGCGGGCATGTTTTATGTATACACCGGTCTGTTTCTGTTGGTGTATGAGCCAGTAAATAGCCTTATGTCCATAACTGTGTGGGATGTTTCTGTGAATGACGAATAGTGTGTCTTTAGGCATGAAATTGTTCTTGAACACCTTAAATCACAATGAGGCGATTGTGGTTGCGACTTGTAGCGGATCACAGTTGAACCGGTCTATGTACAGCCTTCTAAAGGCCTGGAAACATACTCTAAGCAATCATACATCATTCACGCAATAACGCTCACATTTATCCGCTATATTGTCAGAAATTTCTTCATTAAAACTGTTGTAGTATCGGTTAAAATCTTCACCTCACTATTACTCATGTTATCATAGTTAAAGTAATGTTTGGGAGGATGTAGGCCTACGTAATTTAAAGCGTCAGTAGTGAGGAAAGTGTAAGGGAAATACCCTTTTGAAATCTCGGCGGCTACGCCCATCACCTTGGGTAGCTTGGCTAATTTACAAGGTGTGAATAATAATAAGTCTTTAAACTGAACATTACCTCTTATTTGCATCTGTATAAGTTTGTTTCCACTTTTCAAGGGATCGCCTGTAAATATCTCAGATAAATTGTGCTCAAGCAGTTCCTTATAAAGGAACTATGTGTCAAATTTTGCGCCGTTATGGGCAAGAATATACACAGGTCATTTTTCTTAACTTGTCCGCTTACTTGACAATATAGGACACAGAGTTTCACGATGTTGTCGTGTGTGATCGTTTTAAAAAACGTTTTGTCGTTTGCCACATTTGTGACACTCATCACACTCGACTTCCCTGTACTCATCGCAGATCATCTGGCTTACAAGTAGATGTGGGATAACCTCTTTGGTTTCAGCATCCGTATATGTTTCTATATCGTAGTACACAGTCATAGAAGGTCTATTTTTAGGCTTAGCATCTTTCATATAACATACATGCTTTATACAACAGCCTTATATTTCTCATGGCATGTAGAACAGCGAATTTCATCAGACTTATGCGTGAATTTCCCCCAATTATCTATCATATGAAACATACTACATTCACAGATTCTCATTTTCCTGCGAGTGCCAATTTACTTATAGAGCTCAAAGCATTTATTATTGAAAAATGTGCGTCTACACACATTACAGTCCCACTTCTCAGCTTCAACTACACGACATTCATATTTGGAGGTTTTACTCTGCTCATATACCATGTGATAATAGGGGCTGTCAAATTTGTCAACTTTTTTCAAATCAATTTTGGTAGTGAAAATATAGTCTTTTCATGTCAAAACTTGAAATTGGCCAACCAAAATTAAATAAAATAACCCTTACCTACATCAATTTTACCTTAAAGTTTCAGAAATTGACTCTTTTACTAAATAATAGGACATAAATTGATTAACTATTCATCTGTCACAGAATTATCCCACTGATCGCATATGGAGTGTTTTCAAGGTCATATAGTTGTTGTACAATGTACAAGTCACAACATGAATAGAACTGTCCCTCACTCTCAGTCCTCAGTTGCCTCTTAGATATCATAGACGGTGGTTTGCTGTTATTGCTCTTGTACCTACTTCATAGTTATTCTACTAGACCAGTGGTTCTCAACCTTTTCTATACCAACGCCCCTTTACCAATTATTAGACCTCTCAACGCCCCCCCACCAGGAAAATTCAATTCTTAAGTCTTGGAATGTTGAATACGGTCATGCAAATCTTCCCTGGAAATGAAACAACAGCTTAACATAACATGAAAGAATTTTATTCAAACAAACAAAAACGCAGTAACGTAAAATAAAAACAATGTGCCACACAAAAATAATACAAAAATACTAGTGAGAGCCTTGCGCTTGGTGTTTTCCAGCCAATATCTTCACTGAAGGTTGGATAGAAGTCAGGTTCAACCTCAGTGCACCTGAGGCTGTTATATTAAGCCTGTTACGATATTTGGACTGCATGTAAAGGACATGGCTGAAACCCTGTTCCACTAAATATGAGGTAGGGAATGCCAAGAGAAGAAGACGAGTTCTTTTCCAAAGAACTGGATAACGTTGCCAATGTGTTGCCCACATACCACGCCAGCCAGAGGTGCGGAAGGTTACCTGGGCCTCATCGTCATTTTGTACATCAACAAGCTCCTCCTGGATCTCAACTTCAAATTTCGTAATATCTGATTTGAAGGGCTGTACCACCCAGTCAGGGACGTCAAGCTTTTGAAGATCGCTGAATCGGATTTCCATGTCAGCCTTCATCATCTTTAAGTGGTCGATGTAACGGAGTAGATGTTCATCAGTCAGTTTCTCGGACACCTGTGAATAAATTCAATAAAAGCATATTAAAAAACAAGTAGTTTTTAAATAAAAATTTCTGAAATTTATTAAAAAGTAAGTATTTAGTAAAATCAATTACCTTCATCAATTTGGGAAAATGAGCCAGCTGACGCCGTCCAATGCCTTCCTGGTATATGTTCAGCTTGGCGATGAAGCTGCAAATTACAGATTTGCAGTGAATCAGCGTCACTTCATTTCCTTGTAATTTAATGCTGATCTCATTCATTTTTTCAAAGATGTCTGCCAGGTAGAAAATATCGCATTGACTTAACAACACTTGTTCCTTGAGAGTTGCATCAGTATCCTCAAAAAACTCTAAAACTGTGCTGAACAACTCACACAAACGGGAAAGACAATTGCCTTTCGAGAGCCAGCGCACCTCGGTGTGAAGTAGCAGACGCTCAAAAATTTTATCATTGTCCCCACAGAGTTGTCTGAACACTCGGTCATTCAGTGCATTGGCCTTTATCTTGTTGATGGCCTTAACTGCCACACTCAGTGACTCGTGGAGAGGAGAGCTGATTTTTTTCGCCACTAGATTATGACGGTGCAGCACGCAATGGACTGTCAAAATGTGTGGAGCCCACTTTTTCAATAGAGTAGTGAAACCACGGTACCGTCCAACCATGGATGGAGCCCCATCGGTGGCACATGCAATGATGTTGGCAGCTGGAATAGAATTGCAACTCAAGTATTCTTCAACTGCATTAAATATGGTCTGCCCTTTAGTGTCGGTTTCCAAATACTTGGAGAACAAAAACTCTTCGGAAATTTCACCAGATGACAGATAACGAACATAGGTCATCAGCAAAACGTTATTATCTGAGACAGTTGTCTCGTCAGCCTGAAGAGTGAACGGATTTTCTCGCAGAATGGCACACAACTGCTCCTCACTATCCAATGCCATTTCATTGATTCTCCTTGACACAGTGTCATTGCTGAGGGGGATGGATTTTAGAACCTGCGAAGGGTCACATTCCATAACAGTGCAAATAGCTTCTTTAATAGCAGGAAGAATCAGCTTTTCTCCAACTGTGAATGGCATTCCACATTTGGCAATAAGGAGAGAGATATTATATGAGGCAACTAAGCCCTTCTCAGTTTGGTTTACGTTCTTTTTGAATATGCTACTGATTGTGCTTCTGGCATGTCTTTCTTTGAGGTCTTTAAAGAATGCAAGGTCTTTGTCAGTTTTATCAGGATGGATTTTAATTATGTGCTCCTTCAGGCGTGAGGGTTTCATGGCCTCGTTAGAGAATACTTGCTCACACAGTAAACACATAGGAAGCCGTTGATTCGTAGGAGAAGGTACGAAGCCATAGCTGAGTTCAACATTATACTGACGACACTTTTTCTTGCCTTGTGACATCGCGAAAACTGTAAAAACATTGAGAAATTTTATTTTTAGTTAAGTTAGCCGTTAGCGTAAGAAATGTTTTTATTTGTATCCATAAAATAAGTTTTATGGTAAACTAGCCTAAATTATACTTCTGCGAGCTGAATATTTTGCTATATCTTTAACAAAATGGAATCATGTTTGCTGTATTAATGTATTTAAATGTTTTTCCTAGCAAGGATGTTACTAACAACTATACTAGACTATATACTAGACAACTATACTAGACAACTATTTAAATGTCAGTTGACTAATAGAAGACGGCTTTAGTAAAATTACAAAAACACTTACCGAAAAAATGGCGTCTACTCACTTCCAATAATTCACAATAAATGACATAATTGCTCAAGAGACATCTATTGAGAGAATGTTGAACTTGACATAGTGACAATTCTCCCAGTAGATGGCGCTTGAGAAATTACATCAGCTGAGTGGATTCCATATTTTTCGGTAAGTGCTTTTGCAATTTTGCTAAATTAAAAGGTTCTAGTAACCTTGTTTCAGCCACTTAATTTCATTCAAACATTCAAATTTAATGTAGATTCCAGAACTGTGTAGATGAAATTCATTGAAACACATGAACGCCCCCCATTAGCTGACTAACGCCCCCTTTTCAACTAACCAGCTTCTAACGCCCCCCGACACCCAGTGAACGCCCGCTGGGGGGCGGTACCGCCCCCGTTGAGAACCACTGTACTAGACGAATACTATAGTTTAACTGCAAGTATGGATTAATTATTGATTATTACAATTATTTATTATTATCATATTCTTCTGTCTAATTATGTTGTAATCCCATGAAATATTTTTTTATTGAATTTTAGAACATCGAATGACTAAACTTTGAAACATCGTAATTGATATAAAATACTTAAATGTTTTTCTTTCTTTTCAGATATTCCTAAGATGCCAAAATTGAAGACAAGAGGTCAGTCGTCATGCCACTTCAGCCTGTTAGTCGGTACAGGCAAGGAGCTTCCCGTATCAGAACTACCAACAGTGCGAGACATGCTGAGACTAGGGTTACTCCTTCGTGAACAAAATACAAAGGATAGAAGGAACTACACAGAGAAAGAGCTCATAAGGGACATGATTCCCCCTCTTCTGCATCAGTGGAAAAAAGCTAATGTGTTATTCAAACCACTTGTACTCAATCAGTATAGAACTATTGAGCTAAAATTAACAAAACTGTGGCACAAAGCAGTTGAGACATCACTTGGTAAAGGAAAACTAGCAAAGAAAAATAAATTTCTGCACACACTTGATACTCTTCTTGACATTTTTAACTGCCAGTGTCCCATAGAGTTGTGTTCTGAAGCCAATTGTTCTCCTTCATGCAGAAGAGAACCTCACCCTCACATTGATTGTCGCTGTCCTCGTGAGAAGAAGATCCCTGTTTTGGAGCTGGCTTTCATAAAGGCGCAGAGAACAAAGGCAAGAGGCCAAGCAAGTATGCAGATTGGTTCGGCAGATTATCCAGAAACCAAAAAACATTGTTATTGCTAAGAAAAAAGAGAAAATCCGAGAGAGGGAAGAAAGGAAGAAAAAGAAGAGTGAAGAAGCCACCCAAAGAGATGAAGAGCTCTATCAAGAGGTTTCTCACTTCTTTGAAAGCTCTTCAGATGAACAGAAAGAAGCAACATCAGATGATAGCTCCAAAATGCCATCTGAACCTTCGCCGAAGAGAATGAAATACAACACTAAAGACATCAAACATTGCCCTTGCCAGTATTCGCCACCATATGGGCGAAGGTTTGGAAATTGAAATTTTGCAGTACCATTTCAGACACCTGAAGGAAGTCTTCTCTTTCTCTCACTAAACAGAAGACTTATCTTCCTTCTGTTTCCCGTCCGATGAAACAGAATACTAATTTTTCTCCTGTCTCCTTGTTGGCCCTTCCTTAGGTCAAACCACGGGTCGAGAACCTCGTCATTGACCGTAACCTTTCTTCTCCTCCTCTAAATGTTCCTTTCTACCACCATAAAACAGCTTTTGGTAATACTTATGTTCAGAATTCATCGGCTTTCTACGTTCTTGTCATCTTAATCTGTGTTTCAAGTCCTTTCTTACCCTTCTCTATCCCTATTGTCTCGCAGCCAGATAGGCGACCGCCCTTCAAGGCTACAGTATCTCCAAAATTGGCCCCACTCATTCAGACTCCTGCTAGTTCCTCAATATTCGATTGGTCACAATTTTCTGGAGCCATCTGCCACTTTGATTTCAGAAGCGGAACTTCCATCACTAAGGTCACTCGCGTAGCTCCAAAAAGGACTGCATACACGAAACGAAGAAAAGTAATCATAACGTCGGTTTACCCCAATTTAGGCGATACCCGTGTAATCATGCCCTACCTTTCACTGCACAATACCTTGAAATTTTATACCTTCCACGCTATGGAGTTTAGTCAATTCCAAAGTTCTAAAAAAAGTTCTCAAACGACCCATATCCGTTCTAAACGTTGCAGAAGTACTTTTCCAATAGTTCATTGAAATTCGTTTCTCTCAAATTTTGTCCTCATAAAGTTCATGAAAATCGCGTTTGATTTAAAAGTGTATGCACGCGGTGAACTTAGACCAGTGTAGAAATGAACCTAGACAAATCAGACTCTAAGTGTTCAAGGACACACAAGTGGCAGTTAATTATAAGTGCTCGTTAGTGCATAAGTATCGATTTTAGTGTAAAATTTAATTGATAAATATAGTGGATTAAATACGAAGTAGATGTATTTTATTTAACTCTTTCTTTTGACCTTATGGAACATTACATCCACCTACTTCTTTAACTATTCTTTGTCTCTATATAACACTCCATCAAACTGCTTTTCTTTGAGAGGATATTGAAACTAACCCCTTAGTCCCAACTCTGGGAGGGGACACATGTGAAGAAGATTTTCCAGAGGAGAATAAATTTTTTTAAAATTTAACAATATCATTGTGTGTCTAAATTAACGTATTAATCCTTTTGTTCTGTTTGCATAAGTTAAAGTATTAATCTTTAAATTTTTAATATTTTTAAACTCGCCTCGATTCCCCAGTGAATCATCTGGCCTCTTTCTATTAACCCTAACGACTCCAGTGTGCCAGATTTATAATCTTAAACAGAGATTCCTAAATTCTAAATGTTCTTTTCGGCTAATATAAATCGCATAAAGGAGTTAAGTGTAGAACCAAAATTATATAAATTCCTTTGCTAATATCATTGTAAGAGAACCTTTGGAACCTTAATTAAGAATCTTTTGTAAACGTGGCACCATGCAAGTTTCTCCAGGGCAAAGTGCAAACACTTTGAGAGAGCAGTCGAAGCCTCACCCGAGAGGAGGAGAAGATGCTTTCGCTAGCATGTCTTGTTAGGCCTGTTCAAAAATCAACTTTTTCTTATTTTCATATGTTTCTGTACATTTTCCCATGCTTTTTGACCTGAAAAAGCCGAAAATCACAACTATTTTGACCTAGGATGTTGGAAAGCTTTGCCGCATGGAGCTTTAAATTTTCTGCCTTGAAATCGGCCAAAGCGCCAATTCCGGGGTCCCTTGAATTATGTTTTGCACTTTAACTTTTGATCTAAACAAGATAGAGCAACAAATTAGGTATCAAATGAAAGAGCATAAAATTAATAAATAATAATAATAATAATAATAACAATAATTATCTATCATTTTTCAGGAAACAACAGAAACTCAATCAGAATCTAGAAAACCATCTACAAGTTACAACTTCACAATGGCATTAAGCAAGGAGCTGAGGGAGCTCCGTGGGCGCACAGTTGATATCTCAGAACCTCCACGTACTGTCCACAGGCAGGTGTCAACTGGGCCATCTACCAGATCTCTCACTGAAACTTTCCTGGTTGGATACCCTTCAGCTTTTATCAGTGGTTCCCAGCTTCCCACCAACAGACAGGCGTTCCAGTATTTCCTTAATCTTCAGAATTTATCGGAAAATGCAGGGAGGCCCATGGTTCAAGACCTTGCATATGAAACAGTTGAATCTATCATCCCATTCTGGCAGATGGCTATGATCAAGACAATGACCAAGTACAACGCAATGAAGCTCTTCATGAAACTACATGAGAAACATCGTGCTCTGGTGAAAAGCAAAGGAAGAGCATTTGTGCTGGAATTAGACAGCCTGTTCGATATAGGAGCTCCAGATGCAATCCAGGAAATACAGAACAACAGACTGTTATCCAGAGAGAAGAAAGATGAGGATATCAGGTTCTACGAAGACCAAAAGACTGAGAGGAAAGGTCATATGTCTGGTCATGACAAGATTTTTGAGACAAGATCCCTGCAGCAAGTAGCGAGGAATGAAAGACTGTAGCATAGACAAGAACAAGGTAAAACTAATTATTTTGAACGTTACAAAAAGTTTTAAGTTTTACTCCATTGCGATATTTAGCATGTACTTAACAATTACTGTCTTAACATGTTGTACTATTTTACAGCTGCAGCAGAACAAGAGGCAGTTGTTCATGTGGATGACATTACCTGGGGTGACTCAACTGACAACGACGCTAACACAGAGGACATGGATTACCATCAGCCTCGTCCTGGATGTTCTCACCATCAAGACACTGTGACTAGTGTGACTTTGACGTTTCCAAGGAAGGTCATGGAATGTGATGTCATCTGCAATACAGCTGATCGTCTTGGTTTATCAGACAATCAAGTTACTGCCATGGTTTCTGCCACCTTGAAAGCTGGAGGGGCTGATCTGGATAACTTCGTCATCTCAACCTCAACAACACGTCGCAACAGAATGCTGTCCAGGTATAATATCAGCTAGAGTCACATGTCCAAGTTTTGTGAAAACCCCCCACAGTACGCTGCCTTACACTGGGATGGAAAGTTGCTCAAAGATGTCTTGGGCAGTGAACCTGGAAGTACCTCGGAGACTTTAGCTGTGCTAGTGTCTGGTCCACCTTCATACACTGAAGGAAAGTTATTGGGAGTACCTGTCATCGACAATTCTTCTGGCACAGCTCAGGCTGAGGCTTCAATGGATTTACTGGAGACATGGGAACTTACGGATAATGTTACTGCCCTTGTTTTTGACACTACATCCAGTAACAGTGGAGTTCACAGAGGAGCTGCCAAACTGCTAGAGAAAATGCTGAACAAAAAGGTGTTTTATTTGGCCTGTCGACATCACATCCTGGAAATCCTAGTAGGAGCAGTTTGGGAGAAGCTGTTTGGGAAGGTGAAGGGGCCAGATAATCCCTGGTTTGAGCATCTGAAGGATGTTTGGACGGACTTGTCCAAGGAAAACCCAAAGATGCTGGCTATCAACAGCAAATGGCTGAAGGAAAAGAAGAAGAACAGTGAAGAAATACTCCAAGACATTCTAACAGCAGAAAGGCTTCCAAGAGCCGACTACAGGGAAATGGCTGAACTGACAGTCATTGTTCTTGGAGGAACGCCTCCTCGAGGTATTCACTGGAGTCGACCAGGCGCCATTCATCAGGCCAGATGGATGGCCAGAAACCTGTACTCCATGAAAATGCTGATGTTTGCAGATCAACTTGAGTACGACGAAGACACTGTATCAAAGCTGGAAAGACTCAACACCTTCCTTGCGCTGTTCTACACTCCTGTATGGATGATGTCAATGTCTGCTGCAGATGCTCCCGTGAATGATCTAAGTCTAATCCAGGACATGTTGAAGTACAAGAAAACTGACCCAGAGCTTGCTGATGCAGTACTTAATAAGATGGAAAACCACAAATGGTACCTGACGCAGGAAGTCGTGCCATTTGCCCTGTTCAGCAGTAGATTGAGTGACACATTGAAGCACGACATTGCTGCCCAGTTACATGCCACTGAGAAGCCAGACAGCTTCAGAACAGGAAAGCCTCTATTCCAGAGAGTCACAGCTAAGACCACCCTGGTTGATCTCATTGGCCCAGAATCACATTTCCTGCTGGACACACTGAACATTGGATCCGAGTGGCTTTTGGAACCTGTCACGTCTTGGCCACAGAATGAGGACTACAGAAAAGCGTTGGACTATGTTAAGAATCTGAAAGCGGTGAATGACATTGCTGAACGTGGTGTCAAGATGATGAGCGACTTTGCAAATGTCATAACAACAGATGCCAAGCAAAGGGACTATCTCCTTCAAGCTGTGGAGTTCAACAGACGCCGCTTTGACAGCTTCAAGAAACAAACTCTCAACAACTGACTGTGTAAATGTCATTATGAAATTAATCATCATGTAATGCTTTCACTTCTTGATCGATTAGACTTGTGACAAAATGTTAATCTCAAATTTGTGTCATGAATAAGGCGCCTTGTCTGCCTTGAGTGTGAGAAAACGAATTTGTGATATTTCTGAAATCTTTGTATGTAACAATGTGCCATTTCTTGTTCCAAGACTATCATAATTGTATAAGTTAGAAAGAGGATTAAAAACACTTTAATTTGGTGCCTATTTTGTTGCTCTATCTTGTTTAGATAAAAAGTTATAGTGCAAAACATGATTCAAGGGACCCCGGAACTGGTGCTTTTGGCCGATTTCAAGGCAGAAAACTTAAAGCTCCATGCGGCAATGCTTCCCAACAACCTAGGTCAAAATGGTTGTGATTTTCGGCCTTTTCAGGTCAAAAAGCATGGGAAAAAGTACAGAAACCTATGAAAATAAGAAAAAGTTGATTTTTGAACAGGGCTAATGTCTTGTAGCATACTGGGTCTTACCTAATCATCCTGGACGGCTTTAGGAGCACAGCCATTTGACTTAAATGCTAGCCATGACAAATCCAATCGTATATGGCATTTACACATACATATAACAGCACAACCAGTCGTATATGGCTTAGATACACACACACAATTATGGCATTTACACATTTACACATGACAGCACAGCCAATCACATATAGTTTAAACACAATCATGCTATATACACATACATATATACACACAGTTATTTCCTTGTATGTACATTTTTCAAACAGTGTAAATTAGAATTAAAACACACAATTAACAAGTTTATATATATATATATATATATATATATATATATATATATATATATATATATATATATATATATATATATTATATATATATATATATATATATATATATTATATATATAATATATATATATATAGTATATATATATATATATATATATATATATATATATATATATATATATATATATATAGTATATATATATATATATATATATATATATATATATATATAGTATATATATAGTATATATATAGTATAATATATTATATATAGTATATATATAGTATATATATATATATATATAGTATATATATAGTATATATATATATATATATATATATATATATATATATATATATAATGATGAATAAAAACACGAAGGAAAGGAAACACAGAATGGTGCTCAAGCGCTTTCGTCTAATGAAATCCTCAGGAACACTAAAGTAAATAAAGAGTTCAAGACTATATACAGGTTACAAAAAATAAATATGTATAAATAAATATAGAAATAAAAATTGTGGGAGGACTATACAAATTTGTAAGGAAAACTACCAATTTTAGCACTTTGCCCGAATTCAACACAAGATCAAATGGATTGTTTACAACCAATTTTGTAGTTAATGCCTGAATGATATGTAGGTCACAAAAAATATTAAAAAAAATAAAAAAATAAAAATAAATAAAAAAATAAAAATTGGAAGAGGAGCATACAAATTTATAACGGAAAACTACCCAAGTTTTAGCACTCTGCCCTTCTTGTCTAAATCCGTTCTGAACGAATTCAACATAAGATCAAATGGATTGTTTACAAGCAATTTTCTAGGTAAGGCCTGAATGATATATAGGTTACAAAAAAAAATATATATATATATAAAAAACTAAATTGAAAAATAAAAATTGTAAGAGAAGCATACAAATTCATAAGGGAAAATGACCAAAGTTTTAGCACTCTGCCCTTCTTGTCTAAATCCGTTCAGTACGAATTTAAAACAACGGGATCGAGTTGAAAAAGACCTTTGCTCATGTTAAATTTATTTGTAAGTTGGATAATAGCAGACTCAAGAATATTTCTATTAACAATGTTGCTAGGGTGAAACAAAACTGCAGCATTATTCCAATCAATACAGTGGGATAACTCTGAAAATGGACAAAAAGGGCACTGGACGACTGTCCCGTTCTAACGGAATATTGATGCTGTTTTACACGCGTGTGCAAATCCTTTCCCGTCTGACCAATGTAAAAGGTATCACATTGTTTACAACCAATTTTATACATAATACCTGAATTATTGGTAGGGCTATTTTTTACTATATTTTTCACAATATTGTTATATGAAAATATTACACTAATATCCAAAAGTTTAAGTACATTAGCAATGCCTAAAAAGCCCGGGGAAAAATGGAAGTACTGTACTAAAATATTCTTTGAGAAAGTGCGAGTGTTATTATTCACACGATAGAAGGTTCTTTTTGCCTTGTTAAGACAAGATTCCATAAACGCAGGTGGGTAGCACAGATCACTTTCAATACCGTTGATTTTTTTCCAATTCGGCATCGATGTATTCCGGACTGGCGATCCTAAGAGCGCGGAGAAACATTGAAGAGAATATGACCTTCTTAATGGGGGTGTCATGTATAGAGTAAAAGTGTACGTAGGACAAATTGTTTGTTTTTTTGCGATAGATACTAAACTTAAAACCTGGGTTTTCCCTATGTACACGCACATCCAAAAACGGGATTGAGTTGTTTTGTTCCACTTCTAAAGTAAACTTAATGGAGGGGACTTGATCATTTAACTGAAGGAGGAAGTCATCCAGGTCACGATTCATGGGCCAGATACACAAAATATCGTCGACGTACCGCAACCATGGGATGCCAACCTCCAGGATTCGCGGAATGTAAGTAATTTCGAAACACTCCATATAAATATTGGAGAGGAGGGGCGACAAGGGGTTGCCCATGGCCATTCCAAAAACCTGTTGATAATACTCGCTATTGAAAGTGAATTTACAGTCTTTGAAGCAAAGCTTAATAAGTTCCAAAACGATGTGTGCGGGTAGTGGCAGGTCGTACTTATGTAATTCTCGGGAGAGAAAGTTAAGCATATCGTCAATCGGCACTTTTGTAAACAACGAACAAACGTCAAAACTGATCAATCTAGCGTTGGTTTCAGTGCGTACATTATTCAATTTTTCAGTAAGATCCACGGAATTTTTTACATGAGAATCAAAGATAGTTCCGAGAATGGGGGACAAGACTTTGGCAAACCATTTGGAGAGTTTATATGTAATACAGCCCACCGAGCTAATAATAGGGCGCATAGGGTTGCCAGGTTTGTGGGTTTTAATAAGACCATAAAGGTAGGGAAG
Organism: Bathynomus jamesi; assembly: GCA_023014485.1. NCBI lineage: Eukaryota > Metazoa > Arthropoda > Malacostraca > Isopoda > Cirolanidae > Bathynomus > Bathynomus jamesi. Next base: position 248,082 of record JAJOZX010005148.1, read on the forward strand.
AAAAGGTGAAGTGGACATGAAAACCGAATTAAGTCCTTATGATCTTTGAGAATGCGTTTCAAGCCACTATTGAATGATTTGATGACGTCATCCTGCGGGTTCTTCCTAAGATTACTGCATGTGGCGGGGTCCTGGAGAAGCTCGTTCATCTTTCTAATGTAGTCCACTTTGTCCATAACAACTATGGTGTTAGCCTTGTCTGCTTTAGTAATATGGAGCTCACCATCTTTTTTTAATTGTGAGAGGCAATTGCGAAAACGTTTAGGAAACTTATCTTCGTAAATACTATTCGCAGCACTATAGACAAGACCTTTAACTATGTTAGCCAAAGACTGAGGAAGATTACACTGTTTTTCAAAACAAGCAAGACTATAACAAATTTGTAAAGCAGAAGGTTTTCTAACAATAAAAAAGGACATACCAAATCCAAGGGCACTTTTTGCATCGTCACTAATGTTTTTCGATGAAAGGTTCAAAACACATTTTGAGCTTGCTTTTATACTCCACTGACTATTTCGAATGAGACTTAATTTTGCGATCCAAAAGAATATTTTAGTACTTCCATTTTTCCCGTGCTTTTTAGGCATTGCTAATGTACTTAAACTTTTGGATATTAATGTAGTATTTTCAAATAACAATGTTGTGAAAAATATCATAGTAAAAAATAGCCCTACCAATAATTCAGGCATTATCTATAAAATTGATTGTAAACAATGTGATTCCTTTTACATTGGTCAGACGGGAAAGGATTTGCACACGCGTGTAAAACAGCATCAATATTCCGTTAGAACGGGACAGTCGTCCAGTGCCCTTTTTGTCCATTTGTCAGTTATATCCCACTGTATTGATTGGAATAATGCTTCAGTTTTGTTTCACTCTAGGAACATTGTTAATAGAAATATTCTTGAGTCTGCTATTATCCAACTTACAAATAACTTTAACATGAGCAAAGGTCTTTTTCAACTCGATCCCTTTGTTTTGAATTCGTTCAGAACGGATTTACACAAGAAAGGCAGAGTGCTAAAACTTTGGTAATTTTCCCTTATAAATTTGTATGCTTGTCTTACAATTTTTACTTTTCAATTTAGTTTTATATATATATTTTTTTTCTGTAACCTATATATCATTCAGGCCTTATCTATAAAATTGGCTGTAAACAATCCATTTGATCTTGTGTTGAATTCGTTCAGAACGGATTTAGACAAGAAGGGCAGAGTGTTAAACTTGATTAGTTTTCCATTATAAATTTGTATGCTCCTCTTACAATTTTTATTTTTCAATTTATTTTTATATATATTTTTCTTAATATATTTTTTGTGACCTATATATCATTCAGGCATTAACTATAAAATTGGTTGTAAACAATCCAGTTGATATTGTGTTGAATTCGAGCAAAGTGCTAAAAACAAATTTGTATGCTCCTCCCACAATTTTTATTTCTATATTTAAAATATATATATTTATTTTTTGTAACCTGTATATAGTCTTGAACTCTTTATTTACTTCAGTGTTCCTGAGGATGTCATTAGACGAAAGCGCTTGGGCACCATTCTGTTTCCTTTCCTTCGTGGTTTTATTTATCATAAATATTTTTCACGTGTTACTTTCGTGAAATAATTTTCATATATATATATATATAATATATATATAATTATTATTAAGAAAATAAAACATTAATTCAGTTTTATTAATTTAATTACACTCAACCTAGCCGCAAGAAAATAAGTTAATTCCGCAATATTACTCCGCTGCTCCATATTTCAATCAGATCAAACGAGGAGCACAATTATATACTCTCCTTGGTCACGTTTTAAGCTTTAACACTGGAAAAGAATAATATGGTTTAAAAGGCGTTAAAAGTATACCTAAAATATTTAATTTAGGTTCTAATATAAAATTTGTATTGTTCATAAAACGCATGATGTAGAGAGCCTTTCCTAGCCTCTCTCTCTCTCTCTCTGATATATATATGTTAACCCCTCAGTCTATGACCTTGGGCGGTTCGAAGTTGAAGGGGGTTCTGGTTAGGTGGCAGCAACGGATTTGTTACTCTGGAGTATCTGGGACCGTAGAGGGAATCACAGATGCTTCTCTTGTACTCCTTTCCGATTTCTTCTTGCAGTGGATCGGAGGATTCTGTGAAGCTTACTAAATTCTCCGAAGGTTCCCCGATTCTTCTTGTAATGTATCGGGAAATTATTTTGTGTATTTAAGACTAAGTTCTCTGAAGAGAGCAAGGCTCGAAGGAGAAGACAAAGATATTCTGTTACTGTAGTTTCCTGCTAAAATGTTACAGAATGCTCAGCCTCTAAGTTAGATCAGACAATCAGAATGAAATTTTGAAAAATTATATAACTTTACAGAGGAAATTTTTTGGTGATATCATTATTATTTAATGTTGACCTGTTTTGTTTTTATTCTTAATAGGCTGAGTTATTTTGCAAAATATTTGAAGATAAGGTAAATATTTTAGTTGTAGCAATGTCTAGACAGATAAGCAAGATATTTGAAGATGAAGCCATATTTTTATTTTAAACTGCATATTGGCAGATCTGATGTTATCACGATCTGCCGAGTTAACTAAAAATGGAAATTGAAATATGCATTTTATTATGAATTGCAATTAAACATGCGTATGAACAAAATTTAAATGCTTAAGATTTAAAATTAAACGTTAAGCAAGACATGACTTCATCTTTTACAACGAAGAGAGAATGTATACAGAAAACGAACATTGCAGAATTTAACATGATTACAGTATTAAGGTAAATCTAAAAAAAATATTAAGTAATTTAAAAACAAATAATTCACCAATTATTCAGCAAAAATAAAATACAAAGCGAATCAAAAATTTTATCCGAAGCTCGTCAGCGTTATGTGAATTTGGACTCTATATGTAAAAATTTATATAAGAATATAAATATGTAAGAATATAAGGATTATATAAATTTAAGGATTATATAAATATACGAATTATATAAATATACGAATTATATGAATATACGAATTATATGAATGAATATAAGAATATATGAATGTAGGAATTATAATTATTCATTGTTCATTTTTACAAACACACACACACACACACACACACACACACACACACACATATATATATATATATATATATATATATATATATATATATATATACACAGGGGGGGCCAAAAGTCACCCGACAGTTGAAAGTAAACTATTAATGAATAACTGTCGGTTGACTTTTGGCCCCCCTATATATATATATATATATAATATATATATATATATAAATTATCTCACATATATATAGTACGATAACTTGTGAGACTAACATAGGTCTACTTCTTGTTTTCAGATTGCATACGAAGTCCAACAGGAAAAAATTCGAAGGATTCTCTGTGAATCGGGGGAGGAGAGTGAAAATAAAGAGGCTGTAATTGATTCGGATGAAGATTGGCCGGATCATGTCAGCGAAAGTGACCATAATATAGAGTCTGAGGAGAAGATAGAGGATAGGGAGGGGGAGGAAGAGGAAGGTCAGGTCAGATTTAGGAATTATTATTTGGATAAGGACCATAAATCAAAATGGAAAAAGGAATCGCCAAAAATGCGAAAACACCATCGATTGCTTTCAGTTATTCTTTACGCCAGAAATGGTGAAAGTATTGGTTGATAACACTAACAGTCGCATAACAAAAGTAAGCGTGAATTATTCGGAGAAGAATAAAGTGAAGGAAACGGATGAAACACAGCTGAAAGCAGCTTTGGGTCTGCTGGATCTAGCTGGGGTATTAAGGTTTAATAGACAGAATCTCGTTGACCTTTGGGCAACTGATAGCACTGGCATCGAGATATTTCTAGTAACTATGTCCCTGTTTAGGGTTAGGTTCCTTCATCAGTTTCTTCGATTTGATGACGCAAGCACTCGTACTATACATGTTAAAGTATATAAGTTAGTGCCGACTCGTGACTTTTTTATCAATTTGTTGCGAAGTGTAAGGCACACTATTCCGTTGGCAAGTATGTCATTATTGACAAAAGGCTAGAGGTATTCCGAGGACACTGCTCATTTCGTCAGTACATTCCGAGTAAGCCAACAAAGTATGGCTTCAAAATATTTGTACTTGTAGATGCAAGAACGTTTTATACGGCCTACTTAGAAATTTACACAGGAAAACAGCCAGAAGGCCAGTATAAGGTGGGCAACTCTCCAAGTGACGTCGTGGAAAGGATGGTGGCCCCCATTTCTGGCTCCAGGAGGAACCAACGATTGCTAATTAGTTTACAAGCTGTCCACTCGCCTCAAAACTGCTCAAGAACCATCAGCTCAGTGTTGTAGGCACATTATGAAGAAGCAAACTGGAATTTCCTCGCGAGTTTATTGAAGTAAAAAATAGGCCCACTACATCAAGTGTTTTTCGATTTCAAGAAGACATGACAATGGTCTCCTATTTTCCAAAGAAGGGAAAAGTAGTATTGCTACTTTCAAAATGCACCATGATGCAAAAATTGACGACACTACTAGGGAAGAGAAAAAGCCCGAGATTATTTACTTTTACAATTTGACAAAGGGAGGAGTCGACACAGTGGATGAACTGTGTGCAACTTATGATGTTTCCCGTAACAGCAGGCGATGATCTCCAACTATTTTTTTGGCAATCATGAATGTTGCGGAGATAAATGCTCAGCTGATTCTCCACTGTAACTTAGGCAACAAAATGTCTCGCAAAGTTCTTCTGAAAGCGTTGGCTTTCAAGCTCATTGAGGGCTTCAGTGTACAAAGGCAAGCTCACGAGAGACTTGCGATTGAAACTGAAGCGTGCAACAAAAGACAAAGATGAAGACCAGCCTCCGCTAAAACTTTCTCAGCAAGAACTATATGGAGTATGTCTAAGAAGCAAAGATCGTAAGTCCAGATTTTAATGCCCAAAGTGCCGAGTGTTCCTATGCATGGAGCATATTGTGCCTTTATGTGAAGAATGTGTTTGCAAAAATGAAGGAAACTAGTATACACAATGAGGCCGTAAAAAATGCAAACGTTTGAGTTTTGACTTCGTTAAAAATTACTAATTTTGCTTCCATATATGCGAAATGTATTTTGTTCTAATAATAAAATCGAAAAGGGAATATTTTGTTTTCTAATAAATAAATTCGAAAACTGAAAATTTTTATTTACCTTTATTGCATAACCTTTAATTCTGAGTACAAAAATTTTAAAAATTTGTTGTTGTTTTTTTGTGTGTGTACGTGTATGTTGGGGTGTACGACTCCAGAACAAATGGAGTCGACTCCAGAATCGGTTCCTGCCTCTGGAGTCGACTCCAGAATCGGTTCCTGCCTCTGGAGTCGACTCCAGAATCGGTTCCTGCCTCTGGAGTCGATGGGATCGACTCTCATTCGATTCTGATTCCAAATCAGACTAGCTACAAAATAAAGAAAAAAGAAAGACTGATTTGGGAGAACTATTAATTACAATACGACTATGAATATTATAAATTGTAATAAAGAAATAGATTCATATTGACATATTAAGTGACTTATATCAATTCAACTAACTTTAGTCACTTAATTCTAGACGAATAATTAGTCGTATAAAAATAAATTAGTTTATAGTGTAATAGATCTACGATTTCTGATTATTGACAAACGAAAAAAAGAATGGATTCTTTGATCTGGAATCAACTCCAGAATGGAGTCGATTCTCATTGGTGCTATCAATAGAACCGATTCCAAAATATGATTGCGTAAGAATCGAGAATCGATTCTTTTGGAGTCGACTCTCGAACCTTGTGTGTGTGTGTGTTTTTAAAAATTACATATCCCGGATGGTAAAAATGTGAGCTTCATGTGTTGCAGTTATGATTTAATTAAGCTAATGACTTTTTATTTATTGCTCTAAATTAAATAAAAAATTGCATTGGGGTTTCTCACACCCAACCTGAGCCATTACGTGATTTTTCAAAACCCGAGTAATGCCGAGTTAATGGGTATCATTGCTTAAATATAGTATACCAACGGTGCACTGGCCATTATGCCCTGACACAAGGGCCTCCCCTTCCCTCTCCATGGGTCCCTCTGAGCGACCAAAAATTTTTAAAACTTGCCTTGCCTTTCAACCACTTTTTTTTAACAAAACCCCCCAAAAATTCTAAATAACATTACTTAGAAATTTCAGTCAAACCGTACATCTTTAGCTCATCAGCCTTGAATTAAGATTAGGATAGGGTACTGTCTAGTCTCTAACTAACTATACCAACTTGGTACAGTTAGTTATGGACCTAGTATGTTTCATGGACTGCTCTCGATTTTCCTACGAAATTGCAAACAAGGGCAGTCGATGACCCTGATTTTGTTTCTGCAATCGGTTTTCTTGAGAAACCTAACCTGACCTAACCTGACCTAACCTAACCTAATCGAGTTTCTTATACTATTGTTTTTTGCAAGATATCGCACTAATTCTTGTCATTTTTTTTGCAGAACAATGAGTGATGTTTGTATTAATTTGAAGTGGCTATGGCTATGGCCCCCATCTACCGGAGCTCACACTCAGCAGGTGGAAAACTTGTGGAATTCATTGAAACAATCGAACAAACTGCGATGCGGAACAGATCGCGACCAACTTGACTCGTACCTTTGTGAATTTGTATGGCGTAAGCGCCACACCAGCTCTGACTTATTAAAAAAGATGCTGGAGTGTATTGCGTCGTTTCAGTAAATAAATTTATTCAATATCCAATAACATTTTTCTTTATCATTTCTCAAGAAAACCGATTGCAGAAACAAAATCAGGGTCATCGACTGCCCTTGTTTGCAATTTCGTAGGAAAATCGAGAGCAGTCCATGAAACATACTAGTCCCTTAGTTATAGACTAGACCCCATGCTGGACGGACGTGCTCGCATTCTTCTTTCTTGTTTGTGTTATATTGATCAAACAGATTGCGTCTGTTTTTGGTATTATTATGGAGGTAGTCTTTGAAGTATGCGCTTATTGCAACGGGGTCCTAGGGTAGTGTAAACTATTATTATTGCAACTTTCATGATTTATTAGAATTAAAGTTTATTAGTGAACCAAAAAGCTGTAGCCTAGTTAATGCATTTAGGCCTATAATTTACTGTTTGTTGTCTATTTTTGGGTTAGCTGAGCCTAGTCAGCAAAATTAGGCTACTAACTTAGGCCTCTGACTGACGTAGGCATAACCCAACCCCAGTAATTCTAAGACTGTTTCTATCTAGTGACCTACTAGGCCTAACCTAACTATGTTATTTGCCTTGCCCAACCAGGTCTAGCGGTAAATCTCTAGGAGCGCTCCATTTTTCAATATTAAACATACACTCATAAAACATATACCATTTGAAAGCTCACATTTTTCTGAGTCTAAAAATGTATTAATCCAAAAGTATCAATAGCAAATAAAAAGTAACTAGGTTTAAATATAAAACCCTATACCGATCAATTTGTGATGCGTGATCTTTACGGGGGCTCCGTCCCCGTACCCCTGAGACCTAAATTATACAAATGATAATGTAATAACATATTCATGTTAGGTTAGGTTAGCGTAACAATTACCAAAAATACAACACAGACTAAAGATTTATAACTTAGCCAAACTTTATAATGTAGTTAATGGCGTCACGCGTCAAACAATTAATTAAACCTTGTTACTTTTTATTTGCTATTGATACTTTTGGATTACTACATTTTTAGACTCGGAAAAATGTGAGCTTTCAAATGGTATATGTGTTATGAGTGTATGTTTAATATTGAAAAATGGAGCGCTCCTAGAGATTATCCGGTCTAGCTTATGTTAGCCTGAACCTAACCTAGCCGGTAACCTAGCTAAACCAAACCTAACCTAAATAGTGGATCTAACTGACCTAGGGCTAGAGACAGTCCTAGACCTAACCTAACCTAACTTTAAAATTTCAGGGTTTTCCTTGGCTTTCTTCTGACTAGTTTAGACCGAACCCAAATAATAATTGAGGAAAATAGGGTAAATCAACTTGGAAAGACTAGATTAAGAAATAAAAATTATTTTGCATGGCTAAGGCTCCCTCCTTCTAAAATGGCAAGGCCCCCTAATGGGGCCCAGTCCGCCAGTGTGGTGTACAATATTTACGTAATAAAACCATTACAGCATTTACCTCGAACAAGTGGCATGTTTTCTCTTTCATATTTTCTATTTATATTTAGGCTTTGTTTATAGTTTGTCTATCATTTAGCCTGAATGTGAAAGTAGTTAATCAACCATCACTATGAAACGCGCGACTAACCATATGATTCTTTTAGCTTTTAAAAATTTAGTCAACCTAGTGATTAACCACAAAATGAAACTAGTTAACTGATTTAGAAGCAGAACGAACAATTAGTTATTTAACATTTCAAGAAAATTAAACAAGTCAATTTATTTTGCATCGCAGTGTTAATTACTATTTGTTTTGCATATCTGTTGAAAATTTTTAAGAACCTGCATTTATCACTTAGTCGGAAAGAGTCGATATATGTAAATTTTACATGGTGCTCTATAATACATCTAAATATGCGATTGTCCTGCAAATTTGAGGAAACTCGGGTGCGAGTGAAGGTCAGTGGCGGATTTACTATGAAACTAATGAAGCTTAAGCTTCAGGGCCCCTAATCCAGGAGGGGCCCTGAAGCAACTTTTTTTTAATGAGTGAATTTTTCAACAAAAATCGATGGAGTTTTTTTAAGTGTTTGTTATTAAAATACGGCTATTTTAGTGATAGAATCATAAGCCAATGGGTTGAAGTACTAAATATTGACCTTAGAATATGCTCTAATACCCATTTCATATGGCCTCAAAATGCCCCTGTAATTGGTCAAATTTCAAAATTTTCTCGGGGGCTTGCAGCGCCCGAACCCCCAGCTGTATGGGCTCGCTGAGCTCGCCAGAATCTATTCATAGTCTACATTTTGGCAGCTGGATCCTCGAATCCTTCGTTGGTGCACGGCTTAATAGTTCTATAGCTCAGCCCTTAGGCTAGAGCCAATCGGAACCATAAAAAGACATCTGAATTCTCAATTCAGGCTGCACTCGTCTCGCTTGTGCATTTTAACACCAAAAATCAGATTTTCACCCTTTGAACCTTGTTGGATGTTGCCCTATTGTTGCTGGTTGCGAAGGGGCCCCCATAACAGTTCAAGCTTCAGGGTCCCAAAAATGTAGGTCCGCCACTGGTGAAGGTGAGGGGTGAACCTGAATCCTTGAAATTTATGTAAAAAGAATAAGGTGTTACTCCTCTGTCAGGAGAAAGCAGAGCTCATACATATTAGAGGGGAGATTTTCTCTCTTCCAGATCTTGTCTCCAATCTCTACATGTTCTCTAAATTTGTCCTCAATAGTTTGAGGTGTGAACCGTGTAGTTTGGTGAATAATAATAATAATAATAATAATATTATTATTATTATTATTATTTATTATTATTATTATAACTGATTTTGCTTACAAGGTTTTAGTAGAGTGTTGGTAATTAGTATGTTGCCAGACAATTCTTTAAAAAGTGCAAACATGTGATATCTGAGATTGTCCACAGCATTATGTAAGATTACCGTATCCATGAAACTGCTTTTTAAGCATTTCACGATACCTTTTTCAAGATGAAAAGTAGCATTAAAACCTGTAAAATAAAAGAGATTTAATTAAAAATGCATATATAAAGCAAAAAATAATTTGAAAATACGTTATTACGGTTATCCACTTCTTTCAAACTCTAAAATCGAAATTGCAGAAATACTCCTTATTTTCATTTTAGAGAAACACTTAAAGAAATACTTATCGTGTCTCAACTAATTGACTCAAGCATAAATACGAGTTTATTATCTTTAAACAAAACCTGAAGTAATAATTAAGTGTGTGATTTCGCTGTGTACGCGAGCTACGTTGCAACGCTGCTTCCCGTAAGGTCAACGAATTTAAGCGTTATTAAGTTTGTTCAGTACTGGGATGAGTGAACATCATCCGGGTTCAGATGATGTATGACCCTTTGATGGTTCGGATCTCACGTAAAGCTGTAATCCCATTAGTTGTATGACTTTTTTACAAAGGAAATTAAACAACAGCAAACATTATTATTACTAGTACAGTTCCTGCCGCTTCGCTGACGGTTAGACAGGCTAAACTACAAAAAAAGAACCCAGCCGTGAAAATTTTGAGCTTCACATTGTGTCAACATTTCTGAATCTGATATCTCCCAAAACCTCCTCACCCCCATTCATACAACTTGGGGGCTAACCCCCTCCCACATTACCCCCACCCCTCCCCATTACCCCACCCATCCCCGATTACCCCCACCCCCACCCTTCCCCCATTGCTAAACTACAGAAAAGAACACAGTCATGAAAATCTTGAGCTTCACATTGCCGCCCGTAATACAATTTCTGAATTTTTTTTACAATTTCTGAATTTTTTTCTCACAATTTCTGAAAGTGTGACGGACAGACAGACAGACAGACGGACAGACGGACAGCTCTCTTATTATAGTATAGATTATCGTTGTGTGCATGCAACATTTTTATTGCGTGCCATTTTACGCTTGAAACAAATAGTCCAGGCAATTTGTAGTTAGACCTGGGCAAAATTGCTTCAGAAGCTTTCTAAACTGTTTCCAGCTCAGGAACCATTGCCGAATAACATATCCAAAATCCGACAAAATTGGACCCCGGGAACACCCCCAAAAATGAAATTCAAAATGGCGGACTGGATGTTTCCTACGAAAAAAAAAATATATAATTTACGCTTTTATTTATAGAGATACATTTGATGCTTTTTCTTTCAGTTGTAATGTTTTAAATAATTCAACAATATACAACACAACCAGTTATTACGCAAATATAATGTTATATAGCTTTTTACAGATTTTTATAATCAATAATACAACAATTATTTTTTTCCCAGTTTCAAGTTATGTTCATTACAGAAGAAGTGATACCTGGTCACAAACATACAGAAATTAATCCTCTTCATCACTATCATCGGATAGATTACCGGTACTTGGGTTGTTATCGCAACCACTGATTTGGCACTCGCCACAAGCGGCTGAACAGGGCATTCCATTACGCTTGCATCCACATCTTGAAGTAGCACATTTCGTCTTGCAGGAGCAGCGGATCATGTTGAGTAGATAATTTGGAGCTGGTGGCTTGTCGCAGGCTGTAGGGTAGTAGGAATTATTCTTTACATACCAACCCCACTGTTCTGCATCGATCTTCTCTTCTGTAGACTTCCAGATTAGTATTTGAAAGTATGTGCGAAAGCTGTGGTACTTTGTGGACGCATCGGTAGGTGGCAAACGTTCGGGTGTAACAAAAGATTTAGCTGGCTACCTTTTCAACTAACATTCGATGACGTAGTGCGTTAGTGGATTCAAGTGTTTTGCAGCCATACAACAGAAGCATTGCCTTTCTTCCAGCGGCTTCAATGTCAGAGTGTTGGCAACAATCAGAACAGAATGTATTTGCAACTGAACGGAGTTCAGCCACCTTCATCAGTGTGTCGAATGCTTTGGCTTTAACGATCGAAAAAATTCTGGATGTGCTATCACAGCCCGTGAAAGCATGCACAAACAGGAGATACTTGCAGATGTCATTGCCTAACAATGATTGAATGCTGAGAATATCATACACAGGATTAGGAGATGGTCCCCGTCTTATATCGCTGCGATAGTACAACTTGAAACCACTGTCCTTGGCATGGTACAGAAGGAGAATCAGCTAGTCGGTGTCTTCCCCTATTACTGTTGTAGTTGCATTTTCTGATGAGGAAACTGCTGCACGAACGATGTCCACATCAGCATCCCCATCTGCGTTGTGAACAGTACACCCGTGCTTCTTCAACATCTCACCTACGAGGGAAATAAATGCTTGCTTGTTGTTTTCATTAGCCAAGAAGTGTTCCTTCTGGCCAACAAACTTCATGCTTGGACTGAGATTCACATTTCTGCTTGTCTTGGTGCTGCGTCTTCTGTGGGTCATGTCCTTGATCGTAGGAGAGCTGCTGTAGCCATCAAAAACAATGATTGCTTTTCCATATGTTTTCAGAGTGAAATCGGCATATGAGTTGGCGATGCTGTCATATGTTTCATCTTGACGCCAGGAAACACGATGTAGTAGAGATCCACCATCCAATACGTACTGGTCTGTGCACTGAATTTCTTGAACTTCTTCCATGCGTAAAGTGTCAGTGTATTTGATTATTGCATGAGCTAGCTGAGACTTATCGGGTTTCCTCAAGATACTTCGTGATTCGAACAATGCAGGAGGATATGCACACAGTTCGTAACACATGACATCTTCAAGATTCATGTCTCCGCCAGTGGCAACAGTCATCATTCTCTGAAACAGTAGTGCAGGATCTACTTCTATATCTGAAGCATCAGTGATCACAACGGCAGAAGCAGATCCTAGTGTTTTCACTTTGTCAGATCTTTTGGCAGAATATGTAAAGGCTTGTTTCCCAATCATTTTTACGACAATGTTCGTACCGATTGAATGCAATTGATGAACGTTTACTCCAGGATCAGCAGTTAGCCCTGTTACAATGTTGCAGATACCCGAGGTAGAATGGAATGGGGATAAGGATTCCAGACGTTCAAGTACTTTCTTCATGTTATTACTGTCCCTGATTTGTCTACTTCCCCTCATTTCCTTGTGCTGTTCACTACTTTCCAACAAAACTCTGGTGTATTCCTGCATTGCTAAGTTATAAGTGGAACACAGAGGCATAGAAAAGAGCCACGTTGTCCTTTGGATGTCTGTAAATCCACTTCCGCGTGTCAGTCCGCCTCTGCTTTTCAGGGAACGCATTAGTACTTGTTCTATCACCAGGTCTGTGCCGAGTCCGGCCCATAATCTGTCGCTTCTTCTTACCACAAACTTACCTTCCTGGAACATTTTGTTAACGGCTGGATTTTCAGAAGGCAAACTTAACATTTTCTGCAGGTACAGGTATATCGATTTCAGGTAATTGTGATGTCCGGCTGCTGCAATTATGGGGATGGTCTCCAGCATAGCTTGCAAGTGCAAATCCCACGAGCCGGTTCTGTCTGCTGTTATCAAGGAACGTGCAATGTTGATCATTCGCTGATATTCCAACCAGAGTTGACTTGTTTGCGAAGTAGATTGTAGGTCAGTTTTCTTCGCATCCAAAGTGGTAGCAATCTGAGACAATGCATTCGAAGATTCCACATCCTCAACTGATTGTTTGGCGGTCATAACATCGTCGAGCAGGTCACAAGCTTCCTTATGGAGGTCATGAGGAGTTCCATCTTCATTACGAGGGAAAACGTCTGCGACTAGTAAGGTACTAAGAGCTGCATCTACTATCATATGACCACGTATCGCTCTTGAAACAGCTTTTCCAGACATCATGTGTTGCGCGGTATTTGGTCCGTATATTTCTTGAAGTACTTCAAACAATCCTGAACCATTCATAAGAGTACCGACTGCTCCCAAAAGATTCATCAGAGTGTGAAATGATCCCAGCATTAAAACAATGTCCTGCAGGTCTCTCTGTTCATTGATGATTTGGGAAGCTTTCCAGAACAAAGGCTGATCAAAGGTAATAATGCATGGGACTTTTTGATCGCGTGCTATCTTGCTCAAATATAGTAATGTCGAAAAATATGCAGGTCATGTCAGTTGGCGACATATCTATGATGGGAAGGAACGTGATCGACGCCACACCTGGATGTGAGACACTTGATCCACCGTGAATTGCCTGCATTGTTCCGGACCAACTTGGACCTGATCTTTCTGCTGAAGATATCTGCCAGAGAAGACTAAGTCGACTTATGGTGGCAGTGGGTACTGGAAGTTCGCGGAATGAGATGTCCCTCAACATGCTTCTCGCGTGTCTATATTCCCTAATGTCAACGGTTGCAATCTTCTTAATGTCATTGTCACCAACATTACGCCTGTGAATAGAAGGGTGGATCTTGATCTTCGGAGTTATTGCGGCAATCATACCCATTCCATGAAAGGTATTCTTCCCATCCAAAGTGCAGACATCATGATCGACGTTATCTGCTGCTAGAAGGACTGCAGTGTTTTCATCAACAGTAAAAGAGCCAGACCCACTTGCCAGCGCCGCGTTTCTTTCGAATCTTGTTACTTCTGCATACGACGAACAGTAACCCAGCTGATGGAGAACGTCAATAAGGTATCTTGACCTAAAGTTGTGGTGTAGCTGAACCGACAAACCGATCTGTAGTGGACATAGTAATCCTCTAGGACGGGTTGCTTGCATAATGCTCTGCCCAATTGCACCTATTTTTCTTGAAGCATCCTGTCCCGCAAATGCTTTTGATAATAGCAATTTCAGACTGTTGGGAATGTAATCAAGAGCACTTTCTGCAGTGATGTCATTTGGAGATGGATACACATCTTTTCTAGGCGAGTCGACAGACTTGATATCACTTCTGATTATTTTTGCAGCAGCTTCTACTAGGTAAATCTTCTGTAGCTCTATATCTATATCACATTCTTTCGACTTTTTGTGATAATCTATAAGAATTTCATTAGCTGTCTCTCGTAGTGTTACTACATCTGCCTTCCCACTTTCACCTGATATTATGATCTTGTCTCCGTAACGTTCTAAAAGCTTTCTCTTCATGTGCCTGCGTTCGTAGACAGACCTCTGACTTCCTTGAAGATATTCCTCCATTTTGGAAATTAGGTCTCCAATCAACAGTTGTTCATCATCATTCTCTTCCAGGTAAGCACAGGTCTGAAGGAATGCTTGGTGTTGCTCTTCATTAGTTGGTCTCCCTTTCTTCGAATCATGATCGTCGGAGGAGTCTGCGCGAGGAATGTTTTTTCCACTTCGAAAATTTACGCTGCAGGTGTGATGGTAGAAACAATCTGCAGCAGGAAGATCACGAAGATAATACTCCAGACGGCCTTTTACATTAAACGACCATTCATCGCAGCGGCTTTCACAGCACCTTTTTATGGTTTCGGAGAACTCTGTAGTTCTTATTTTGACATGCTCTGATTTTGGTTTGTGTTTGGAAAAAAAGTCCACAAAGGTATCACAAAACAAACAGTGAGTAGCACTGGAAAATGCGTATTCATGAAAACGAGCACTTTTCATTGGTATTGCCTCGGCTGCGGTCTGTCGCTTCTTTATTTCAATGGTCTTTTTATCCGTAAACCTTTTCCTACATACAACGTGAACACTTATTCCAGCTGTTGCAACAACATCGCTTCCACGGCTGCGGCTGGATGCATTTATACCATCTGCTCCTTTTTGCGAGATGTGAACCACTTCCTGTCCGCTGTCCAATTTCTCCTTACAAATCACGCACAATTCTTCAGGGGTCTGCATTCTTGAAGGCGGACGCACACCGAGTCAGCCGTACACCGAATCAGTCTGAAACAGAAAACACAAATTAATAAACTGTGTTGCAGTATTTAAAAGGAGTACATAATAACAGTTTTAAAGAAAATGACAAGCACAAATACGCAGATTTGATAGTGGGTAGTAGGAATTAAAGAGTTGTATATAATATAAGTTTATAAAGATGTAGCAATGTCCATTCTCACATACACTCCATACAGTATATTTTATTTACATTACGTGACGTCATAGTTTAATACTAGCCGCCTAATACAATTTTTAGTGTCATATAGGTTAACTTAGAAACGAAAATGTGTTTTAAAACATTTTACTGATCAAGAAAAACGTCATAACTCTCTCTACAAAGCGAAATTAAAATTTATTGTATTTCGTAGGAAACTGCCAGTCCGCCATTTTGAATTTCATTTTTGGGGGTGTTCCCGGAGTCCAATTTTGTCGGATTTTGGATATGTTATTCTGCAATGGTTCCTGAGCTGGAAACAGTTTAGAAAGCTTCTGAAGCAATTTTGCCCAGGTTGAAGCTATTTTTGCTCTAGATTGCCTGGACTAAAAGGTTGACCCACTTCCATTTCGTCTTTTATAATTTACCGAGGTAAACTTTATAGTTCATGCCAACACTGGATAGAATTGTAAGCTCTTTATATGAATTTGACTTTCGTATCACGAAGATATTTTATGTGAATTAGCTGATGTTATCGTAGCAACCGCCAACGCGCCTATAGCTCAGTGCATAAGGAACACCGTTTCCCTATTACCTAATTGAAAACACTGAGGTCGGGGATACGACTCCCGATAGTGTTGGTAATAATAATAATAATCCAGCATTCGTCTCGCCTGAACGCTGTATCAGTTTCTGCCTCTTGTCACTGATTATAATCGTGGCACCAATTTCTATAACTAAAAATAAATTATTTAACGCTCGTAATATTAATCTCTCATTAAAATTAAATACTGTAATTAAGAGGAACGAAAATTTTCAGGGATTTTCTCTACTTTATTGAAACCTCAAATCTTTTTTAACACAAACTAAAATGAACTTGAGAAAAGCAATACGATATCGATCAGTAGTGCACAAAATTGTCAGAGTAAATAAGAAATTCTATATTTTCTAGCCCTTATATAAATGAAAATGAAAAGGTTTATTGGCAGACGATAGTCCATATGACAAATATATTAATACAATGACAGTTCATATACTAAGGATAGAATTATATACAATTGATTAGGAATAATACTGTAATGTCGAGGTTAAGTGGAGCTACAGACAGACGTTTTCGTACCAAGAAGTCCATAGCTTAGAGGATAAACGGCAGGACTCATGGATAGCTTGGATGATCGGGTTGGTTGAATTTTTAATTCTTTGCATTAGACTGTATTTGAGCACGTCTTGTTACCTCCGGGAAGCTCGGGACATTGCGGGTAGAAAACATTTGCGAAGCTGAGCATCTCGGGGGTAATTTATGTAAGAGTCTAAAAGACCTGTTGGACGGCAAATTTAGGTTTCTGCCAGAACCTTTTTTATAATTCACCCAGAGTTGCTCTCCGTATATATTACTGCAGAAAGTACGAAAGAGAGAGTCTTTAGTAGGGTGGTCCATAATTTCACTTTTTAAAATTTTTAATGGTCCAACATGCTAATGTTATGGGCATTGGTGCAAGAAACAACATGGTTACCAGTTTTTGGAGTTTCGGTAATATCAGACCCCCCCCCCCTCAATTTATATTGCATAGTAAAAAACTGAGTAAGAACGACATCTTTTAAGCATTTTTTTAAGATTAATCATATTTAATCTTAAATAAAAGCATACATATTGCATATCAATTTATTCAGAAATCAACTTTGCACATTTTGGTGTATAAATTGATTATTTATTCGTAATAGTATACATAGAAATGTTCTATAACAGCTGATTAAGCCAATATTTTATGTGTTTTTCAGATATCCAATGATGTATATAGTATATGATGCATTTTTCACTTGGTTCATTCTAATCTTATTTTGAATGAATATCATGGCTACTCCTAAGAAATTAAATATAAAGTTAAGAAAAAGCAGTTATGAGACAATTATTGGTAATCTTAAAGATGAACTGATTCCTATAGGACTATTCCAGCTACCATCCCAATCAGATGCACTTCAGCATTTCTATCATTTAAAAAGAAATGATATGGTTATGAACAATAAAGAAGAGGCTGCAACAGTTGTACTTAATAAAGTTAAAAAATTCTGGGACTTAGCTGGCATTAAAACGCAAAATATTTCCAAAAGCAGAAGACCAAAAGAAAAGATTCTGACTTTAGTTAATGAGTATGAAACACTGAAAAAAAACAAAAACAGGAATACTCTCGAAGATAAAAAGGATATTTTTTGTAAAAAATTGGATATGCTATTGGATATATCGGCAGCAGATGCTATTGAAACAATAATGAAAGACAGAATGAGAACAACAAGAAACAAAAGCGAAGATGTAAAATTCTTTGAAGATCAAAGAACTATTCGGAATATGTACGTCTCCATCCTTGATAAGTCTTATGTAACTCGGACAGAAAGATGAAACCAAAGAATTCGACATGACGTAGAGAGAAAAGAAAAACTCTTAGCAGACATGGATGCAAGACCCAGTCGTGAACAAATGAATATCCCACCTGATGATGGATTTCCTATAGATAATGATGAATCAAGTAATGAATCAAATGATTCCGACTTTCAACCTTCGGCTCAAAGAAATCCTAAAAAAGAAATTCGCATTTTCGATTCTCGAATGGTTTCTGACACGGCTGATAGGCTGAATCTCTCGCATAGCCAAATAACAGTTTACGCTGCAGCAGTTGCCTCAGAATTAAATATAAATATACATGATATGAGCCTGTCAAAGTCTACTTCTAAACGTTCATGTAAAAATACAAGAGCATCTAGTGCAAAACAACTTACGGCATCATTCAATCCTCCAGAGCATTACATTGTTCACTGGGACAGTAAATTAATATTGAAAACTACAACTAACAAAAAGGAAGAAAGAATGGCAATTTGAAAGTTGTGAATGATCCTGCCGAGAGAGCAATCAAGCTGATTGAAGATTTCAAAGACAGAATTGTTAATGATGAATCACAAAAACAATGTCTGGTAAAAGTTATAGAGCAACATCGACGCCTTCTTCCAGACTTCAAGAAAAAATCTTTGGCTGAAATGTATAATTATGTTAAGTGAGCGTTTATTGTGTAATGTTATGCAGAAGTATTTATCTTTTTAATTAAACTTTGTTATAATTTTTTAATCATTGTAAAAGGAATTCATTTTTGTTTAAAAATAAATGAAAAAAAAAAAAACGATGGTGACCTGGAATCAGGTTTGTTCCCATTCGAAATATACTGTAACTGGCTTGATAAGCTGGTCTAATTTCGAGCCCATCGCCGCGAAGCTGCCTGGGATGATGCTTCAGGGTGGCGGTAACACCCCTAGAATATATACTTAATTAAATAATATATTATTGCACGGAAAAAATAATATAGTCATATGTTTATTCACAGAGAAGCGGAAAAACTTTCGTTTTCTCAGTCAAATTTTTAGGTCCCATATAAATTGGGGGGGGGACGTCTGATATTACCGGAACTCCAAAAACTGGTAACCATGTTGTTTCTTACACCAACGCCCACAACATTAGCCCGTTGGACCATTAAAAATTTTAAAAAGTGAAATTATGGACCACCCTATTCTTCAGCTTCACTTGTACAGAATCGAAAGTTCCTTATGGTCATATTCGCTTTAGCACACAGGCTTCGAGATTGTTTTCTTATATCCGAGTCATCACTCAAGGAGCTGGTAATAGTTTGACCCAAATACTTAAACTCTCGTACTTCCTCAATTACCTCACCATTCATTTTAAACCTTATATCAGCTGGCTGATTACAGCTTTTAGGATGAAATTGCATAACCTTAGTTTTGGTAACATTAAAAAGAATATCACGTTTCTGCGAATACTCTTCGCAGACTTTTAGTAGCCGATCCAGACCTTTAACAGAGGGACTTATTAACACCATATCATCGGCATAAAGTAAGTTATTTTTCCTTGTGTTATCTATACAACATCCCACTGTTACCTTGTTAAGTGAAGCAATTAATCCGTCAATATACACATTAAACAGCACACGGGAGAGCAAGGAGCCTTGTCTCACCCCGCAAGAGGAGCCAAAACACTCGGACAGTACATTGCCCACCTAACAGTGAAAGATTGGTGGGAATACCAAAATTTCAATAAATTTAATATGTACATGGGAACCTTCCTGTCTTCTAGTTTTGCAAATAAAATATTGTGGTTCTCCCTATCATATGCCTTACTTATATCTAGGAAACAGCTATAAATAGTTAAAGAAACAATATCTAAATACATTGACAGTAATTCAAGTAAATAGATACACAGGTCAGTTGAGTGGGACCTTTTAAAGCCAAACTGATTAGGAGATATCCTTAGGAAACAATTTAATGGGAATAACAAGAGTTTTTCTAGTAGTTTCGAGAAGCAGGAAGCGACAGCAATAGGCCTGTAATTATTGCTGACCAGAATGTCTCCGTACTTATTTTGGCCACGGGCAAGATACTGTATATACCGTCATGAATTCTGCAGGGATATAGCTATGAGCAAGCATGGCTGATAGGAGCAATGATATATGCAGACATACTACGTCATTTGCATATTTTAAGTGCTCGTTCGATAAGTCATCTACCCCTGACGCAGAACCAGTCTTTAACTCTTTACTTCAGAAAATGATATCAAAGTATTTTTCCTTGTCCCTCCCACAATCGTTTCGCTGCAATATATCTTAAGATTTTCCCTACTCACACTATTATGAATGTTAGAATAGTGGTTTTTCCACAGCTTTGCAATTTAATCCTCCCCCGACACCCCATCGATTGTCGGAGGGAGGACATTTTTGACACCCGTTTGATTCCACCGTGTAACCAAAAAAAATTTTTTCTTTGTTTCTGGGCAATAACCTTTATTTTCTGATTCATTATGCTTCAAATCACGGGAAAAAAGCTGTCAGTGATTTTAAACTTCGGGTTTGTTGTCAGTACATCGATTTTGTTGAAATAAGAATATTATTATTTTTTAACCCTATATGGACATCTTAACTTAAATGACGATATCGTCAAATTTGTAACGGTTCAAGGAGTTTATATCACGAATTGGCAACTCCTACTGCAGAAAACCGAGCTTTAATGAAAAAAATAAGTTTGTGCGTCAGTAGAAGTAAAAGTGTATGGTTACGCAGTTCGTTTTTTATTTTTTATCACTTTATTTGATTAAAGGTAAGTTGAATAATTTTTTATTGCTCAACATATGTTGTTAGAGTGGCTGAAGTAATATAAAACAATTCTGATAAACTGAGCACTAGA
The DNA here is from genome assembly GCA_023014485.1 of Bathynomus jamesi. Lineage (NCBI taxonomy): Eukaryota > Metazoa > Arthropoda > Malacostraca > Isopoda > Cirolanidae > Bathynomus > Bathynomus jamesi. The sequence continues at coordinate 268,834 of JAJOZX010005148.1, forward strand.
ATATTTTATTGAAACGTAACAATATTGATGGCTCTGACATCCATGCCTTCTTTGCCACGTGGTATAAGGTTGTCCAATTTGTATTAATATATTACATTATATATATATTATATATTTATATATATTATATATATATATTATTTATATATATATTATTATATATATTATATATATATTATTTATATATATATATTATTATATATATATATATATTACATTAAAAATCACATATTTATGTTCAAAGTACTCTAAATGAATGTTTAATATAGGTAAAAAAAATTTTAAGACAAAAATAAGAATTATGTCCATATAGGGTTAAATTAATCCATTATTTTAACTTTTTCAGACGTGTGACGTGTGACGAAGTTACTGTTATGGCTGCTCGTGGTTGCAAATACCCAGCGGATTCCTTCTGCTACGTGTGCGGCGAGTTCTTCGCAAAGACGGCTAAAAAACACTGCTTGGACAGTTGCACCCGTGCAAAGGAAGCCTATCATGCCTACTTCGGAATGCCAGTCGGTGACCAAGACAAACGCTGGGCACCACATGTCATCTGTGACTACTGCCACCGCACTCTTGAAGGTTGGTTTAGAGGAGAGAAGAGGGCAATGCGTTTCGCTCCCCCGTGTCTGGCGTGAGCCCTCAGACCATCTCACGGACTGCTATTTCTGTATGGTGGACCCAACAAAACGAAGAAAGGGGAAGAATGCGCCTCCCATTGAGTACCCTGACATTCCGTCATCTATTGCACCTGTTCCCCATAACGCGACGGACCTACCTGTGCCACAGCCTCCCTTGAGAGATCAATCTTGTTCAGCAGCAGAAGAAGCAAGCTATGATGATTCCGAGGAGGAGCAAGGTGCGTCATCTGCTGCCCGCCGTCGACGCCGGGTGGCCGGTGAAAGGTGCCCCTACTACCCCAACCAAGAGGACATCAACGACCTCATCAGGGAAATGGCCTTGACAAAGTCCAACGCCGAGCTGCTCATTTCCAGACTGAAGCAGTGGGACTTACTGGACGACAGCGTTCGAATTACTTCCCAGAGGAAGCGGCATCGCGGCTTTTCAGTGTTCTTCACTCTTAGAGATGGGTTGTGCTACTGCCATGACATCAGAGGACTCTTCGACGCTGTGGGCATTCCCTGCAACACCTCTGACTGGCGGCTCTTCATCGACAGTTCATCTAAAAGCCTCAAGGCTGTTTTACTGCACAACACAAATCAGTGGCCCTCGATTCCTCTGGCTCATTCAGTGCACATGAAAGAAGAGTACCAGAACGTCAAAATCCTGCTGAGTGCACTGAAGTACGACCAATTCAGCTGGGAGGCCATTGGCGATTTCAAGATGGTGGCCTTCTTGATGGGGCTTCAGGGAGGCTTCACCAAGTTCCCTTGCTATCTGTGCCTCTGGGATAGCCGAAATACAGCCCTTCACTACGAGAAGAGGAACTGGCCCCTCAGGACCGGCTATGAGGTTGGGGCCCATAACGTGAAGCAAGAGCCGCTGGTGGAGCCAACGAAAGTGCTGATGCCACCCCTGCACATCAAATTGGGCATCATTAAGCAGTTTGTTAAACAGCTGGATCCAGAGGGTGAGGCCTTGAAGCACATCCAGGAGCTGTTCCCGAAGTTGTCGGAGGCGAAGATCAAAGCAGGAGTATTTGCGGGCCCTCAGGTGAAGCAACATATTGACTCCGACAGCTTTCTTGAGAAGCTGTCTGAGGTTGAGCGGGCAGCTTGGACAAGCTTCGTTTCTCTAGTCAAAGGTTTCCTCGGAAACCACAAGGCAGAGAACTACAGGGAAATCGTTGACGAACTTGTGGACACGTACCGGAGCATGGGCTGCCGGATGTCGCTGAAACTGCACGTACTACACGCCCACCTTGATGAGTTCAAAGAAAACATGGGAGACTACTCAGAAGAACAAGGTGAAAGATTTCACCAGGATGTCAGCTCTTTCGAGGAACGCTACAAGGGACAGTACAATGAAAGTATGATGGGGGACTATATCTGGAACCTTTTGCGTGAGAGTGAACTGAAATACAATCGCCAATCTCGTAGACAAACTTCTTTTTGATTAAACTATAACGCTAGAATTTTTGTATCAATTCTGTATCAATTCTCCGTAGCAATACTCTTTATCAACGCTCTGCATCACTGCACTGTATCACTGTCTGTGTATTAACATATTATAATACATAATTAATTATTCCCTACTCGTTTCCTTCTTTTTATTTTCATTTCTAAAGACGGGGCCTGGAGAACTTCATTTTTCATCATTGATTTATCATAATAATCGTGTTAACATCAATTAAAATTATACTTAACAGGATTCATTTGATTTAAAAGCAGATAGTGTGAAAAACCCTTAAATTAATAAGCAAAAATGGCAAAAAATCAATAAATCGATCTCATGAACTCAGAACCGAAGTCTGAACTTGGTGACTGCTCATTTTTACTTATTTATGCCCTAAAAAATCAGAAAATAATAGTTTTAACTCATGGACAAATTTTGTGTTACACGGTGAATTCTTAACAAATTTCCAAAATTTGTTATTATCGTTATTTATGAGAGTTTCACGGAGCACCGACAATTCAGCGCCGGACAATTCAGCGCCGACAATTCAGCGCAAGTCAGTACAGTTAAAAGTTTAGTTAAAAATAATAAAAATAAATCGCAATAAATAAGAGAGAAAAATTTGTATATTTATATATATGCTAAATTGGGTCTCTATCGAAGGAGTGACATTTCAAAGGAGTGACATTTCAAAGGAGTGACATTTCAAAGGAGTGACATTTCAAAGGAGTGACATTTCAAAGGAGTGACATTTCAAAGGAGTGACATTTCAAAGGAGTGACATTTCAAAGGAGTGACATTTCAAAGGAGTGACATTTCAAAGGAGTGACATTTCAAAGGAGTGACATTTCAAAGGAGTGACATTTCAAAGGAGTGACATTTCAAAGGAGTGACATTTCAAAGGAGTGACATTTCAAAGGAGTGACATTTCAAAGGAGTGACATTTCAAAGGAGTGACATTTCAAAGGAGTGACATTTCAAAGGAGTGACATTTCAAAGGAGTGACATTTCAAAGGAGTGACATTTCAAAGGAGTGACATTTCAAAGGAGTGACATTTCAAAGGAGTGACAAATCGGAGATAAAATTCAAAGGAGTATAATTATTAAAATTTTATTTAAAAAAACAAAATTTTTTAGAATTGTTAAAATTAAGATTTTATTTCAAAAACTAGAAACCTAACCTAACCTAACCAAACAGTTGCAAGCCTCTCTTCCCTCTGGATTTGTTCTTTCTTCTTCTTTGTTGGTATTTTCGCGCTGAATTGTCTTGCGCTGAATTGTCAGCGCTGAATTGTCCTGCGCTGAATTGTCGGGTCACGGAGTTTCAAAGGCTTTTGATGCTCGAATAGACTTCTTGTTTATATCGCCTTATGGCCGCCTGATACTGACCCCTACTTCTACACATATTCATGTATACTGGTCTTAATCTGGGTCTACCATGAAAGCACCACAAATCATAGGCGTCTTTCGATTCCCTCTTCAGGGGGGCAATAAAATCTTTCCATCCAGGAATAATCTTAGTATGATAGTTGTAAGATTTAATCAGGGGGCTTCCTGCTTCTCTTAACAGGGATATTATCTTACTATAATA